>VXAD01008731.1:0-111426 GCA_013399195.1 Dicrurus megarhynchus
CCTGGCCGCCTGGCTCAGCGCCGCCGCGCCCCGGGAGCGGCTCCGCGACTTCCAGCACACCAAGAGGGTCGGCAACTACCTGATCGGCAGGAAGCTGGGAGAGGGCTCCTTCGCCAAGGTCCGCGAGGGGCTGCATGTGCTCACCGGAGAGAAGGTACCGCGCCCGCCGGGAGCCCCCCGGGGGCAAAACGGGGAGCTGGCTGGTGTGCGGGGTGTGCTGAGCCCCCCGGGAGAATGGAGGGGTCCTCCCGGAGGCTGAGCCCCCCGGGGGGATGGAGGGGTCCTCCCGGAGGATGGAGGAGCCCCCTCGGCGCCGTCCCCAACTTCCCGCGGCTCCGCCGGGCGCTTCCCCCGCGCCCGCCGAGCTTTCCGCGGCTGCAGTCTCGCCTTCTTCTTGCAGTACTTCGGCTGCCTTGACCTGTCCTTTTTTTCCTTTAATTTTAAATTTTCTTTTCATTTTCCCTCCCCTCGTTTGTTTGCTTACTTTTTTTCGTGAGAAAAGTGGGGTTTTTGGTGAGGCTTGTGTTGCTGGGGAGCCGTCGCTGTGTGCGGTGTAGTCGCGACATATCGCGTGTGGGTACACGCAGGTACTTGCGGCGCACCAGGCGATGGGAGATGCTGCGGGAGGGGGGCACAGTCCGGCCGTCTCAAGTCGTTGGTACAACGCACGGCAGATGTCTGTGCTGGTGGAGATGCACCCCGGATGGTTCTTCCCCACGGTGCTGGTTGGAAAAGTCCGTGCACGGTCTCTGCTTTTTGGTTTTTGTCCAGAGCCCTTCAGTGGAGGCTCTTACCCATCAGTTAGGACAGGTCACAGTGTTATAAAGAGCAGCGGGGGCTTGGCTGGGCAGTAAATCGAGCACGGACGAGCCCCCCGGAGCCCCCGACAAAGAGTTGTGCTGCTCTTGTTTATCCACTCAACTTCTAAGTGCTGTGAGGAGCAGCTGAGGGAGCTGGGGTTGTTTATCCCGGAGAAAAGGAGATTCAGGGAGGACCTTGTGGCTCTGCACAACTCCCTGACAGGAGGGGGCAGCCAGGGAAGGTTTTGGGCTCTGCTCCCAGGGAAGAGGGACAGGAGGAGAGGGAGCGGCCTCAGGCTGTGCCAGGGGAGGCTCAGGTTGGACACCAGCAGGAATTTCTCCATGGAAAGGGTTGTCAAGCATTGGCAGGGGCTTCCCAGGGAGCTTTGGAGTGCCCATCCCTGGAGGTGTCCAAGGAATCCCTGGAGGTGGCACTCAGTGCTCTGGGCTGGGGACAAGGTGGGCATCGGGCACGGCTTGGACTCGATGATCTCTGAGGTCTTTTCCAGTCTAAAATGACTCCGGGATTCTGTGAGCTGTCGGATTTCTGCCTGTCTTGTATCAGGTCCTTAGCAGAGGTTCCCTCCCCGAAGCAGGATGCTGGGCTGTTGCTGAAGCCTCCCTGGAGCCGTGGGGCTGTGTGCGGTGTAATTCCCTCCAGCTCCAGCAGCACTGCAAACGTGCTGCTGTGGATGATTGCATTCTTGCACTCTCGGGTAGTTATTTTTTCATTCCAGTAAATTTGTCACGGAGTGAAATTTAATACAGGGCTCTGAGAATCTCATCATGTGAAAAATGATAAGGTTAGTGAATATTATCATATAGGAATGCAAAAGAATAAATAAACGTTGCTCTCCTCTGTTACCAAGCGTGTGCTTCTCCTTGGTAACAGAAACATCCAATGATCCTCCAGTTGATAAAAGGCACATGCACACACATGTCCTCCCCACCTCCACATTTTGGGTTTGCTACATTTATCTCAGTCTGTTAAGAGGGGAAAAGAATAAAAAAGATCCACCACACGCCCCTCTGTCTCAGCTCCCAGGTCTGCTGCTTGATTCGGGTTTTTTTCTCCCTCAGTGTCTTGAATAACACACACTGTGACAAAGTGACAAGCAGAAACTCAGCAAGTCACACTTCCTTCCTGCCAAGGTGCCGTGTCCATCTTTGAGGACAGGCAGGGTGATCTCAGAGCTCTGTCTGACCTGAGCCTGTGCCGTGGCACCAGAGGAAGCTCTCGCTGTCAGTGGGTGAAGGATCAGTCCCATACTTTCAAATTGACTAATCAGAGGTTCACCTTCCCAGAAACCCACCTCTTTTAATTCCAGCTATTTGTGGATAAGCAGTTTGAGTTAATGGGTAGGAGATAAGAGTTATTAATGATTTGCTTCAGGTGAGGTCCTCTCTGAGTGAAGTTCCTCCTTCTCACCCCAGGGGTGAATGCTTTCCATCCCACCTGTGACCCCATGTGAGGGTTTCACCCCAGGTCGGAGCTGATGGACACTCAGCTCTCCTGGGCACGTTCCTGTGCCGAGCTCTGGTGTGGCCCCCAGCCAGAGGCAGCTGAAACGTGCCCGAGCCGGCTGTGCCTCGCAGCTCTGCCCACATGGAGCCCACCACAGGCGATGGAGCTCCGCCTGGGATAGCAGGGAGAGAAGGGAAACATCTGCTCATCCGAGCTGCCTTGCTTTCAGAGCACAGGGCTGTGTCAGCGGGGAGGCTGAGGCTGGCAAGGGTGGGAATGGGATCAGGAACAGAAGTGCCTGGCGGCCGGAGAGCAGGGATTTGTTGGCAGCAGGTCATGGGAGGAGGCTCTGTGGGGGGAGATCATTGCACTTGGCTGTGGAGATCAGCCATTTCTGAAGCACTTCCACCAGAGCATCCTGCCATGCAGACCATCCCTGCTCTCTGGCCACCAGGCACTTCTGTTCCTGGTCCCATTCCCACCTTGCTCCTCCCGAGGCCAGAAGGGAAGGTTGCTCCATAGGGGCCCGATGCTGTCCCCCCTTCCATGGCCCGAGGCAGCAGCTGGCTGTGTACGGTGTCCCTGATTTTCACTTGCAGAGGAAAAGTTGATCTGTGGGAGTGAGCCCTTCCTGTGGTCACAAGGGGAGCCCAGTGCAGCAGAGTGGGGAAACACGGCCGTCTCCTGGGGATCAGTGGGATCACTGCGTTTTTCTAAGCTGATGTTTTACGAGCCTGTTATTCTGGGATTAGTGCCTGTGTGTGTTGAAAGCAAAAAAACCCCAATGGACTTTTGGATTTTTGTCTGTAAAGCTGCTGTTGAGCCAAGGGCTTTGCCTAAATTCAGTGAAATTGCCCTAAGAGTGTAAAGCAGAGTCTTTCTCCTGCTGTCTGGGAGCTGTTCTGGCAGAGCCCGAGCCCTTACGGTCACTGAAATGTCAGACTTCAGTAGCGGGGGCCCAAACAGGTTTTGATTTGCAGCAGACTTTAGCAACTCCAGAGGAGTTAATGCGCATTATTGTCTCAGAAAATGGTGTGTTTGGGAATGAAATCCGTGGATTAATGAGCCCCCAGCCAGGCTCGGATCCATCGCCCTGACACAAGGCATTGAACACAGTCGAGGCGATGCCGAGCGGGTGCCAAAAATCTGCCATTACCTCACCCTGGCATTACTGGAAGCTGAAAAGGTCTTCAAGAGGGACGGGATGGCACATTCCGTGGGCCAGACACCGGTTCCTTTAGCAGGGCAGCTGATGGGTGATGCACTCGGAGTGACCTGTGTGGGATGGGACTCAGCAGCTCCTACGAGCTCGGGAGGGTGAGCTGAGGTGAGATTTTTAAACCTTCCCTACCCAGGTTTTTATCATTGGTGCTGCTTGTGGTTTGTGCTGCCATAGTGCTGTGCATGTTGTTATTTTCTGGGCTTGGAAAACCCTTGGTGGGGCCTGATGCAATTAAGCGCATTTTAGCTGAGCGCAGGAGAATGTTGAACAGATTCTTTCCATGGCTTTTGAATGAAATATCGCAGCCTGTAATCTGACATTTTGGGGTAAAGGGCTGATTTGTCAGCTCGACTCAGGCAGTCTTTATTGCTAATCCCAAGGAAACGTAGCTCCTCTATGAAGAGCAAGCCAATTTAGCTTTAAATTGTGGCTCTGAAGCCCTGCTGAGTGAGCTGTATTTGGGCGACTTTGGGAGCCTGTGCACAACATACTCTTGGATTGTTCCAAGTCAGTCACTGGGTGGTGGGGATCAGGCAAAGGGGATATCTCTCCTTTATAAAGAGAGATATTTGTATTTTAAAAAGTATGTTTTTATAAAACCATACTTACTTTTTGCATTCTTGTGGAGCTGAGAGTACGTTGGCATCACTGTGGTGGGGTGATTTGAGGCTCTGTTAGCACACTCTGTTATCTATTCCGTTATCTGCTGCAGACCCCAGTGAAATGTCCCAATAACTCTGTACAGCATTGCGGAGTGACAACACATTGACAATATGTTGAGCCAAAGTTCCTGTAAACAAACCTGTTCCAAGATTATATTTAACTGCTTTTCGGTGTAATCTTTGGCACCACAAAAAAAAAAAAAAAAAAAAGAAGTCACCGAGGCAAATTGACTCATTTGATTTCTCATCCACAGAAAACTTTGTTTATCATTTTCTTCAGTGCTATTGTTGAGCTGGAACAAGGTACGGTTTTAGTTACACTTAGTCAAGAGGCTTTCTGCAGCAGTGGGAAGCAGTGGCTAAAAATACAATTTACCAGTTTTTCTATGGAGGCAAAGCAATTAATATTAAAAGTGGCCTTTTCACAGGAGAGTTCATGTTCAGGATGCATTTCCTTATTGAAGAGGTAGAGAAAAAATAAAAAGAAAAGGCATAGTTGAGCCCCCCCAGAGGTGCAGGCATGGGTGGGTGGGCAGAGCAGCCTCCCTGCAGAGACCTGGAAATGCCTCTTCGTGTCACAGAGTTAAAGTTTGCCGTGAGTAAATTCACCCTTTCCCTGAGTCTTTCACCACAGGCTTCAGGGAGTGGAGACTTGGTGGCTCTTGGGGCTGTTGGCAGGTGAGGATCTTGCCCTGTTGATGCCCTGGGTGGCCATTTCCACCCTGGTGACATTGCTGCTGGAAATTCAACACTGGGGGGGACTGTCAGCCTTGTCTGTATCTTGAGATCCAGCATTTCCCAAGCAGTAGAACTGGCTTAAAACCTGGGAAATTGGGTACATACCCGTGTACAGGTCTAGGATCTTTGTCAGATTTCTGGGTTTTGGGGGTGTTGAGGGTGTCTCTTTCAAACTATCCTGCCAACCAAATGGGTCAGCAGGTTGCCTCACTGCAGACAAAAGTTGAGTTTCTAAGGTGTTCGCAGGTCTTTCAGTTCAACCTTTTCCTTTTGCCTCCCTCCCAGGTATTGTGAGGTTGCAGGTAAAACTGTGAGACCTTCATTGTTTTCAGGGGCTCAGAGGGTAAAGCTGTAGGATTTTAATTTGAAATTTGATCTGGTGGGTTTTTTTTCTTCCCCCAGTGATACTTGTATATCAGTTTCCTGGATGTGTTTGCTCTCTCACTTATGTTTAGTTAGCAGTTTTATCGTTACCTGTTTCTCTACATATTTTCAAACTTTATCTCTGTCCAAAAAAGAAAAAAACAAAGCTTATTTTGGGAAGCACTGACTGCCAATCCACAGGGTGGCTTTTTCCTGGAATGCTGTTCCCCTTTATTAAACAGCTGCCAACTGTTGCACCTGGATGATGTGCCACTCTTAATTACATGCACTGAGGAAACAAAACGAGGGTGTTTCTGCAGCCTGCATTTTGACATTTTCTTGCTTCTAGGTGTTTGCTTTTGCAGCTTTGACACTGTTCTGTTCACAGGGGTTTTGTGCCTGTGTGTGCAGATCCAGAATTTGTGCTGAAGCCGCTCCACGCACACTTCTGCTATCATGCAACACTCCAGGAAATGTTTTGGAGAACAGTCTTGTGGTTGCAGTGGCAGCACTGAGGACTTGGCTGGGAGCAGGACCAGGCTGCTGTGTCAGTGTAGTGTTCCCTGATAGGTGTTATGGAGCTTGCAAGAGTTTTTAGCAGAAGGCAGAGTGAAGCCAAACTGCTGATGTGCTCCCAGCTGCTCAGCCTGTTTCACCTGGAAAATAACCAGGTGAAAATTGGATATGAAGCCACGCTCTTCCCTCTCTCCCTTTCCTGTGTTGCACCCTGGGTGTGAGCAGGAATGAGCTCGGATAGGCCAGAAGCCTGTTCATTAATGCACAGTCTGACTTCCAGAAAGATTGCCTTAATGTTTGTCAGCTGTAGCTTGCAACTTGTTCTGCAATGAGCTGAATTGATGCACATGTGGCAGTTCCTTATCCTCTTGAGATAATCTGCTTTCAAGTTTGCATTCAGCAGTTTTAAGGATGCCTCATGTCAGCAATGTGCTGCTTTTCCTACAGACTGTTATCCTTTCCGTGGCAGATGCAGGATGGAGGGAAGCCGAGTGTTTTGGGTTGAATTAACACCAGGTGACGCTCACATCTGGATCCATGTACTTGTTCCTGCAAGTTTTGTGATTTTAACTCGTTTAATGGCATGTAGAGCTGTATGCCCCTTTCCAAAGGCATGTGTTACCTATAAATGTCTTGGCAATTAGAGCACATCTTGCTTCCTGCGTTGTGCAGTGTCTCCTGTGACACCAGTGACCTGCAGGATGCTGCTGCAGCTTCTTGCATTTCAGCAGATGCAGCTCTTTGTCCCTCTGCCCTCAGGAGTTTTGTTTGCCTGCAGTTGGGAAAAGGGAGGTTATTAATGAGCAGCACTTGCTCTTCACAAGGATACATCCCTGGCAGGAAAGCAGTCGTGACAAACCTTGTGGTGACTGAGTTGTGACAGTCTGCCTGAACCCCAAGCTGTTGTGTTGTCTGAGCAGCGGCACGGAAATGAGCTGAGGGTTTACAGCTGACTGTGCTGTTCTTCAAGGTTATAGGGAGGCATCAAAGCTGTCCAAAGCCAATAACTGGGGAGGTACCAGCCAGGAGATGAATTAGGTGGATTGCAGTGCTGGTGCTCACCCGGCAGTGTGAGATACAAGTGCACCAGAGCAAACTGGCTGGACTCAGGCCATGCTGGTGCTGCTCTGCTTGCCCCACTTTGGTTCCTCCAGCTCCACATTGGCTGAGCTGTTATTTTCAGATGAGTTGAAGAGCAGAAAACCCAAAGCTCCCTCTCCCATGGCTCAGTGAAACAGCTCATGCTGTGTTTCGCTGAGAGGTTGTCTGGTGGTTGATCTCCTGCAGGGGATGAACTCAGTGTTGAGAGTGGTTTTGGTGGGCTGGAGGTTGTGCTGTGAAGAGAACTGAGCTGGCTTTTCTGGAACAGGAGAGAAGCCACTCTGGGGCCCACCTAAAACAGAGGCACCCCTCAGTGCACCCCTGCCACACCTGTGTGCTGATCTGTGCTCAGAGTCAGTGCTAGCAGAGAGCAGGGTCAGACCTCATCCTCATGGAAAGGGCCTGGGAGGAGTCACCGTGGTCCCCCAGGGAAACCACCTGCGAAAAATTAACAGAAGCTGCTGCTGCCCTGACCAAAGTCTCCTTTTCTGTCAGTGTTTGCTCTGCTCTGGCCCTGCTGAGCTCAGGGTTCAACACCTTTGGTGCTATACCCACAGTGCTTCTCATTTGCCATGTGAGATCAGAGGCACTGCGAGGAAAGCCATTGCAACAAAGAGAACTAAAAAAAGCCAAGTTATATAAAATAAAGTTCCTTTGCTCTCTGTCTGTTGTGGAAGATTGTCATGGAAACATTTTTTTCAGAGAATAAATTTATTTTCTGTGAATAATGTCCACAGAGCTGAGGGAGAGAGCGTATTATTTATATATAAAATCTTTATTGGAGACACCTTTTTCCTGGCTCCTGACAGTTGTAAATGTTTTATCTGCTGTGTTTTAAATCACTACAAAGGAGGGTATTACCTGGGCCTCAAAAGCAGTGGCTCACGGGGATTGGGTTGTTGGTTTTTCTCTTCCTTAAAGCCAGAGAGCTGTATTGGTATTAAATCAGGGGCACTTAGCCTTCCATGAGTCCAGTGCTGCACAAGATCACTAAAATGTGGAACAGGGGCTACTTAATGGGAAACATATCCCACAACCAGGAAAATGGGAAGCCGCACTGGCTGCTGGGTGCCTCCTGCAGGGATCGGTGCTGGAGGAATGTCACTGGTATCACTCCTCTGCTTCTGCTTCCCCACTCGTAACCTGAGACCTTCATCCATCTCTCTGTGCCAGGGGAGGCTCTCGGCGTTAGGAGTTATGGTTTATCAGGAGCAGCTGGGCGGGATGCGGGACACGCTGGCAGCCGAGGCATCGTCTGTGCCCTCCCCTGTCCCTGCTCTTGTCCTGACAGCCTGCTGGGGACACGTCTGGGTGCAGGGAACCTCCTCTGCCCAGCACTTGTCGCACTGGCTGCCCCTGGGAGTGGCTGGGAGTAGGCAGTGACTTCCAGTGATGTGGAGTGAGGACCTTGTTGGTCCAAAGGGGTTTTCCATCTGCACGTCGGCCTCCCCGTGTGCTTCCCTGAGGAAAGTCTTCCCTGATAGCTGCTCATTCCTTGAGTTTAGGGTTTTCCTCCAGTGTTTTGGCATGTCAGTCTTACCTTAGGAACGGGGGTCAAAAAGCCCTTTTCTGAAAAACAGGGAGATTTTGGAAAGTGATACTTGAAGGATGTTTTGCTTTTTGTCAATGGCAAGGCAAACCCGTCTGTCCCAGGCATTTGGAGACAAGATTGTTCCTTGCAGGAAATGTCTCCGGCCTGGAGGCTGGTTTTGACAAGCTCTGTAAGGATTTCTTTTGGAACCTTTTAGTGCATCCTCGTGTATGTCTGTGTCTGGCTTTCTGCCACCACTACTTTCATCAAGTCTCTGCATAATCTCTCTTGACTTGTGTAGATATCCTTAGAGGCCAGGGAGGTAAAAATGTGCTGCTCTCCCTCACGGATGCAGTTACGGCTGCCCCATTAATGAGCTGACCAAGAGAGCACTGAAAGGTTGCTTTGGAATTGATTTCTTTCTGCCAAAGGCAAGACAGATCCCCGCCGTGACCCACTCAAGATAAGCCATAAACCAAGTTCCTTCCCATGGATGAGGCTGTTCTGTGTTCCTGCTTCCCAGGCAGTCTCTGACCCTGTGGCACCTGTGCCTGGTACAAATCCTGCTGCTTTGGACATGTAGAACCAAGGAAAAATGTATTTTATGGGGGTTTCTTTTCAGAGTGGCTGGGTAGGGGCATTGTGGCACCTCAGTTGCCTCCAAACCATCTCCTGCTGGTCCCTGAGCTGTAAAGGTCTGGCTGTTCCAGGTGCCAGGGATGCTGACAGGTCAGGATGTGTCTGTCTGTCCCTGTTTGAACAGGGAGTGATGCAGACAATGAGACGGAAAGGGCAGCTGGCTCTGTGGAAACAGCAGAGCAGAAGTCCAGGGAAGGATAACCACAGCTGCCTGGGGAACACGGCACAAAGTTCCCCATAAGTATGATGGGAGGTAACGGACATGCTGAAGACAAATAGCCTGAGTTTGCTCAATTTACCTTTTGGGTTGTTAATTTCAATTTTATTAAAGAGCTTTCTGTTATCAGAAATCTTTCCCTCATGTAGGTGCTTGCAGAAAATCAGTGAGTCAGTGCTTAGCATTCTCTTAATTAAATATTTTGAGCTTCAGTCAGTTACTACGACAAACAGTTGTTGGACCTCAGACTGTTCTGAAGCTCTTTTCAGAACTCTTTCCAAAGCTTCAACATAATTTTGTAATTACTGGCACCAGAACTGGATACAGCAACCTAATAATAGTCCCCAGTGCCTTGGACAGGTGTAATTAATACCTTTTCTTACTTTAACAAATACATCCTGCTTATGCTTTTAGGGATTATGTTTAAGTTGGCTGTGGCATCAAGAGGCCTTACGATCATTTGCTTATCTAAAGTCCTCCTAAATACCTCTCTACACTGCTGGCTTCTGTCATGTTTGGGCTGTAGGGAATGGTAGGATGTTCTTTTTATCCCCTGGCTGTTGGATTCTTTTCCTTCAGGCTACCAGGAATCCGAAGTACATGAGTGAATGTACTCGGAGCTACTTTCTTGTCTGGAAGAGTTTATGTTTCTTCAGGGGCTGATTTCAAGCTTTCCAGGCTGTGTCTAGTCTACCAGCAGAGCCAGTGGCCTTCTGCCTGCTGAGACATTTATCCTGGCCTCGTCTACAGCAGCTGGGTTTGTGTATTGCTACACCCCAAACTCTTGGCTTGCGCTGTCAGACTCAGAAGAAAAGAAAATACCTTAACAGCAGTGACTCCTCCCTACCTTTTCTGATGGCTGATTTTACTACAATTAGAGCAAATACCAAAATACCCTTTCCTCTAGTGCTTTATTTCTTAAGATACTGGAACTTGCTGTATAAAAACCCCCATTCCTTTACTGCACTGTAAAATTTGCGAAGTTGGAACGGTTAGAGGAAAGAATAAACTCTACCCAGAGAATGAAGTTGGCATTTTCTAATCCTTGGATTTGGTTGTGATGAACAACTTGTTCTGTGCCTGGCTGGTTGATTGCCCAAAATGAGATGCCCTTGAAGGGGTTGATTCGGGGACTGTGCTGACAGTTGTGCAGGCTTCAGAGTTAGGTCTGTTTAATATGATTTGAATTGGCCACCCAAAATCACCAGCTGGTTTTGAAAACGGAGCTCAGATTTTTGTGGTGAGAACAGTGGTAAATACAAAGCAAGCTGCAAGTGAAGCCAGACAGCTATCACTGGAAATAAGGGAGGAAAGAAACTGAATTTATTGCTGCCTTGGGCACAGCAAAAAGAAAAAAGCTGGGGATGGACTTGCAGTACCGATGGCTGCAAAATATCTCCATGGTCTGGCTCTTTGTCTCATTCTCCTGGCTAAGCTTAAAGTAGACAGTAAAGGTTTGCAATTTGGGTGCAGAAGTCCAAGTCTCAGGCTTTCTCTTTGCCTGTGCCCCAAGCTGCAGCTCTGAGCTGCGTTGGCATGGTCAGGATGCTCCAGGATGGTGCTGGGAGTGAGTGCTGCTGCCTGGCTTGGCACCATCTCCAGCAGGTCTGCCAGAAGCAGACTCTGAAAAGGATAAAAAGAGGAAAAAGACAGAGGGTTGTCCCGCCAACAGCTAAATAGTCCCTCCGATAGTTGAAGTTGCTTCTCTTGTGCTCTGGTGGTCTCCTGGCCAAATCCCACAGTTGTTGCTGGATTCTTTTTCAAACCAGTTTCCTCTCAATTCAGCCGGAGCTCCCTTTGGCAGCAGCCAGCAGGAACTGCCTCCCTTTAGACTGAGGAGAGCACTCGCAGAAGGAAACAATCCAAGCGGTCGGGTAAGTGGGGAAAGCTCTTTAAAAGTCCTCGAAATGTCACCCCCTGATTTTGCAAGGTCATGCGCCATCCTCTGTTCTCTGCAAAGTTAAACGTGTTAGAACATTATTTGCCGAGCTGGGGCCACTGCAGTGGAAGTGTTCCCGTAGTTGTTATTGCAGGCATCTGACGTGGGCATTGTTCAGCACCTCTTGACTTGGGCTCCTCGAGCAGGCCCTTAAGAGAACCTGTTTGCTGGCAGCCACGAGGGCGTGCTGCCTCTCTGAGGTGCATTCCTGTGCCAAGAGACAGCCTGTTGGCTTGGATCTCCCCTCCTGCCCCAGTGTTATTCTGGTTCTGTGTTTGGCTTCGTGCTGGCACCCAGCATGTGGTTCCCAGCAGCACTGCACTGCAGGCACATCGTGCCTTGAAGTTCTTACGGAGGCACAGCAGAAACTGAAAAATGCGAGTTTTCAAAGCAGACTTCCAGCACCGAGGAGAACTTTGGGAGGGTCAACTCCAAGAAAAACGCTGTCTTGGCAAGACTGAGTGAAGCAGCACTGCTGCAGAGCATCCAGGCTGTGAGGTAAACTGACCTCTGGGCAAGCAAATGTCTACAGAAGCACAACTTCCTGAGCTGGGATTTTTCCAAGTGTCACTGGCAGAAGGGGAGAGGATGACTTGGACTTCTGCTCACTGAGCACCTGCAGGTTCCTCCTGCCTGGAGCAGCAGAACCTTGTTGGGTTGTTGGCAGGTCTGGGAAGCTGCCCAACAGGAGCTGGTGCCTCCTGCGTGGACACACGGATGGGGCATTCCTGGGATGAGTGTGACCCTCTTCCCTGCTTCATGGCAGTTCCATACTGCTTACAAAGGGGATGCAAAATGTGTCTTCTCTGGTGGCAGCAGCTCTGGCTCCCAGATTTCTCCAGGCAACGTTTGGTCCTTTAAGCTGTTCCTTCTCAGGTTTTTTTTTTTCCTCAGAGCCTTGCTGTGACTGTTTTTGTGCAGTTTGGTGCCAGTCAGCTTCACCCTCCCCCGCCTCTCTCTCCCTGAGATTCACAAGCCCTCCTAAAGCAGGAGCTGGCACCAGTCCCCCGTGCCCGTGTGTGTGGGACACGTGCCGGTGTTTGGGTGAGGACACGTGCCCGTGGTGGAGTTTCAGCTGCGTGGTTCTGCAGGCAGCATCACCCTCTCCTCCAAGGAGGGGAGAGGTGCTCGCCGTGCCCTCACCTGCACGCGTGTGTGCTTTAGCCCAACCTGGACTATTTTAGCGCGGCGACGGAGAGAAGCAGCAGTTGCTCATATGATGTGTCACACCATAAACTTCAGGAAAGTAATTCATTCCAACAGTGTAATTCTAGGACTCGGGAACCAAAAATATGGGCTATTACTCATCTTTGTATCTCATAACACAGAATAACCTAAACCAGTTATCTATTTACACAGCAGAGGTTTAGCCAAAACCAGAGTCTTGAATGTCAAGAGCCACTGTTGCTACATATTGAGAGTAATTACTTGCTTTATCATTTATTTTTTTATTTCTGTGCCAATATTGGCCAGGAACTCAAGTCAGGAGGCAGGCATGATGCAGAAACAAAGAGCCCCTACTTGAAGCTTGGGAGAGCAAAGCTGAGTAATTGGCATGTCTTGAGTAGGCTGTGGAAGCTCGAATGTGTTTGTTTTATGATTACCCAACATCTACAGTATTTTCTCTACTGAATGCTTTTTCCTTCTGCTTGAATGAAATTTCCAGGTGCATGCACACGCATCTACGCTGCACAGGAGGCTCTGTGTGTTAAGTGTGTCTGGGCACATTTGGTCTTCACTTGCCTTGGTCTACCTCTGGATGAACTCAAAGTCAGGAATATTTAGCTAAGTCGGCCCTGGGGTAACTCCATGCGGAGTTTGATCCCTAGACACAGGGTATTGTTGGAACAAATCTGCTGTTTCCACCCTGGTCAGCTCTGTCAGCTGTGCAGGGGGATCTCTTGGACCTGAAGGAAGGGGTCCTGAAGGGGGAAAGGTCGCTCAGAGCTGGGATGAATCCCAACCCTGCTTTGCTTGTCTGCTGGGATTGGTGGGGTGCCTGACCAGGTATCTGTCAAAATTAAGGGGAAGGTTTGTCCTTAAGGCATAGAAAGCTAGTTCTTGGTGATGCTGGAGAAGTCCTTAAGTAGTCACATGGTTTGGCTTCAGAGGGTTGCTCCATCTCCACAGCTGAGCTAAGGCACGTGTAATGTGCTTTTTTTGGTCAATGAGTTGGGGGTGACTTACCAATATGAATAATAGATTGCTCCATACTGTTACCACTCCATGTTTTGTGCCCTGCAGCTGTGGAAAATACCAGCTTTTTAATTTTTGTTTTAGACTTTTGCAGGGATTGTGTTGTGCTGCCAACGTACAGTGTGGTATGTCATGTTTCTGTAACCTGTGAATTTGCTTGTCCTCACCAGAGTAACTCCTGTGGTTTGCTGTCTAAATAATCTGTGCAAGCCTCTGTGCTCAGTTCTATCTCATTAGATGAAAGAATGTACTAATTTAAGTCCGTTTCCTTGGTGAATCACCTGAGGCTTTCAGAAATGGTGAAATTAAGCTCTGATTTACCTGTTGTTTTATCTGATGACTAAATGTTGTCTCTTTAATGTGAGTAGTCAGGAATGTAGCTCCCAGGTGTTTATGGTCCTGGTGCTGCTCTGAGTTCACCCAGCAGCTCTCTGTGTGGTGTTCAGCCTTATCTCTTTATCAGGGCTATGTCACCAGAACGATCTTTCCTTAGCAGACACACGTTCAGCCAATAACACACTCAGCAATATTGGCTCCTGGCTCTTAGCACACACTGGGAAGCCCCAATTCCTGCAGTTTTACCCTTCAGTTCCAAGGCATTGGTGTCAAAGGGTAGGTGCAGATGACCAGGAAGCCTGAACATTTCCAGGGATCCAGGGGTAGCCACAGCTGCTCTGGGCACCCTGTGCCAGGGCCTCGCTACCCTCACAGCCAGAAATTCCTTCCCAATATCCCATCTAACCCTGCCGTCTGGCAGTTTGAAGCCATTCCGCTTGTCCTGTCCCTCCAGGCCCTTGTCCCAAGTCCCCCTCCAGCTCTCACAAAAGAGAAAAAGCGGCAAAAAGAAACATGCCAGGAGAGGGGTACCAAAATGATTTTGTTTCTCCTAGTGTGCTTTTATCCTATTTAATCACGCAAAGCCAACACTTGACTATAGTTTAAGAAAATTGTCACGGAAGGACATAATCTCCAGTCGTGTATTCAAAGCCGGGAAAAGCCAAAAACGACACTTTAAAAGTTGTAAACACCAGCCTGGAGGCTTTCTGAGTAAACAGCTGCAATAAATGCCCAGCGTTAAGCATGTCAAGTGTTTGTGGAGGGTTAGTGGGATTGTCTCCTCTCCTTTGTTACTGGTTTCCTTGCAGTAATTTTAGACTGTCATTGTACAAGGAAATAAAGGATGGACGAGTCAGGGGGGTTGGAAGAACTCTCTGACCTGTGCAGCTGTGCCTGAAGCCATGGTACACCAGCTGAGAGGGACATCCTTTTGACCCCTGTTTTTTTTATACAAGGTTAGAGCAACAAATCATCGACGTGACAGCTAACAGCCCCCTCTCCTGTTTTCTCCTTAGGTGGCAGTGAAAGTAATTGACAAGAAAAGAGCCAAAAAGGACACCTATGTCACCAAGAACCTGCGGCGGGAAGGGCAGATCCAGCAAATGATCCGCCACCCCAATATTGCCCAGCTGCTGGATATACTGGAAACTGAGAACAGCTACTACCTGGTCATGGAGCTGTGCCCTGGCGGCAACTTGATGCACAAGATCTACGAGAAGAAAAGGCTCGAGGAGCACGAAGCCCGCAAATACATCCGGCAGCTCATCCTGGCAGTGGAGCACCTTCACCGGGCAGGAGTGGTGCACAGGTAATCTGGGAAAGCCTCTCTGGTGGGAAGGGTTCTGTCAGATCCTCTAAGTGGCGTTTATCCGTATTGTAAGGGGATTTCCTTATAAAAACATCTTCCTGAGAGCTTTCTGGCTGCTCTTCATGGTGTCGTTTGGACGCTCTTATCTTGGGCATTAGGAAGTACCTGCAGAAAGCGCTTCAGCAGCTTCAAGTGAGCACGCAGGAGCTATGCTGCCTCCATGGCCAGGGACTGGACTCAATGACCCCTTCCAGCTCGGGATGTTCTGTGGTTCTGTGTCCATAAAGCCTGTGCAGTCCAGAAGTAGGGCCCTTTCCCTGCAAGCACTGTTTTGCCTCTTCAAAGCTCTGCACCAACACGAGCCAATGAATCATTTCTCTATTTCTTTGACAAGGTGGCTGTGCCTGTTGTTTCACTGGTGGAAGTACAGCAGTGTGGGGAGAGGAGCTGATTTGCCCAAAGCCTCGCAGTGCCAGGGCTGGGACAAAGCCTCAGTGGGACCACTGAAATCCCTGGCTTCTGCTTCCCTGCTCTTTGCATTTGTTGCGTCACCTCAGCAGGGCCTCACAGGATGGGGAGAGCCAGACCTGCTGCGATGAATCACGTCATTTCTTTAGGACCTTCATCCACAGAATCACAGGATATGCTGAGTTGGAAGGGCCCCACAGGGATCATCCAGCCCAACTTCTGGCCCTGCACAGGATGCACCAAAAATCCCACCCTGTGCCTGAGAGCATTGTCCAAACACTCCTTGAGCTCTGTGTATGAGCAGGATGTGCATCTCCTGGCAGGAGGATGCTGTGGAGTTAGGGGTTCACCTGGGCTTTAGGGGAAATAGGACAAGCTCAGCAGAGAGAAGCCTGATGAACAAGGAGCAGCTGCCTCTGCCTGAAGCCCCTGAGCAGCAAGTGGGAGATCTGGGAGAGTGCAGGTGGAGATGTCACATGTGACTGCCTGTCCCTGTACCTTTCTCTGCTTCTGTGCTCTTGGCTGCTATGGAGACAGGAGGATGGTGGGCTGGCTGGACCTTTGGAGCCAGCATCTCTCCTCTCCTGTTCTTAGGTGTATTTATAGGGCGTTGTGCTAAGAAGGAGGCTCTGCTTTCTAAATTTGGGCCAGCTGGTGTTAAGTCTGGACTCCCACACAGTTCCCATATGATGCTGAGCAAGTTGTGTAGGCCCCATCCTCTTGGGTTCTGTGGGCACGCGGTAGGAGCCAGACATCTGAATGCTTTTGAGGATCTGGGTCTGCATCTCCTTGGCTTCTCTGACTGTGCAGAAGGTGGGGAGCTGCCCACAGCCAGCTCCTGCAGCTGTGCCCAGCTGTGTGCTGAGCTGCCCACCACCGTGCAGCGTGGGTGCATCTGGTTCGGTGGAACTCCATGTGCTCTGAAAGCTGCTTTTTTTGTCCTGGGTCTCTGTGTGTTCCCTGTGACCCATTAGGGATAACTGCTGTGTGCACAGGCCGCCTCTGGTCTTACCTCGAGCTACATTTCAGGTACCACTGTAATATAAATATTTGAGCAGCCACCAGGTTCTCTATCAGCCTCAAAACTGCTGATCTCTTTAAATTATTAACCCCACAGTTTGAGGCAAGGACAAGGAAGAAGTTTACTTATTGCTTTCAGGGATCAGTTGCTACCCAGTATTTAGAGAGAGAGAGAGGTGAAGGAAATAAATCAAGTTTCTGAGATGGGCAGAGGAAAACAAGGCAAGAACGGATGAACATGTTTAGCTTTTAACAGCAGGATCAGGTCAGCAGCAGCAATTCCTGTCCCTGAAAAATTCACCCTCTGCACAGTGGCCAAGGCACTTACAGGGGCCTGGTAGGCTTGGCTTTGATTCCTTTCTTTTTCAGAGTGGATTCAAACCCACATTTTGGACAAAAATAGCTTGTTCCCTAAGCACAAGCTGGAATCAACAGGCTGTTGTGGTGAGAAGAGGGCAAGGCTTTGGGGCCCAGGGAGAGCCCCAGCTCCCTCCCGCGTGGGGCCCGAGCTCCCTCCCGCGTGGGGCCCGAGCTCCGTCCCGCGTGGGGCCCGAGCTCCGTCCCGCGTGGGGCCCGAGCTCCGTCCCGCGTGGGGCCCGAGCTCCGTCCCGCGTGGGGCCCGAGCTCCGTCCCGCGTGGGGCCCGAGCTCCGTCCCGCGTGGGGCCCGAGCTCCGTCCCGCGTGGGGCCCGAGCTCCCTCCCGCGTGGGGCCCGAGCTCCCTCCCGTGTGGGGCCTGAGCTCCCTCCCGTGTGGGGCCTGCAGGTTTGGCTCTCACCCCTTCCCTCTCTGCTGCCTCTGTGAACTTCGCACAGCCCCAGAGGCTGTGGGAGGAGGCAGCAGCCCTGAGAACAGTGACAGTGCTGGGCTTCCTCTGGCAGCTGAGCTCTGTCCGTCCATCCCCATGGCACTGAATTAATCCTTACCCCAAAGGCAGCCTCCTCCATCCACCCTGTTTCTCAGATCACTGTGCAGCACTGAGCTGCTTCTTGGGAGGCTTCCACACGGTGAATGAGCAGGACTAATTCTGCTTAAAATGATAAAACTTGACAGAATCACAGGCAGCATATCTGCAAGTATTTTCTCTAGCTTAACCCGTTCGATGTGTTGCCTTTTTCTGCAAGCAAAGTGTGTAGAGCAGTGTGGAGATGCAGGAAAAGCCCTGGTTGTGTGATCTGGATTTATTCTCCTGGCTCTCTCTGAGCAAGAGAGGGAGAAAAATTAACAATTACCTCAGGAGTTGTCCTTCAGCATCTCGGGCCTCTGACTGTGGCAGCTCTAAAAACAGGCTACTCAATCAGCTACTGAGGGAGGAAAAAAATAGTGCAGGAGTCTGATTCATTCTCTGCCTGGCTGCAATGGCAGTGTTCTGTTGTTGTTGTTATTTTTAAAGCAGGTAAAAATACCAGCGTTTTCATGTGCGTGGTGGTGCGGGGGCGTTCGAGTTTGCCACGTGTGGAACAAACTGCAGCATCCTCGGCCAGAAAAGGGGCTGCTGTTTGTCTCTCCAAATGCTTCCCATGGAACGGGGCAGGGCCCTGAAAAGCTTTTTATTGGCTCTTTTATTGCAAAAAAAAAAAAAAAATCATAGGTTTTGTCTGCATTATTTCGGCAATAATGTAGATGGCTTACCCTGTTCCGCTTGGGATGAAAAACCCCAGATGGAATAAGTTGCATGAAATTTGCTTATGTTATTTGATGAGTATTGCTCAGGAAGCTGCATGGCTTACAATCCAGACTTGGCATGGCAGGAAAGCTCTCAGATCACTGGTCTTTGGACAAGAGCAGGGACCCAGAATTCAGTGGAAATGCTTTTGTTAAGAGGCACTGATGTGTGAACAGCCTAAAATTAAAGAACTTCAAGAAACCTCATTTTTATTTAGAGGTGTAAAAATACCTCCAAACTCATGTTTGACTGTATAGATGTATTTTAAGATTCTAAATTTGTCATCTGCTGAGATGGATGAGGTCTGCAAGTTCCAGAGTGCAGAAGCTGCATCTTTGGTGAGGGGTGCCCAGGGTTCAGAACTCCTCGGCTTCTCGCTGCAAACAAAATGCCACTCTTCTATATATAATTTCATGTTATCATTTGGGTTTCTTTCCCTCTATCAGGAGAGCTGGTTGGTTGCTGCTAAAAATACACTTGCAACAAGCTCAGCTGTGAATCAGGTAGGAATATTTATCTTTTCCTCTGACAGAGGAAAATAGAACCAAATGGCAGGATCTGGTGGAGCTTTCTCTTGGCAGAGGGTGTTTACACAGGCCTTCATGCTGTCAAAAAGCAGCATGAGCAATGAGCCCTCTGGGAGCATAAGGACAGCAGGGAAAACGAAGTGAAAGCCTTGGTGCTTGCCACTGCATCCCACAGGAAATTCTCAACAACCCTTTTAAAGTCATTTTAACAAAATTCAGTCCCATTCAATGCAATTACTGTCAGGTTGTCAAAGAAAGGAATTGAACAGTGTATTGGTAGCAAAGATGGCTTGCTGTAATTCCCCTTTTTCTGCCCTCATGGCAGCAGATTCCTACCTTTCACTGCCATTTGGTGATTAGAAGCAGGTCAGGAGTTTGAAAGAGATGAAAAAAACCCTGAGGTTTTGGGCAAAGTTAGGTGATGCCACACGATCCAATTGCTCAGAGTGCCACAGGATTCCTCATTTGGTACCTGCTATTTGACATGTTGGCTTTGATAACTTCCAGCCTATTAATTTTAAGTGCCAGTAGTCTGGCTGCTGATGCAATATTTATGACAGATCCTGCTCTACAGAACAAGCTCTCCTTTTGAAGTGCAGAGCTGGTTTGTCTTCCTATTTCATTGCAGATTTCAGAATTACCTTTGGGCATTCTCTCTTGGAGCGCTGTGGTGTAAACAAACTAAACTTCATTTTAGTGAAGACAATGGACTGGCCTCCTCTTTGACAGAGGCAGCCACATGGAATCCAGTGACATTGTTACTGGCAGAAGAATTGGGCTCAATAACGTTTTGATATCAAAGCCTTTGAAATGAATATTGATACGTAAATGTGGTGATGAACCCAAATCTCTGCAACCTGTCCAGCTCTTGCACAAGGCTTGAAAGTGGCCTCGAGGGTTGATAGTTAAGGAGTGATTTTCTGTGGTGCTGTTGTGATTAAAAATAAGATTCAGGAGAGAGCAGCCAACAACTGCTGCTATGCAGCTGCTTGCTGGTGAAACCTCCTTTCTCATCCTTCCTCCCCCAGACAAGAAATAAAGTGTGAAATGCAAAACTTGCCTTTTGCAGCCTGGCATGGAATAAACTGCCCTGGGGGCAGCTGATGGGGTCACTCGCTCCAGGGATTCACTTCTGTTCCTCACTGGAGGCACTGGCTGCAGCTGGGGTTTCCAGGGTGGTCCAAAGAGATAAATCAGCCCCATCGACAGCAGAACAAACTCCCAAAGAAACTTAGCCCATAAAGATGGTGTATTTTCAGATCCAGGGAATGCCAACTGTGTGCTGCCAGCTCCACAAGCTGAGAAGACATGAATATCTGCTGGTTCTCCAGGCTGTGGGAATGCAGCTTGGCCTTCCTTGCGTGCCTCTGTTATTCCTAGATTTGGCTAACTTGTCCCACAGTTAGACACTCTCAGCATCAGGGAACTGATCCCTCAGGAAGAGGTAACGCTTCTTGTTCCTTTTGCATTTAATGCTGTGAGGGGGTTTTTAAGTTTTTCCAGCAATGAATGCTGAGAATTTACTTATGGGGGGAAAGCCATAAATAATCCTTTAGTTGTGTTTTTTTGAGGAGCTGTGACAGTAAAGGGACAAGATCAGATTTACTTCAGGGAGGGAAACTGAAGGTGTCCAGAGTCCATGCTTTGTTGCAGTGGAAAAAGAAACACCATTGCCCCAAAAGTGTTTGGAGGCTTGGATTTCATGCACTGTGTGATAAAGGGTTTGGAAAATAAAAGGCAGTGAAACTCGGTGAAAGGCGGTGAGTAGTCAGGAGCACAAGTTTTGGAGCAACTCAGATAAGCCTCTTTTTGTAAAAGATAATTAAAGTTTGTGCTGGACAGAACTGACCTAATAAAGCATTTAGGATGTTCATGGAAATGGGTCCTAAAGCAGGTGTTCAACTGGGTTGTACCACCACAAAGAGAGAAGTGGGAAAGCCTGTTGTCCTGGCTCCTGGTATTGCTCCAAAAATCAATGCTTTCCTGTTGGGGTGGACAACACCTGGGGTGCATATGGACCATTAGACCAGTTAGCACTCACTGGCCAATCTGCCGAGAACAGACAGATGGGTAAACAGCTTTAACCAGGTTTGCCTGCACTCTATACTGAGGCAATATTTACATTTCTGGTTTTTTTCCTCTGATGGCTTTTAAATGCCCTGTAATATTTACCTTTTGTTTCTTTCTTTTTTTTTTTTTTTAATCTTGAATCCTTTAAAATATCTTTTCTGGTGTTCATGGTTAGTCCCCCTGTCACTCCTTTGTTAGTTTGATAGCCTGGATGTCTTTCCTCCTCAACTTACAGCTTGCATCTTTCCCTTCCTTGCCTTTAAAGTCTTGCCTCTTCTTAGCTAATATTTAATATACTCAGAGCTTCCAAATGGTCTTTCTCTTTGCCTTGAGATGCTGTACTGAGCGTTGCAGTGCTCCTGTTGATTTCAGTTTAATTGAGGGTTTTAGAAGTGGTGGGGGGGTTTTGTTTTGTATTTTTTTGTCTTTCCCAGACTGGTTTTTTTGGAAGTCTCTCCCGTTAGGTTCCCAGCCCGGATACCTTCCTGGAGACTCTCTGAAAACCTCCACCTGCAGGCAATAAAGATGTGAGACATGAGGCACTAAGCCCTGTTTTGGCAGCAGAGGGAAGCAGAAGTGGGTTGATCTGGATCCATCTGGCAGGGCAGGTTGTCCCTGGATCAAGCCCTTTCTCAGCAGCACTGGCTGCCCTGCAAGGGAAATGCCTTTTGGAGGATGTGCAATAACCCCTGGGATAACCCCCTGGGATATTGCCAGAGGAGGGAATATAACCACAGAGGGGTTTGGGTTGGAAGGGACCTTAAAACTCCTCCAGTCCCACCCCTGCCATGGGCAGGGACACCTTCCACTGTCCCAGGCTGCTCCAAGCCCCAGTGTCCAGCCTGGCCTGGGACACTTCCAGGGATCCAGGGGCAGCCACAGCTGCTCTGGGCACCCTGTGCCAGGGCCTGCCCACCCTCCCAGGGAACAATTCCTTCCCAATATCCCATCTAAGCCTGTTCTCTGTCAGTTTGAAGCCATTCCCCCTCTGGCCTGACTCCAGCAGCTTCACATCCCTCTGCTGTTGGTCCCCAGGGCTGGAGGGAGCTCTGCAGGTGGGGTCTCACCTGAGAGGGGCAGAATCCCCCCTTCACCTGCCCATGCTGCTTTTAATGCAGAAAATCCCTCCTGTGTAGGTCCCTGGGGTCGTACTGATGAAGTGAGGGTCATCCTACCTGCCAGTGCTCTTCTGCCTCAGGTTTATTTGAAACACAGCATGGGCATAAAATGAAGTGAAGAGGAACATTTTTAAAAAGGCTTGGAGTCTTCCTTTCACAGATCCCTCCTTGTGGAAGTACTTGGCTTGGTTTGGTTGCTTTACTTGTCTTATTTTATTAAGCCCAATATCTTCATCTGTAAAGGAGGCATCTTTCATCCCTGCCTTTGCCTTACAAAGGCTAAGTACCACGGGTGTCACTGACTTCCCATAATTAGGGCTGATGGCTTTATTATCCAGACTTTTCCAAAGCGTGCTGGGAGAAGCATCACTGCCCCTCTGAGCTGTGGATAGCCCAGCATGCTGATTGTTACAAATATTTCCTGTCTGGATGGGGGCAAAAAAACCCTTGTGATGAAGACTTAGCCAACTGCTAGAAGTCATGGACGAGTTGTGTAGCAACCAAAGTGATTTTTTTTTCACATTGTACTTAATGCTCAGTCTGCACAGCTTGAGGTTTTGGGGTGATTTTCTGTGTGGCACTGGCCAAACCATTTCAATCCCTCAGCCTTGGATTTTGCCTCTGGCATATGGGAATACCAGTGGTGACCATCTCTGCAAGGAGTTTGGGTGCTTCACCCTCACAGCAGGCTGATTCTGATCTCTCTTGTATCTGATCTCTCTTGTAGACAAGATAGACATTTTGCTTCTCAGATCTCAGATTTATCCTTCAGCTGTGGCCTTTGGCTCTGAAGAGTAATGAGAAATTGACCTCCAGTTCCAAAAACATACTTAAAATGTTTCCAGTTTGTAAGTTTTAAACTTCCAGTACTTAAGAAACCTGAAGAGCCTGGTTAATTACAGGATGTACTGACAAGTGCTTGTAATGTCATTTTGTGCCAGAAGAATAGGTGGGAAGCAGTGTGTGAAAGCACTGTTAATTTTGGGCAGGATGCATGGGGCTTTCTGCTTTCGCTGTGGAACTGTGTGCGCTGCTTTCATTATACATTTGATTATATACAAGTCTTGTACATACACTGATGAGAGTGAGGCAAAGCTGCTTCATTATTTTGGAGACTCACTCAAAATATTTTCTTTCTTTCAGAGACTTGAAGATAGAAAATCTGTTGCTAGATGAAGACAACAATATCAAGCTTATTGGTATGAAACCAGTTTGGCAATTCCAGTAATTAAAATTGTTAGTTTTATAAAGAGAGATTTTTGAGGCTTCATAATCCTCCATGTGACAACTGCTAATGTTGCAGCTAATGTTGCTGCAGAGTTGGACTGAGAGAGTATAGATAGCAATCAAGCTGTTCCTGACAGCATTTTGTGAAAAAAAGGATCCGAATAATTCGGCTTTAACTGGGTATGGGAATAATCCTACATCTTAAACCCACATCTTTCATATTCAAATCGGGAGCTTGGTATAGAATTTAAGAATTGACACCACAGAAGTGGTTTATTTTATTATCATGATCATTTCTTATTTGCTAGGGGCTGGATTCTGCCCCCGTGAGCATATGCTTGCACTGAAGTCAGTGGGAGTTGCACACATTTTTAGCAGCTGGCAAAATGTGGTCCTATATTTATATTTGTTAAATTTGCTTCCAGCACCCAGGACAAAATTGGTTTAGAGGGCTGTTAAAAAATAAAAAAGATCAACGGTAGAGCCTTGATTGTATTTAGGTATCAGTTGTGTGGGGTGCTTGATTCATTCAAGCCATGCAGGCATTTTGGATTAATCATTGGTGGGTATAGTCTCTCACAGCCTTGCATAACTCCCATTAATGTTAATGTGGGCATTGAAAAGAAAATATTCCTTTCATAAAACAAATGCCAAACATCTGTTTATATTTCTTCCCATGCCTACACTTTTGCCAACAGCAGTGTCTGTGGTTGCAGACTTAAAAACTCAGCTGACTTTCTTCAAAAAGTCTCATGGGCTTGAAAAGTGGTGAACACCACTTAACATTCAAACACCCAGGTCAAATGGACACTCAGCATGACGTATAAAGCACATGCATCTCCAGGCAAACAAGGGGAGGATGATTAATGAAATCTGAAATACCCAGGTTTTACTTAAGGAATTCAGTGTTGGAAATGCTACCGGGACTTTCAGCGGTTACTCTGTAGCCAATCTGGGAAAATACAGAGAGAACTCTGCATTACCTCGCTGTGGTCAGGAGGATACTGATCTGTTACCATGAATCATTCACCAGTACTGATGGATACCACCCATCATCCTGATTTAGCAGATAAGCGAGACCAGATGGTTTGCACCAGTGCTCTGTGAACATCCGACGGATTTAAAGAACCCAAATAACTTCCCTGTTATTGGCTGTTTGATTACACAACACTTGGGAACTTGACATCCAAACCAAGGCCTTCCCAGATGATGCATGTACAATTAAAACTCACGTGCCAAAAGAAATTACTTCAGGCCTGTTCCTGCAGTTCCATTTGCTTCGGCTGCACGGAAAGGTCTCCTCGCGGTGGGTGGTGTGGGAAGCATAGAGAAAAGAGACAGTTTGATCTTCCACAGCCTCAATAAATTGTCCTCAGCTCTGCAGCCTGATGTTTTAAGCAAAGCAGATTGCAGCAGTGTCTATTCTAAAACAAAGCAATTAAATCCCACCACGCAACTGCGGATATTGCAGCAAAAGAAGGTTGCAATATTTTATGTAGCCTGTCTTACTAGAAATGATCAGTTGTGTCATCACACAGTCCTTCCCAGGAAGGTTCTTCAGGAGTGAAGAACATGCTTGGAGGGATTAAAGTGCTGCTTTTCATGACTGGGAGAAGAGACTTGGAGCTACAAAACCATCTCACGTTACCTGCTGTGGGGTGAGAGCTTGGTCTCCATGATTTGTCCAGCAGCCAAACACAGGAGTAGCTAATAAAAATAAAAATGTTGGTTTTGTAATAGCTGTGAAAGGAAGATCAAAAGGTGAAATGAAGATTGAAAGTGTGACATTGAAGTCACTGCTTGTTCATGCATTTCAGTGAGAACTGGATGCCTTGAGCCCCTTGCTTCACCCAGCTGCTCGAGGGCACCTTGGATTTGTTCCTCCTTTTGGCTACGTGACAAGGGGGTTTAGAACCTGCTCTTAGATATTCTTCTTGGCAAAATTCCCCTTGAGAGGACTTATTCTTAGCAGTCTGTTAATCACATTGAAGAACATCAGGACTGGAACAGTTGGAAATAATTCACTCCTCATTATCTACCAGCCCATGCGGTCAGTGTCTGATAAAGACGCTGGGAAAAGCCGCTCACGGACCACGCAAAGTTCTTGGCATCCTGCTGGGACACCCAGCTCTGCTGAGCTCTGTGGAGCTCTGCTGGTCCAGCTTGTCCAGGAGCTTGTGTTTACCAGCTCTTTCCCTGTTCTGACTGGCAGAGCTCCAGGGATAGCCGTGCATCCATAGCTTGGTGTGGATTCCCTGGAGGCATTGAGGAGGAGTAGAGCAATGTGATGATGCTTCGATAGCACGAGCAGCGGGAGTGGTGGAGCTCCCATGTCAAAATATTTACTTTGGAAAACCAAGTGTGGCCTTTGATCTGAATTCTGTAATTTGCTGGGCTTCTTGAAAGGGAGCTCAAGGCAGAGGCAGGCAGTGGCAGCGAGGTTATCAGTGCTGGTGGTCGCACTGTCCTTATCAAGATCAGCAATGCATCCTTAATATAATAAAAACCACACTGTGATCACGATGTGCTGCCACAGTGTTAATAACAATATTCTCATCTCCATGGCTATGAAATCCCTGTCCCCAGGATGCATCTGTTTGCACACATTCTGCATTTCAACAGGGAGAAAAAGGCATAGCAGCTGAAATGAATGGGCTGAAGGAAGTGAATAAGGGGTTTACAATTGCAGCAAATAAGAGAATGAAAACCTCTCCCAGAGCATCCCTCCACTGATACTGATGGAGGGATGCTGACTGACACCACCACAGAATACAGCCCTTGTATCCTGTGACTGTAAAACATCATAGCACAGTCAAGTAATTTGGAGCTGGCATGACACAGCAGGGTAAGGACCAGGAATAAAACTGTGGGGAGATATTATTTCTTGGAGTTTTTAGAAATATTTCACAGTTGACAGGACTCATCTCGGGCCACAGCTAATGAATACGTTAATTAAGTTAATGGATCCTCTGCAGTATATGTAAAAGCCCCGGGGATGGTACATCTCTAGCAGGGATGATTAAGCAGTGTCCAGAGACAATTGTTTTCCATCTGAGGCAAGGAAATTGTCTGGATTCTGCCTTCAGTTTTGACAGCGTTCTCCAGGAAACCCCCAGTGAGCCTCTTTAGCTGTGGAAGATGGTGATTCCTGTCTCCCCTGTGCCTGCCTGGCTCTCAGAGATGCAGCCAGTCGAGTGGAAAGCACTGTGCCATCGTTTAGGGCTCTTCCAGTCGCTGTGATAATTGCATTTTTTTTGTAAGCATTTTAATAGTTTGCCTGGTTTTGTGAGGGAACAAGGCTTATGTGTATGCCCTGTCAGGGTGCTTCTAATACCTTGAGGAACTCCTCGAATCTCAACCAAATTTGATTTTCAGTGGGGTGAAAGCTAAAGGACAGGCCAGCACTGCAAGTCCAGTGCAAATAAGTGTGCAGGTAAGGCAAAGAGCCACAAATTAATGGTTGAGAGAGGATACTGAGGAATTAATCAGGTGTCAGTGTTCTTAATACTGGTGGTTTTCAGAGATTCACAGAATATTCTGAGTTGGAGAGGACCCACAAGGATCAACGAGTCCAACTCTTAATAAATGGGATTTGTTGTTCCCTAAACCCATCTCAGCCTACAGCCACACCAGCACTGCAGCAGACTGGAGGGGGATTTTGGGAACACCCTTGGGCTGCCTGAGAGCACTTGGGAAACTGCAGCCCCTCCTGCTGAGAGGCTCCCTCTTGTCTCCAGTGCCAGCTTTGCCAGTCCCTCATTATTACTGCCACAAGAGTGTCAGATACACCCAGGGGCCAGGAATACAGTAATTCAAGGCAGAAGTCAGGGAGGGAGCAGCCAAGTCAAGCCATTCCCCTTCTTGCTCCAAGATCTCCATGTGTTATTCCAGAGCTGAACCCTCTGTGATTGTGCATCACCACAGCAGCCCCAGAAAGTGACCCCCCCCTTTACATCTGATTTACACAATTTAGGGGGAATGTTGGAGAAATCCCACTTAACCTTGTGCCCTCCATAACATCCTGCAGCAGTGTGGAAGCCACAGCAGCCTGAGGTGGCTCAGGGCCTGGGACAAGCTCAGCTCTGGTTGTTGCCATCCAATTGCCAGCGAAATGTGCTTGCTTTGTGTATGAAATGGATAATTGTGCATGTTCTAAGGCTCTTTTTATTGTTTGTGGAAGCCTCTGGTTATTTAGCACCTCATAGAAGGCAAATTACATGAAAGTTTTGCATGTGGATGAGTTCTTTTTCTCCTTAGGGAGTTTGTTGCTTAGCTTTTGGAAGAAATGTTCCTTCTTTTCAACTTGTGCTCTAGCACAGTTTGACTGCGTCTCTCTTTCATAACTGTGTCTCTGTGCCTTTCACAGACTTTGGATTGAGCAACTGTGCAGGAATCTTGGGTTATTCTGATCCCTTCAGCACCCAGTGTGGGAGCCCAGCATATGCAGCCCCTGAACTTCTGGCAAGGAAGAAATACGGGCCCAAAATAGACGTTTGGTCCATGTGAGTTACTTCTCGAGTTTATAATTGTTATTGCAATGAGCAGGGACATCTCCAACTGGATCAGGTGGCTCAGAGCCCCATCCAGCCTGACCTGAAATGTTCTCAGAGATGGGGCATCAACCCTATAATAACTGTCAGACATTAAAGATGAAGTACAGTCTCTAAAACCTAGATTTTTCCCTGTTCCTGATCACTTTGGTCTCTTTTTCTGCATGTTTTCTTTCAGTGGGGTGAACATGTACGCCATGCTGACCGGAACGTTGCCCTTTACTGTGGAGCCATTCAGCTTGAGAGCCTTATACCAAAAAATGGTGGACAAAGAAATGAACCCCTTTCCCACCCAGCTCTCCTCAGGTAATCCAGGGGGGTTGCTGGGTCCTGTCCAGATCCCGTGGGTCAGAGCTGTTGCATGGAATTATGGATTGTGGGTCATGCTGCTGACGTGTTGTGCTAGTTGGGAAAAATTCCTTTTTTCACTATGGCCTCTGAAAGACCGGCAGGAGTTGATGTAGCAGAATTCCTTTTGCTTTGCCTTCTGGAGAAGCACCAAGTTGTGCTGAATATGAGAGAAGGAACAAATCTGTGAAATTCTGTGGAATTGCTTTTGTAGAGCAGTTGGTCAGGTTTGCACGTCCAGAAGATTTTAGTACAGGGTAAGGATTGGATGAACAGATTATTTTGGAATAACAGATCCCTGGGCATTATCATGACTGGGGTTGAGTGATAAACTGCCTCAAATGACCTCACATTTATTATGGAATAATGACATGCACTCAGTTATTTTGGGACGGTTACCTGGGATAACCTTTGCGTGTTCACAAAATGCAAAATAGTTGATGTCTTAGTATTAGAAATATTAATTCCTGCTTTGGAGCCATGTCACTAGGCAACAGAATCACTTTTCAGCTTGTAGCAAGACCACTGCCAGCATTTGGAACAAGCTCTGTTTGGTAGCTGGGTTTTATTTTTTTATGCCAAATTTGTTGTCCATGGAGAGCTTCTGTCTCCTTCCCTGGCAGCCTGTTTGCAGAGGGCTTCTGATAAAATTAAAAGATTGCAAATACAAAAAGGGGATGGAAACCGTTGTTAGAGGGTGTCAGAGAAAACCCTCGGGAGTTGAGTCACAAGGTGAATTCTCCAAGTACAGATTTAGGGTTCCACCTTCCACCCTGTAGAAGGCCAGACCCTGAGCAGCAAAAAAGATAACACTGCTTTTGACAGGCTCCGTTTTGCTGTTTCATCCATCCTACCACTTAACAATGGAGACCAGATTTTCTCTCTGTAGCATCTGTAGCTCACTTGACACTGGTCCCCAGGGAAGGCAGTATTTTCTTTATCCTGTGAGAGCCCCAGCAGCCTGAACTTGCAGAGATGATGGCAAATTAATGGACTAGATTTAAACGTGTTAACCTTTGCTCACTGTGGACAAAGGTACCCACCAGTGCCTGACCCGAGCCGTGGGCCTTGAGAGCTCAGTGACATGGCACAGTGTGATTTAAGGTGACATTTGTTCCTGCCACCGTTAGCCTTTGGGTCACTGGGCAGAAACTCTGCTCCTCTGCTCTCTGAATTGTAGAGGTTTGTTAACTTCTTGGGTTTATGGACCTTTTATTTTAATTGGGTCTTAATTTCTATAAATTCATCTATAAAGTAGAGAATTTTTACAGGAGTCTGTTTTGCATGTTCAGTACGTTGTCTTTCAGTATCTTAATTTCCTGGTTGCTGAACACACAGTCCCATCATGCAGGTAGCCAGTCTTACCAGTGAGCAGGAAAACACTTCATTTGTGTGACCTAAAATGCTGGGTGACCGTGAGCACCCAAAGCAACCTGTGTGCCAACAGGGAAATTTTGGAGTTGGTGTTTGATTTTCCCACTTAGGAACCTGTTTCTCATTAAGCTTCTTGAACAGCAGCTGTCTGGTTATTGATTTTAGGTGAGCAGAGGTCAGATGCTCAGGAAGTTGGTGTTCACCTTGCACATATTCCTTTTCCTTCATGTTTGCTCCCTGGGGAAATCATTTTGTTGTACCACAGCCATGTGGCTTGGTTGGAAAAGCTCCTTGTGCCATCTGAGCTCAAATCAGCCAAGGTGCTGTTGCTCATCTCTGTTGCCCAGGTCTGGGAGCTTCCAGGGGGGAATCTTCACTCCAGAATTAGTTTCTCCCAGTCTGAATCTGTTGATCTGTGGCACTTCACAAGCTTTATTTAATTACTTTGCCTCTTGGCAAGGGTGGGGATGGAGAAGTAGGATTTTTAAGGAGATGTTGAGTGATTTGGAGACCAAGCACGGTGGTGATGAAGGAGGGAGTGTGGGTTTGGGGAGGGGGATTTCTCTGGCTCTGAGCCCATGGGATGTGTGAGGTTTCTAACACAGACGTGGGGGAAGCACTGGAGCGAGAGGGGATGGAATGGGAGAACAAGGGGTTTGTTGTTTGCTGTAGTGGGGGTGAAGAGAGGGCACACCAGGCACGCAGAGAGCAGCTTCCAGCAAGTTTGGGAACTCGGATGTAGGCTCTTCCTGCTGCTCCTGCAATATGGCAGGATAACAACAATACTGGAGAATATTTAAGTAAAGTATCTCACATGAATCAGTGGTTTGTGAAGAGAGAGATTAGAAAAAAACCAACTGATGCCTGGCTGAACTGGTAAATACAGAGTAATAAGTCTCTCTTGCACATACAAGCTTCTTGACACAGAGAGGGCCCTCTCTCCAGCTGAAACCTGATTTTTGCAGGATGAAACCTGATTTCTGCAGGTGTCACCAACAGGTATTTTATTCTCCTTAAATTACAGGTAGGAGCAGTGAAATGTAGCCTTGATAATTTGAGGAATAAAGACCAGACCTAGCTAAAACTAGAGTTTATTATCAGCTCAGAGAGACACTTGTGAGTTTTTAGGCAAATCACTTGATTTTATTGCTCCTAATCATGTAAGAAGCACATGACTTAAAAATTGAGCATTTTTACAAGAAACTCGGGAGGAGTGGTTGAATGTCATTGAAAGTTGAAGGTTCAGGAGAACAAAACAAAGTCTGTTAATTTTGCTGTCCTCTCTTAACTTGGCTAAAACCTTCTGCAGCTGACTGTAGGTTGGATGTAAGCCAGGAGAGAATTTATCCTTATAATGTCAAAGGGAGCCCAATTTGCTGTGTCTTCCTTCCCAGGTCTGCATCCCTCCCCTCCCCTCCCCTTAGCCCTGCTCCATCTCCTTCTACTTGAAGCCCAGGGATTTGTCTCTGACCTGGCTCCAGCCTCTTGCCCTCATGTGGAAATTAAATGTTGGCTCACCTGCTCCGAAACTCCAAATGAGCTCTGAGACAAAAAGCGCTTTTCCCCCTCTCCTTTATAACTCTATAAATCATTGTGACTGTAAATCATTGTTTGTTTTAGTTACTAATCCCTTATCAGTTCTTCCATTTTCTCAAGGACGCCGGAGCATGCAGGAAGGAAAATGTTCCTTTGTAGCGTGCTCTTGTTCAGGCTCCGCACCTGTAGTAACTCATGTCCTGTGCAAGTCCTAAAGCAGGTGACAGAGCTGTTGTTTGGGGTTTTCCCTTGATCTCCTCACAGCGGCCATAAACTTCCTGCGATCTCTGCTGGAGCCAGACCCTGCAAAGAGACCCAACATCCAGCAGGCCCTGGCAAATCGATGGCTCAATGAGAACTACCCTGGAAGAGCACCACCCAATGTCACCTATCCAAACAGGTACGGCAGGGAGGGGGGGAGAAAACCTGCCATGGGGCCTGTACGTTATGTCCCCGCTGTTCCACTTCCATTCGTGTGACACATCCTAGGAATTGCTTTTGTGACTCCATCCTAAAGATGATTTGGATTGGCCCCGTGTTGCTTGAAATGGCCAAAAGCAACGCCTTAAACTGGAAGCTGGCATACAGTGCATTGTTTGCAGGGTGGGCTGGAGTGCAGATCTTCTGATTAATTGGCTGCAGGCCTGGGAGTGGGGGTGTGACATGCAGTTCTGATCTCCTGCTTTTACTTTTGGTCAGTAAAAGCCAAGCTGCTTCTCCAGGCGAGGCTCTGCCTGTTTGAGGTTCTGTGGATTAAGGGAATATGCAAACCATGGTGAAAAGGGTCAGAGTTTAATGGTCTGGCTTTGTTGGTTGTTGCTGCTGAATACCTGCACCCTGCTGAATACGTGACTAAAAGCAGGCAGAGAACAAATCCCACGGTCAGTCAAACATCCATCCAGGGAAAAAGAAAGAAGGGAAGATACCTGTGGTCCAGTTTGGTTATAAATAATCTTGCTCGACTTTAAACATCTGCAGTGTATAGTTGCAGTCAGTGGAGAGAAATAAGGGCACTTTTTACATAACCATTCATCTGACTTCTCTCTGATTCTGCCTTAGGACGACTTTGTGCCCGGGAGATACGAGTTCCTCTCCAGTGACTGTAAATGAAGCCTCAGGCAACTCACTTGGAATTACATGTCTATATTTGATCAGATAAAACCTCCTCCCTGTATCAAAGCCCTCCAGCTGTGTCTCATACACCACCCAGGACCTGCAGGATTTACTGGCTCCTCTTTGAGAAGAGAAAAAAAATGCAGAAATAGGGCTTGAGTGTACTTTCACAGTTCTTTTGCTTTTGTAGGTGCATTTCCATGCCTCTGTTTCTTAATTCCTAGATGAGAGTTGTAAGGCTTTTGTCAGGTTGTGGTGGAAGGGTCCTTTCCAGAGGTGTTGGTGCAGTGAGGTGTCCAAGCCCTATTCCAAATGCTGTTCTGGCCTCTCGTGGCTGGAATAGCTGTGCACTGCTCTTTATTTATGGAATCAATCTCCCCAGAAGGCAAGGGATCCAATGGAAAAAGAAGATGCAGTGCTGAACTGCAGAGAGGCTCATGCCTATGTGCGTATAGGGTAATATAAAACAGTAATAATAATAACAACAGCAGCAACAACAAATATAATCCTTTCCTATTAGAAGTATTTTCAAAGGGAACATCAATGTGGAATGCTGTGCTTTGCTATTGCAAAAGAACACTTGCTTTCATTCTTTCTTTCTTCCTTCCTTTGTTTCTTCCTCCTTTTTTTTTCCCTCATTGCACTGCTTTTCCCATCATTTTATCAGAAATTAGGAGAAAAATAGATACTCCTTCTATCCGAAACCAAATTTCATGTGAAGCTTTAAACAATAAAAGCCTTTAAAGAGATTCTTTCTTTCTTTTTTTTTTTAAATAATATTACTTTTGTTTCATTTAGTTGATGCCCCAGGCTTGACCTACCTAGACTTTGTCATACTGGAGCTTTATAGGGAAAATAATCTGCAAAGTTTTAAATATTTAAAGATGTGGCCTGGCTCCTTTTGAGCTTGTCTCAGAAAGTACCACTAGAGTCAGCTTCCATGGAATTTCTCCAGTTTTTCCTTGGTGTGCAGATATGGATAAGGTGTGGTGAAATAGTGTGTGAAAAACCCACTGCTGAATTTGCAAAGAACCAATTCCTCTCTTAATCAACACAGGAGGAGTTGTGTTATGTTCTTGCAGTGCCCTTCCACTGCTCTGGGGGTAACACCCATTGTTCCCAAGACAGAAGCGTGGTAGGAAGGGGAAGAGCATGGAGATAAGGTGGGAGAACAGCAGAAACTGCACTTTCAGGAGAATATTTTCCCAGGCTTTTTATAAGCTCGCTTTTGTTAAAGAAATTCCCTGAAGGCAAGCAAAAATTTCCCATTTTGCTGAGCGCTTCAAGTCCAAATTGCTTGAATTTCTTTTTCTGCCCAGATGTCTCAACGTGCAGTGGCCAAGATAAGTTTTGCTTTTGAGCTTGGGAAGAAAACCCCCAACCCCAAGCATTCCTTAGGGGCAGAACGAGTGTTCATAAGCACAGGGAACAAAGGGAATGAGTTATTTGAGATTTCCCAGACTGTGTTTGACATCTTGTCTGAGTCCTGTGCATCAGAGCCGGGGCAGGAGGGGGAAAGGTGGGTAGGGATCCCTTGGAAGGGGGCAACTTGCAAAATAAGCTCCCTCTGATACTAGGCTTGGTATTAGGAGTGAGGAATATCCTCTAGAAACAACTCCAGCATTTCTCTGGAGATGGATGGGAGCTGACGGGTACCTCTGGGAAGCTGGCCAGCCCACTTAGAGGTCTAAATAGGAGCAGAGTTCTTTGGAAAAATCTGGTTTTAACTCAGACTGAGCCAATGCTTTGGCATTTCCACAAGACCTCTGTACTGCTTTTCTTGCCTTGGCTGAGAGTGTTCCAGACTTTATAGAAGGGAGAGACATAAACATGGCTTGTGCTTGTGACAGGAGAGTAACAGCAGCGCTGCCATTCTGCGCTGCAGGAATAACCCTGCACATCCCCTTTCTCCAGCAGGAAATTCCCTAGGTAGTTAGTGCCTGGGTGCTGTGCAGCAGGTAAGGAGGTGAAGCTCAGCACAGTGCTGTTTGGTTACAAGGAAAGGGGCTTTTCAGATCCAGATCTGGGTTGGATTTTACCTCTTTTCTTTCAAAACTGGATGGATCATCGGGATGGTCTTCAGCGGTCAGGTGTAGGGTAACAAATGGCCTGAGCATCACGGTGCCATTTCCCATCAGGGATGGACACAGTGGACAGAGTCCTGGTCATTCAGCTTCCTGCAGTTCCTGTGGTTCCCAGATATCTCTCCTTTCCCTGCCTGCTCATGGGAGAAGGGAACTAATCACCCCCATGTTACCGAGCCCCTGGGGCCTCTTCTTAGTGCTCTGCCTCATCCCCCCGAGGCTCTGTCACTGGCAGGATGGTCCAAAAAGCCTGCTCTGCCTCTCCCTGTGCAGGATTCACCTGGAGGACCTCAGCCAGAGCGTCCTGCTGCACATGACTGAGAAGCTGGGCTACAAGAACAGCGATGTCATCAACACTGTGCTCTCCAACAGGGCCAGTCACACGCTGGCCATCTACTTCCTGCTCAACAAGAAGCTGGAGCGCTACCTGGCCAGCCTCAGGGTGAGCACTGCCTCGGGCCACTGCTGGGGGAGGAGGAGCAAAAAGAGGCTAAAAGTGTCCTGGCTTGCTGGCATTTGATCTCGCAGAATTATAGAATATCCCAAGGATCATCCAGTCCAGCCCCTGGCCCTGCACAGACACCCCCACAACCCCACCCTGGGCATCCCCAGCAGCGCTGTCCAAACGCTCCTGGAGCTCTGGAGGGCTGTGACTGTTCCCTGGTGAGCCTGGGCAGTGCCCAGCACCCTCTGGGGAAGAACCTTTTCCTGATATCCAGCCTAACCCTCCCCTGACAGCTCCAGCCATTCGCTGTCCCTGGTCACCACAGAGATCAGTGCCTGTCACTCCTCGTCCCCTCAGGAGGAAGTTGTAACTGCAATGAGGGCAGTTATCCTGCAGAAAGCAGACTGTTGGCATGCAGAGCCTTTGGTGTCCCTATGTTGAGATAGTTCTGTTAGATACCAGTAACACAATGTAATTTGATTCAGGAGATCAAGAGGAAGCTTAAGACCTCTTAAACTTATTTAGCTTTTAAGTGAAAACTCAGCTGAAAGTTTTACCTGATCTAATCTCCGTGGCCCCTGAGCGTGGCTTGGCCCTTCCAATTTGCCAACAGCTTCTTAGTTTTTTTTTTTCCTCAGTTCTTTTCACATTAATGGTGGTGCCACCAATGACATTTAAAATGTAATGGACCAAATCCATCATCTCTGTAAGCTGATGCTCCTCCACTGAGTGCCAAGAATGGGTACAGTAATTGAACATCGGTTTTCTCTAATTATCTTACATGTTTTACTTTTCTGTGCTTTTCTCTCCACAGAAGGCTGAAGGCCAGGACAGTATTTGCCACAAGAACCAGCTATACCAGATAGAAAAATACAAGGCAAATAAAGACTCCTATGAGGTAAAGCTCACCAAAGCTTGTTGAAGTGCTTTGAAAGCAGATTGAATCTGAGCATCCTTGGTGATTGTGATTTCGGTGATGGGTTTGTGGACCTGTGGAGAAAAAAAAGACCTGTGGTCTTGCCTGTGCAGGACAGATAACTCCCTTTATTTCTTTTCAAAGAAACAAATAGCAACCGCCTAGAGAGGAAATAGAAAGGTGACTTTCAGGGTTTTTTAAGAAATTTAATGTTTTTAAATCTCTGTTTGGCAAAATGATGCAAACTCAGGGGGCTCCATAGCCTCATTCTGGGGTGCAAGTTGCTGGTGTTATAAAAAGATGAAAACTGAGTGTTCTTGAGCCCTGAGACCTTGCTGGTGTAGGGCAGAGAGCTGAGTGACAGCCAGGGTGGCCCTCCTGCTGTCCTGGGCCAACCCTGGCTTGGCTGCCGGGAGCAGTGAAACTGTATTAGCACAACACTCTTCAAAGTCAATTTTCTCTGCTGCTTAGCAGAAGTGATGCAGGATCAGCCCACTGCATCGTGAAGGAATTCCCTTGGGCAGACAGAAGATTTAACCTTTTGCTCTGTTGGTCTCCCGTCTTCTTGCCTGCAAGCAGAGAAGGTATTTTGTATTAAATCATGGCTGGATTTTTCTTCCCTGGCTGATTCTTTGCCAAGCACTAAAATTACAGGAGTAATATGAGCTGTGCAAGTCTTCCCTGCCAACACAAAGAGCAGCATTCTTGAGGAGTCTGCCTGTTTCAAAAGCTGCTCCTCAGCACTGGATTGATGATCTAATTGCAGGGGCAGATTTGTGTCGTGGCTGGTTTTGTTTATTATAAAGGCTGCTTGCAAGACAAGCTGAACTGCAAGCCAGATGGAAATATCAGGGCAAAGTACTTATTCTTGTCTTGAGCAAATCAAAACCATCTTACTTGAAATGGATCAGCAGTGGATAGACTCAATGAATATGATATTTCACAAAGCTCTCACAGCTTATTCAGGCTGTTGCAGGGCAACATTCCCCAAAAACAGGGGCAGGTACTGGGAGTTGAACGCTGCAGATACTGCATGGAGCATCTTGGTTCTCCCTGCAGCAGCTGCTGGTGTCACTTCCCTGTGCAGTGACAGAGCCACTGCGCCCTGGGATTCTGCATTCTCCAGGGATCAGCTCACAGCTTCTGCTCCCGTGCAGGGGAGGCTGAGCAAGGCCTGCCTGGGAAGTTTACTTCCCCCAGGAAAGCTGAAAACTACCAGCAGTGCTGGGGTATGGCCCCAGCTTGGTTTGTAGGCGTGCTTAGGGATAGAAGCTGCCTCCAAAGCCTCTCCTGCACTCGGAGTTAGTCCCAGGACAGCTGCTCAGAGGATGACGGGGTGTCGTGTCTTTCTTGAAATAGTTACCAGGATGCACTCACTGTGCAGACACTGCAATAATAATGATAATAACCCACTCTGTTCTCCTGCTGCACGGGCACTTCAGCTGTACTTACACAAGGGGGTTATGTTCCTTTTACTGTAGCAGGACAGGTGAAGCAGCACACAGGGGTGAATGCACAGCCTGGGATGCTGCTGCCATTTGTAACTAAGGCAGACATCCCTCCTGAAATGCCTCCATGTGGGTGGAACACAGCCCTGGCAGTGTCCAGCTCAGTGGGTGCCACTGGGACTCAGGGGAAGGGGCTTTGTAAGCTCAGGAAGGTTCATGAGCTGGAGATGGAATCCCCTTATCCCTCCCCACCATTTCCAGAGCAGGAATTGGGAGCCACTGGTCCCTAGGCAGGCACTGCACCGCAGCAGAGCTGCAGGTTGCCATGGGAATAGCAGGGGGAGGGATGGTCAGCTCCAGCTTCAGCAGACATGGAATTTCTCCCACTTGTCTCCAGCGATGGGAAATAAGGACTTGGCTTCAGGAGGGGCTGCCATCAGCTGGGGCTGGCAGGGGCACATGGGCAGTGGTTGTGTCCTGCCCCTCTTCTCCACCAGGTCTCGAGAGGGGCCATGGCTGCCGTGGGTGTGAAGTACCCAGGCTGTTCCCAGGCTGCTATCCCTGTGGTGCTCAGCACGGATGGGCTGTGCAGGGAGAGGGAGGCAGGCAGGAGTCTGTGGCTCTCTCCATCTCTTTTTTTTTGTGGAAGAGGTCTTGGGATGAGTGGCTATCCCTCCAGTGAATCCAGGGGAGCTGGTGAGCTCAGACTTGGAATTTGCAATTTTTAAAAACTGGCGTTCTTGTCCTATCACCGTTTCAGTCATGGCCAAGGCAAATACCCTTTATCTGCCTTTCAAATCCATTGCTGGGACTAAGAGTAGGTTTGAGGGTCAAGGTCAGGACAGGAAATAGCAGAGGATGATGTAATTCCCAACCTATTCAAGTGTAGCATACCGGTACAGCTCCTGCATTATGGGACAGCAGGACACGGCCGGCTGTGCACCCTGCAGTGCAGAGGGAACTTCTGTAACTCCCCTGAATGAATCTTCCTTCCCTTTTCAAATATACGTGTGTGGCACCTTGGGAGTTCAGCACTTTGCTCCTGAGCCTCTCACAACCATGGTCATTAAGGAGCAACATTAGTAGTTTTAAAAATACTTCTAAGACTATTTGCAGTGTTCATCCAGCGTGAAGTAATTAATTGCCAGCACCGGATATGCAAATTTCCCTTGCCAGGGGTGCTTTAATTGTGCAGAGTGGCTGTGTTGCTGTGGCTGAGAGAATGTACCAGCAGGGTGAGGGCAAAGGCAGGAGCACTTGGCAGGTGAGGAGCTGCAGCTTGGCTCATGCACCATGAGGCTGAAAATACTGCAGCCCTGGAACGTCCTGCACTCAGGCAGAGGCTGCAGCAACCAGCACGCAGGTTCTTCCTCACCTATCTAAAATAGCAGATAGCTCCTAACAGTCTTGATTGGCTCCTGTGGGCTTAATATAGTCACCACTTAGTCTCATCCTCACGAGTACCTTTATAAAAAGATCCTGGGGAGAGCCCGGTCTCTGCTGAACTCGGCAGCAGAGTTTCAGAGCCGTGGGAGGAAAAACAGTGTGGTGGGCTCAGAATTAGCTGTACACCTGCCACTGACTGTGGCAGGGTGATATTCCCACAGCATTATTAGTACTAGTATTGCTGCTGTTGTTTTTGCTGCTGTTACCACCTCACCCTCATCAGGGGGGATGCTGCAGGGCCTGATCCGACACCGTGCTGCTCCAAGCACAGCATGGACAGGCACCTCCAAGGTGGACAAAGGTGTGCAGCTCCATGAGGGGCTCCTTTGTGGCTGTGGAAGGGTCAGCCAGCTGCAGCTAGCCAGAGGGAAAGGAATTGGAGGGGATAAGGGATGGATGGGGGCAAAAAACACATGCACAAGGGAGGCTGAGGTGAAGCCAGTGAGGAGCTCACAGAGAGTCTCAGGTTCTTGTTCTCCCAAGTCGCCTACCTAACCATGTCTGTAATAACACTGAAAACTTTAGTTTGTGATTCCCTGAAGGTCTTCTTTCCAACTCTGTAACTCCTGAAAGGTTGATGAGCCCAGCAGTGCCCAGACACCATCTGTGCAGGGAGCCAGGCTCCATCTGAGCTGGGAATGCTCATAACGAATCCAGACTTTTGCCTCTTTGGTGTCTGTCTTTGCTTCCAGAGCTGTTTAGTGCCCCAGGAGAACCCAAGTTGTCTTCTGCATCTTTCTTTTCCTCTCTCACAGGTTTTTATGCACTTTTCTTTGAGGCTTTTCATAGACTCCACATCAGTGAGCTTGCAAAAGAAAATCAAGAGTGGCAGTGCATAATTATCAGACAAAATACAGGCACGTAACTGGGGGAAGGAACTTTCCTTCACTTTTTAAAAAAGACTTGTACCGACAGCGACCTTTTAATCAGAAGCAGCAAAACATGTTGCTTAAATGAGAACTACGACCACAAAAACAACCCCAAACCAACCAAAACCTTTTTTTTAATGTGAAATAAGACTGTAGGCTCCCCTAGAAATCAGTGGCAGGTAAGGGGTCCTAAGCAGTTTGCTGAATCCAGTGGCTGAAAGAAGATGCAATGAATTTTCATTGTAAAACAGTGTTCTGAAAATTGGCTTCCCCTTCAGAGTCCTGCTCCCAGGTTTTGTTTTTCCTCTGTCATCACTGGACATCAAACCTACCTTGCTCTTGCAATCCCACCTTCAGCTGCCTTCCCCATCATGACCAGGAGTCAGGGCTCAGGGAAGGGATGGCTCAGTAATTTTCTCCCCCTCCGTGTCTGGTGCAGTAGCAGAGATGCTGTAAAAGCAAGGGCTGTATTCCTCCAGATCTTGTCTGGACAGAAGATAAATGACTCCAAGGCTTTAAACTTCTTTAAAACTTTGCAGCTCACCTTTTTAAATGTCAGAGGGAGTGAGAGAAATCAAAGACCTTTTTTGGTGCTTAAGTAGGGTATTTCAGGTATGGAGGAGCACAAACCTTTATCTGCTTGCTCCAAGAGAAAAGCTTTCCTTTTCCTTTTAATTTTCCAAAACCAGCTTCCACACTGCCTGAATGTCAGAGCAGATGGGAGCCATGAAATCATGGCAAACTGATCAGAGGAAAATGAGACGTGGAGGATGTAGTTACTCTGAGTAGTCAGAATAAGTTCCTTGTAAATACGTAGTACTTAATCCACCTTGTAGGTCGGGGGGTCACTGAAACTTCCCCTGAGTAAACCAAATTGTTCTTGTTTGTTTTACAACCTAAAGGACAAAAAACTCAAAGAGCAAGAAAAGAAAGGGGACATTCTTCACCATCAGCTCCCAAAGAAAACTGAGAAAAGTCCAGTTTCATATAGACAGCCTTCTTCCTGTCTTGTCTCACAGATCCAGAACACCAAGGCTCTGCTGAAGGACCGGAAAGTCGCCAAGGCCGGGGGTCCGGAGAAAGGTCAGTGGGAGGAGGGCCAGCTGTGGGTCCGTGTGTGTGCATGTGTGGTGTGGTGTTACCCAGCCTGTCCTGTGCTGTGTGTGGTGTGTTTGTGAGTAAACACTCCGGGCTTGCATTCCCTGTCAGCTCTGGGGCTGGCGTGGGAAGGGGGCCTGGGTAACGTGGGCACACGTGGAATGAAAGGCCCTGAGGAGACCATGATGGCGCTCAGCAGTCAGGAATCCTCACTTTCTGTGTTTGACAGAATTCCTGCAGTGCTTTAAAAAGGCAGTTTCTTTCTGTATTTACACGTCCTCACACAAAACCATCCACACTCACGCTGGTGTTTTGAAAGCATCACCACCCACCCCGGATCACTGGGGAACCGGAGCTGGTAGCCAAGCTTCTTCCTACCAGCCACTGTGTTTTCCTGAGAGGGGGCTAAGGAGCAGCATGGGAGAATCCCTGACCTCGAGGAGTCCCTGGGAGGAGTTGGTGGTGGAGGAATGGGAAAGAGGCAGCCTCGAGGAAAGGCAGGTGGGACTGCCAACCTCAGCAATTTCCCATCAGCAAAAGGAGGGGGGAAGGCATGAGCAGGGAAAGAAAAAGATGTGACAGCCAGAGGAGAGCAGAGCATTAATCACAAAGGGCAGCCTGAGAGGGCTGGGTGAAAGCTGCTGGCAAAAGGAAGGGGGAGAAAGGAGTGGAGGAAAAGGGGAGCCAGCAGGGAAAATGGGGTGTGGGGAGTGCACACCTGAGTGGGAGACACCGAGGAGCAGGAAGGTGATGTTAAATAAGGAACTGAATGAGGGGAGGTCACTTACAGAGCAGTGTGGGGAAATACAGTGATGTAAAACGTTCACTGTGGTGTCAGGGGGTTATTCAGAGTGGTGGCTTGTGATGCTTTCATGCTCATTCTCGTGACTTGATAATTTGTCATTTTTTTGTGCTCAACGTGAAAAAAAAAATGTCCAAATAGTGTTTGTGTGGCAGCACGAGAACCTCTGCTGCAAGGTGGCAGGAGTCCAGAGAGCTGGTCAGAAATGGGATGTACTTCTTGTGAAAAATGTAAAAAAAACCCACTTAAAATGCCCATTCTGCTCAGATTTGTTGTCCCTTTTGGGAGGAGGGCGCAGGGGGAAGTAAACCTTGTTCATTTCTTCCTTCTTTATGTTTCTCCCTGCTTTTTTTGATCTGAAACCTGAAAATCATGCAGATCTCAGCTAAAGCATTTTTCTGCTTATGGAAACTGTGTTTTGACCCATCTTAAATAGTCAAATTATTTTGGCCGGTTTTAGAAAGAAACTGGTCAGATCCAACTTGTTCTGCTTTTGCCAGACAAGCGTGAGATGTCATCCTGTTCATCCATTCAGGTCTCAACCCCTGACAAGACCATCCCTCCACAAGAAATACACGTGAGATTTGTGGCTGTGACCCGAGCCCTGGCAGAGCTCAATTATTTTAGATCCTTTTTAGATGATTTGAGACCGAGGGAACTCACGGAATAGCTACTGGTTAATTCAATTAGGGGGACCTGGCAACCAGGCTCCTTGGACAGCTTTCTGTCAAGGCAGCAAAACGTGCTTGCTTGTGCCTAGCTTGGCATAAGGCAGTGCCAGCATTCTGCAGGAACTGAGCAGATCTTCTCCACGAGCTGTTTTGTGTGACTGGGCCAAATCCTGCAAAGATTGTTCCATTTATTTTCGGCCCTTGCTGGAGGAAGGTTCTCGCTGAAGTCGATGCAGCAAATCTGTTCCAACTGTAGCAGCCTGAATCTGGCCAGTGCTGCTACTCCTTAATTACATGTGTGAAACCAGGAACAGAATTTGTTCCAAAATGCAAGGAGAGCCATCGGGGATTAACTCACTGTGCTCCCCTGTGTCTCTAGGTGTGTCAGTGAATACAGGCCCAGCAAGAGCCACACGAAGTTGTGCTAAGAAAGGAGAAATGTGAGATTTCTCAGGCATGGCCTTAGAGGATATAATTAACACAAACAGCTGAAGACATCTGTGGTTTTCCTTTTCAAGTCCTTAGTTTAAGCACTTTTCCTGCCTGTGAGGAAAGGGACAGATAAACTACCCAGGAAACAATGGTGTGAGTATTAAGTGAGGGTCAGGGAATTGGGTTCTGAGTGTATCCCAGACCATTTGCTGTAGCTGGTGCATTTTTCAGGTTCTTCTGGAACATGTTTGAGGTGCTGTGGGCCGCTGCCCACCGCGGCAGGCAGTGCTGGTAACTGCAATGTGCTCTTCTGCTTCCTTCTCCCATTGCTTTGCAGACTCCGGCGGTGGGGTGAGCCCTTTCCACGAGCCCCTGGCATCCAAGACAGGATGTGTAACTTCCAGCTCCCTGGAATACCTGGAGGTCCAGCAGCCCCCTCCCAGAACCCCCCGGCTCCTCAAGAGGCAGGAGTCTCCCCAGCCGGAGCCGTCCCGGATCGGGGGCCGGGCAAAGGACTCCCCTCTCATCCTGAATATTGTGCACTCCTTCGAGTCAGTTGACAGAGAGGACCAAATAGACCAGGTTTCCCCCTCTCACCAGTACAGAATTTTAGGCTCACCAATGAACTTCCCGTACAAAAGCTCAAGTGAAAGGACACTGTCACCGCTCTTCCCCCCAGGGAGCACGTCTCCCGTCCACCCCACCCAGGTCTCGTTCACATATGAAGAAAAAGCGTATCCAGCAAAGGAAGAAGCAGTGTCCCCTACCCAGCTGGTCCCCAGCAACCCCCTGGGCAGCCCAAACTGTGTGAAAAGCAGGGGCAGGTTCCCCATGATGGGGATCGGACAGATGCTGCGGAAGAGGAACCAGAGCATGCAGTCGGCGAGCGAAAAGCCCCTGGAAGCCAGGATGCCCCAGCTGCAGCAGATGAGCCCCACACAGATTTCCTTCAACACAGAGGCTGTCAGCGGCCAGTGTTAGTCTGACATCCTGGGATTTGCACTGCTCTTCTCTGGGATCTACCCTTTTTCTCCTTTAAGCAAGAAGGGAAAGCCACAGGCATGTTGCTGTCACTGCGTGATACCCCGCAGCGGTGCCGCGTAGGAAATCGGAGGTTTGCTTGCAAGGAAGGCGTTGTCCTACATATTAAAGTTGAAAGAAAAGGGCTCTGCTTGTGCTGTTAAGAAATACTCTCATTTGGCATCTGACTGTACAGTAAAACATCCTGAAAGAGCTGCGTGAATCTGTATTTTCACTGCTCTCACCTGGTGTTGCAGCGAGGTTGGTTGGAAGAACCGCGAGCACCGAGGGTTTGGTTCCTCCAGGAAATCAGTGATGCCACGGATGCCGGGCCAGGATCTGTGGTAAGACTGTCCCTGCTCCACCTGCCTGTGCCACACAGCACGTGGTCCTGCTGCAGGCTTTGTTCCTGGGGCAGGCAAGGGGAAAAACCCCAGATACTCTGTCCAAAGTGAGCTTGCTGACAAGCCCTGCCGAGAAGATGAAGGTGGTAGAAGCTGGAATAAAGACATGAGTGGTCTAATTCAGAAAAAGTGGGAATATTGGAATTCGAAGCAGATTTTACTGTTAATTACATAAAGTAGGTAATAACACAATCATTTTTTTCATAAAGAAAACTATGATTTAATCATGTCACAAGAAACATGATTATTTAAAAACAAGTGTCATCATGTGGAAATTCACTGCATTAAAGGCCAGTTCCTTTCATATGAGGGGTCTGCAAGCAGGTGCTTCAGACAGAAATCCAGATTGCAACAGGCTGTGTTTAAACAATCAGTTAACACCTGCATCAGCCCCTGTTACAGCAAGGCAGCATTGGACACACCTGAAGGCTTCTCTGAGACTGCAGTGAATTAAAAAGACTGATAAAGGACACATGAACCTGTACCAAGTCCATTTTATACTCCAAGATTGGTAATGCAGTGGTTACCAAAAATTGGGTATTGTTATGAGCAGTGAAGATGAACTTTCTTAAAAGACACCATGTTCTGTATACCAGTCTTGTTTTTCTAAGTAAATGATACATCTGAGAGGTTGGCAACATTTTTTTTGGTTCTGTTTGTGTCTTCAAACCATTTCCTATAAATTAGAAGGTTTAGCCAAAGACAAAGACTGCTCTTTTCTCTCATCTGTTCCGCCCCTGTGTATGTGTTTGTGTGTTCAGAGCATCTCAGCAAAGCTTGTTCCAGTCTGGTTCCCCCATGGGCAGCCCTGGCCCACACTGCTCCCACCCCTGAACATCATTTCAAAACCCAGGAAGCAGAGGTGTTGTCTTCTTGTTGTTGGAAGAGGGGATTTTGCCACTGGTAGGAATCCAGGCCCTGTTTTCATCCATACTTTTACAAACAATTTTGTTGCCACGTTGGTATCTGCAAATGCTGAGGGTTACCCCATTTGAGAAGTTTTCCTGCCAGTTCCATGAGCAGGATATTCAGGGCCTGGGGCAGGAGGGGCAGCAGAGGCAGGGGAGAAGGCTCACCAGAGCCCATAGCTGAGTCTGTGTTCCTGGTTTGCAGCATAACGTGGGCCTGACAACAAAATCTGCAGGAAAAAATGGACATTAATCCAAATACTGACAGACAACTGGACTGCTCAGTGCTGGCAAAACCAGCAGAGTGATGCCCAGAGCACCCTGCAGGTGGGACCTTCCCCTCAACACCAGAGTTTGGCACCAGTTTGGTACTGGAGAGTCCATGTGCATCTTGGACCCTTCGGTGGAGTGAGGACTCCCACCTCTGAGGGAGTTGTGCTACACTTGAAAACCCCAATATGATGAGAAAGACAGCCCTGAAATAATGTTATCCATTTTCAGATCAAGAACTGTTTCATTCTGTTGGTAGAGAGCACCTGTGCATCCCAGGGGGCCATTTCAGCTCCTTCATTTATAAACGTCAGAGCATTTTCATTCTCTTCATGCTAAGAACACGTTTGTGCTGCCAAGCCAGTGGGCAGGGACCACTGAAATCAGGGATCACTGAAGTCAGGGACCACTGAAATCAGGGATCACTGAAATCAGGGATCACTGAAATCCCCCCCTTTGTGTGCTTCAGACTCACATACCCGAACAGATGGCAGATGCTGACTTGAATTACAAACTCAGGTTTATTTGGAACCCAATAAAAGGTTGGGGGAGGCAGGAAGGAGACATGGGTGGTTTTTTTCTGTTTTGGTTTTTTTGTGTGTGTGTGAAAACACAGGAAATATGTGTAAGAATCAGAATGAAAACAAATGTTAAATCTTTTATTATATTTATAGAGAATATATGAGTACTACACTGCTAAAACATAATCATGTATTCAGCATAGTCAGCAGCTATGTACAGCCCAACTGCAGTGACCACAGAAGGGACCTACTGAAACATCACAGTGGAAATTCCAGGGGGGAAAAGCTGTATTTGGTATCATTATTAAATATATGTACCTTTTAAACAAGATTGCCACAGACTGCTGACTTTGTTTGCCAGGTCACTGTGTAGCAAAGATCATCTCAGTACAAAAACTTCAAGGCCGGGTTGGATGGGGCTTGAAGCAACCTGGTCTAGTGGAAGGTTGAGATCTTTTTCTGGTGTTTGCCATAGGCTTGGCACCAAACCTGTCGTGAATCTGTTTGACAGCGCTGAAAATACACCTTCCACTTCAGGTTCACTTTTATCTCTTCTGGATAAAAGAGCAGTTCTGAGCCTTGGTGCAAGATGGAAACACCTCTGTGGGGCCTTTCTGAGCTGCTGATCACATGCAGAACGCAGTGGAGTCAGTGGAGCAGCTGTGAAACACTTACAGGAGGGTTTTGCAAACTGGCTGAGCACTGGGCAGCAGTTCAGGATCCAGAGTGGTAGAAGTGGTTTTGTTCAGGCTCTTCTGCCTGGAGAAACAGGTGTTGGATTTATTCAGCGAGAAGGAGCAGGAATCAGCAGCTGTTGCTGAAGGTGTTGGTTTTTGTACCTCTCCTGTAAATGGGCTGCTAAATACTAAAAAACTACTGTTTGTAACACCCCAAGCTCACATGGGCCGTGCTTATCCAGAAGTGAGCAGGAATTTCAGGGGCACTATTTGCTGTGTGTAGGACTTTGGATTTTGCCTGGCTCTTCCCTGCTTTTTCAATCCTCTGTGGCCACAAATGGTCGATTTTCTCTCGTGTGTCCTCCCTCCACATGGCTTCCTTGGAGCATTACGGAGCTCTTCAATGTTTGATCTCAAAGGAAGCCTGTAATGGGATGCTTTCTGTTCCTGAGGCACCGGCAATCAGAAGAACAAAGGGCATCCAGATAGAGCCTAGAGTGGGGTTTGGAGTCTGGAGGAGCACCTCTGCTGTCTGCCTGCTGATGCCAGGGCATGCAGAGCCAAAGAGAGAAGAAATAAGATGTTTATTGAGTAAGGCTGAGGTGCTAAGCTTGTTCTGAAATTAAAAGAAATACGATATTTATTAATGTTGGTATGAAGAGCACTCTTCTACCTATACAAGGGGAAAAAACCCAGTTCCTTGTATCTCTTACAAGCAGAAAGGACAGAATCCAAAACAAAGAAAAGTCACCAGAGGCTTTATTTCCAGATGGCTCTTAGATAAAATGAGGTTTTTCTCTCCCATCTCTGCCTGCTCCCAGACAATTTGCCCGTGTGTGGACTTGGATCCTTGTTTCCTGTACATCCCAATGAGCTGATCGGAGTTTCCTCTACCTGGTCACCAATCCTCATAAAATCTGGAAAATGTCTGATTTCAGGCTCCCTTTGGTAGAAAGCAGCCAGGAGGGCTCAGACATCTTTCAGGAGGCTGAGGGATGCTGGAATGGGATCTGTGACAGGTGCTCCCAGGCAGGACCTTTTCTGACAGCTCATAAACAGAAATCCATGGCCTTTTTCTTGGTTTAAACATGAAGGGAAATTTCATTTGTGAAAGAACTGATCTGCACGTGCTGGCTTCGGGAATGGGTCTGCCTCAACCTTCACAGCAAACCCTACTCAACATTTCACATTCCCAGCCCCAGAGACAGGAGATTCTCTCAGTTTCTCCTGTGTGGGAGAAGGAGGACACAACAGGCTTGTGCAAAAGTGTCGCTGCAGTTGCCAGGGACGGGGCCTCGCTCTGTCAGCACGCGGTGACAAAACTGTCACAGATCACCAGCTCTCCTGGCCTGAAACGCTCCCAAGCGAATCTGAGAGGTTTGAATCTGCTGTTGAAATTTCTGGAGCCTCGAAATTCTGCTGGAAGTGATGCTGCAGCTGGGCTGGATGTCTGGCTGCAAAGTCCTGGGTGAAAAGACCTGGATGCTTCCCTTGAATGCAGGGAAAGTGCTTCAGAATGTAAGGGTGGGGAAAACAAAGTGTCTGAGAACACAGATTTAGGTAAAATGGGAATGCATCTGGTGCTTCTCCCCAAACTGAAACTAGTTCTATGCTAACCTTTCCCCTTCCTAAATAACTGGAAGGATGCTTTTGAAAGCATGCCTTACCCCTTCCAAGCAGCTGTGTTTGGGGTTTCTCTGCTGAACCAGCATCCACCTGTGTGCAGCATTCACTTCGGCTGGAGCAGCTCCACGGCAGTTTCAGGGGCTGGTGCAACATCTGAAGGATAGACAGGGAGCTGACAGGGAGGCTCCCTGCCAGGCAGGGCTGTCAGGAGAGTGGCTCAGGCCTGGCCCAGGCAGAGCAGCTGCAGAGCTGCTTTAAATCACGGGTGCACAGGTGGTGTCCCTAAGGGCTTGGATGCCTCTCTGCAAGCAGGACAGGGTGGGCCCTGCAGCATTTCCTTTGGGAGGCGTTCAGTACAGCTCACAGCCAAAACTGCACTCTGGACAGGTGTTTCAGTGTGTCTGTTCTATCAAGAAATGACTGGGAAAGGGAGGGGGGCAATGATTCAGGGTCTGTGTCAGCTGCCTTTTCTGTACCTCTGCAGAAATGGCACTGGGGCGAAGCAGAGCCCTGGAACAGAGCAGATTGTCCTGTGCATTACAAGGACAGTGTATCACCACAGCCCAGGGTGAAATCTCACAGCATTTCATTTCAGTATTTCATCCACGGATGCAGCTGGCTGTGACCCCTCTGTCCTTTCCTGGTGACTGGGTGGGGATGAGGACCTTCAGCTGCACTGGGAGTTTCCCATGGAGCTGCACTGGTGGCTTTGCACCTGGGTAGGAAATGCTTGCCTGGCTGTCCTGGGGTGCATCTGGGTGTTCATTGCTGCTGTTTCTCGGGGTGCCTGTCAGGTTCAGCTCCTCCAAGGCTGCTGAATACACGGGGTGTTGGATGCATAAATCCCTGCAGCTGTTAGCCACGGTTGTCATTCCCCTTCTCCTCCGTGTCCCGTGTCACACGGACGAGCTGAGGGGCAGGGCTGGGGCAGTGCTCCCCGTGTGAGTTCAGCAGGGAGCTGCCAGTGCTTTAGAGCAGTTGCTCTCTGACCTGGCAAACCCCATGGATGCCCCGAATTTTCTTTTTCTCAGAGCTGTGCTCTCTTTTCCACATGGAAGAGATGACGTATTTAGGTCTGCTCTCCAGAAGGAAGCTTCAAGCTACCTGCAGCTGAGGGCAGTCCCCCAGTGTGCCTGTCTGGGGCACCAGGAAAGGACTCGTATGTGCCAGTCCCAGCTCCAAGACGTGTCTGTGGCACTTGATGTCCAACTGTACTGCCCGTAGCTGTGGCTACAGCCATGAGAGACGCTTGTGCTCCATCCTGAGTGAGGAGCTGGGCTGGCAGATGGCCTGGAGCTGCGACTAGAGCACCTAACACACTTTCTGTGTCTCTAAGTGTCAGCAAAATGCTGTCTTCCCCACCCCCAGCCCAGGTTTTCCCTGGGTTGAGATGCCCCATTCACTCCAGGGAAGGGGAGGATGTGCTGCTCCCCATGCTGGGGTCATACTCTGGGCTGTTGTGACTGCCTGGCCTCTGGTCCAGGCTGGGAGCCCTGGCATGGGGACCTGAGGTGACATGAGCCCTGCATGGACACCCACAGACCTGCAGGACCTGCAGACCTGTGGTTTCCACTGATTTTCCTGCCTTTGATCGACCCCCTGAGCCAAGGCTTTACATACAGTGCAGGATTTTCCATGAGGTTAAAACCCTTCATCAAAACTCCAAATCCGACCACTCCTCTGACAAACAACCCTCGTCTCCCACCACTTCCACCAGTGACAGGGGCCTGGTCCGTGTCACAGGGACTCTTCTGCCTCGGGAAGTTCCACCCACTGTTAGCAGGGAGGGAAAAACCTCCCTCTGCCTTCAAGCACTGCACACCAGCACGAAAAAAAGCTCCTTCCAAAGAGCCGCCCAGCACCTGTTGCTGAGTGCTCAGCCGAGCCCCTGAGCCCAGACTGGGGGTTGCAGCAGTCTCCATAGTGATTAATTGCATCTCTGCAGAGGGGCAGCAGACTCGGCAGGGGGATTCGGGATGCAGAAGCAGGAATAAGCCAGGGAGGGACACGTTTGGCTGAGCAGACCTGCCCCGTGTTCCCACAGCTGCTCCACAGCCTCTCCTGGTCTGTGGAAGGTGTTCAGGTGCCAGCACGGGGCTGAGGCAGAGATGGAGAATTCCCCCTGTCACCCAAACAAGTGATTTCATGGAAGATGAGGTTTCCCTGCCCACCACACCTGATCCAAATGCATAAGCGATGAGGAGGCGCAGGCTGACAGCGCTGGAGGATGAAAATCCTCGTGGCATTCCCTGATGCCTGTGCTGAACAATCCTTCTAGGAAACAGGGATGTGGCATCCACCTGAGCCCTGTCACGGCCTGTGCTGTGGGATACCTGGGCCATCATCCTATGAGACTGATTTAGGGATGGTCAAACATTACAGGGAAGAAGGGATGTCAGGCAACAAATACCTTCCACATGTCTGTCTTTGCTGTGTGCTCAGGCAATTCCTTCTCTTCCCAGCCCACCCTCTTCTCAGAATATTTTCTACTGCTCGAACTGTGGTTGCCAAGAGAGCAGCTTGCGTGGACAGTGTCATCTTTATGCAGTTACCTGCAATCCCCTTTGAATGAGGACACCAAATCCCAAGTCACTGCCAGGCTGGGAACCCAGTTATTTACCTGTGCCTCCCAGGCTGAGGATGGGATTACACAGCAATTAGGGAAGATCAGACTCACCTGTTCAAAGGGATGCTAGCATCTCAGAAACAATTCTTACAGGCATTTTACACTCACCATCCTCAAATCCTTTCAGGCATGTTAAATAAAACCTTCAAAGTCAATTTCTTAAATCCATTGTGGTTTGTACTTTGTGCTGGGGTGACGAGGGACAAGAAAGGCAAACTGCTGGCAATTACCCATGTCACAGTGTCACACTCTGCCTCGTGTCCCAGGCAGCACCATGGTGACAGCCCTGCTCAGGCCCAGGTACTGACCTGGAAACATGAGATGGCTGTGGGGGGTTTTCATCTTTGAAAGAAAAAGTAATTGATGCCTTGGAGTGGCTGCTGTGCCTTCAGAATCTGAAACAGCTACTGGCTTTACAGTATTTTTTAATAACTAGTCATGTAAACCCAGGGTTGCAGTCATGAATTCGTGTATTTTAATAGACATGAGTCTTATTGCTCCTTAATATCTAAAAATCCTTGTGCACAACTTCCCCATATTTCTTCCTGCAAGGGGCCTTCCCAAAGCAGCTGTGCTCGAGCAGAGGGCTTAGACAAAAAATAAGAATTAGGGATGGCTTTTCTCAGGTAAGACAGGACAATGCTTTCACTATGCTTATCTTTCCCTTTGATCCTCTCCCCAAGTAGTTGCTGATTCTGGTCTTAGTGGTTTAGGTTGGTCTGTGCACCACTTGAGGGTGGAAGGACTGCTCCTGTCTCGTGTCTAAAGGCATCACAGGACTTGGCAGGACTCCTCATCTTCAGTGGCTGGTGATATTTATGCACATGCAACTTTATCCTTAAAACTGAGGCTTGGAATGTCTGGGAAAACGGTGGCTTTTGCAAAATTTTATAAAGTTTCCCAATTACCACTTTTCCCCCTGTTAATTTGTGCACATCTGATAAACAGTTATGCTCCTAAGGTTGCATAAAGTTTATATGTGTATTTTAAAGTTCAAAAATTCTGCTGGGGTGCTTTAGCTAAGAGAAGCAAATTTTGTTTGCTGTGATGGTGAGAGGTGAAAGGGGGCAGTGAAAGGGGGCAGGAGGACTCGGGGCGTGGTAGATGTGCTTGTCTGTAGCAGTCAACATGAAGGGAAGAACAGTCACAGGTTGTAAAACCTCTTGCAATGAAAAGCAGGTTGCTAGAGAGCCAAAATTCAAGAGAAATCCGTGGACAAGCAGAGCAGGAGTCGCTGCACTGTTGCTAGGTGATGGATCTGTTATCATGCTAATGACAATGAAGGATGATACTGGTACCAATAAAACATCTTTCATCTGAGAATTACCAAGGGTTTTCCAGACAGCAAGGCTGTATTATTCCCATTTACTAGAGGCACAGACAGAGATGAATTGATTTGCCAAAGGTCACTGACGGATTTCAGAATAAGAAATTGCCCTATTTGAGTTTTATTAGGCTGGGGATTGCCATAAACCCTTTCTTTGCGATCAATCCTTTCCCCTCCCCTCATCCATCACCCCCACATCCCTCTCTCTCGAGGGGACATGCTCCTGTCTTGTTTGTCATTCTTGTCCTGTTTAAATTACAGGATCCCCTGGCCCCAGAGCGTGGCTTAGCAGGGGTTGTGGAGGGCAGAGCAATTGCATGGACCACGCTCAGATGTTTTGGGGCTGCATGAACAAGAAGAAAGCACCCATTTCTCCCAGGTATACTCTGACCAGGGAAAATCCAAGGGGCTCCTCAGGGACAGCAGTGCTGTGACTCTGGGGTGAAGGGCTTTGAGGTTTCCCTCCTTAGACACTCACCATGAGGGGCCAAGAGGCTGTGTGAGCAGAAATGCAAACCTTCCTAAAGCCCCCAAAAACATCTCTCCCCGACTGTCTGCACGGCTCTTCCCAGCTCTGGGAGTTCTCAGGTGTGAATCAGCGCGGGCATGAGTCAGGCATCACCTTTTGTGAGAGATCGTGAGGGAAACAGGCGAGCCCGAGCTCTGGCACTTGTAGGAAAAGAACCGATTGATTTCCGCTGGAAGAACAGCGTTTCCATGATGACGAGGAGCAGCCTGCAGTTCCTGGATGAGCTGGTGTAGTCTGGCGAGGGGAGCAGGGTGGGAGCACGGGGAATGCCTGCGGGAGAGGTTTCACTGAGTCATCCTTCCCTGGGCTCAGAGCTGGGTGTGAATCCCACCACGAGCTTCCCACGACGCTTCCAAAGACACAGACCCAGCAGCCTCCCCTATGTCTGAGGGGAACACTGGGACTAGGCATGAAAAGAGGGCTTTTACAACCTTGATTTCCTTTCCTTGATGTGTAAAATGGGGAAGCGTCTCATTTCTATCTGACTGTCACTGTGAGAAATTACCTCGTCTTTCTACAATGCAAATTGCATTCACGGGAGGTGTTAAGCATTTGAATTATTTGAATTACTCTCCCCCTGCTTCTCCTACTTCCCAGACAGCTGGCAAGTTTCCTCAGCCTCATGTACTTCAGGGCAGGAGGACACGGCCCCAGAACAACTGGAGCCCAGAAGCCAAACAGCAGCTTTGTGGGGTTTGTTCAATTTGTGTAAAAGACCGAGACAATTTAAAACTTCAGGGCATGTCTGTCAAATAGATCCTACTGGGCTGCTACATCCTCCTAATTGATGTAGGGCTGCCACTGACTAGCTATGAAAAAATCTGTGTTAGCTCCAGTCCTGAAAAACGTGTGTTGTAGACGTGAATTTAATGTTAGCAGGGGCTCTGCTGGATTGGGACTGGTTTCCTTCGCAGTGGGAAAAACAAAATAAAGCAAAAAAAAAAAACAAAAAAAAAAAAAAAAAAAAAAAAAAAAAAAAAAAACACCAAATCAAAGTCCAAAAGCCCGAAATGTGAACTGACACTTTTTTAGGTAAATGCACACTCAGGGCAAGCAGGGATATTAGGAGCAGTGGAGCAGTGTAAAGTGAACTCAGGAAAGCCCCTCATGGCCCTCACAGTCTTAGACTTCAGGTTATGCTTGAGCCTGGCCTGCAGGAGAGCCTGGAAGCTCTGCAGTTGATTAACTCCTTCCAAAAAGTCCCTTCAAAGCAGGGACAGGGAGCAGCAGGAGGGAGGCAGAACGAGCTGATCTCAGAATTGTTTAAAACTTGGCAGCTGGGCCAGCCTTTGATGATGAAACTCCCACAACTTCACTCTCAAATCGCGACTGAGAGAAACAATGCTTACCTTCGAACCCGCCCTGCAATCCTGATAAGGGCTTTGTGCAGCACACTTCGGGACGCTAGGAGGAGGTTAAACAGAAGAAATAACCTTAAACCACCACTTTCTGGTATTCTCCTCATATTGACAAAAAAACAGACGCAAACTGGCTCAGGTTTGCTCCAGGTTTGCAGCAGCTGCTCGGTGTGGGGTCTGGACTGCAACGAAGGAGCACCTGAAGGGGAGCACCTGAGCTATTTGCCTTTGACTCGCAGCCAAGGCTTTCCTGAGGTGGCCCCCTCCCAAAAGCAGCACGAGGCTTTCTGTCTCAGCTGCAGCCCTGGTGGAGGGCAGACGGCTGGACAAGATCCCGTGGATATATCCCAGATCAACCTGTTTCACAGCCCAGCTCTCTCCACAGCCCGCTCTTCTCTCTGGCAGTCCCTCCCAAGCCCCTCTCCAACAGCCCTGGGCTCACTCCAAACCCTCAACCTAATCCTAACCTCACCTCAGCAGCAGTGGATGGCTGACCTTTGGATGCTCCCCAGGATCCTCAGGGTTTGGGAATCCTGGCGCTGTTCTTGGGGAAGATCCCAGAAGGGGTGGGAAAGAGTTAGAGAGCCTGGAATTAAAATATTGTTTGTTTGAGTAGCTGGAAGGAAACAAAGAGAGCAGGGTTTTAGAGGAGTGAGCAGTGCATCCCTGTCCCAGCTAAGCCCTGTGAGGGAGCAACTTGTTGCTTTTATATAGTAGCTGGAATGCCTGGAGGACTTCCTCAAGGATCAGCAAGGAATTTATGGCAGGCAGTGCTGTGATCAAGATGGATCCTGCGCCCTGCACCAGACAAACGGAGAAGAGCAGGACAACAGGGAGATAATTTTGGTTAGTGTGAAAATCCTCCAGAAGTGACGTCTATTTTCTGCAGGCCCTGCAAAAAGGAGCATTTACGTGGGGGTTCAGAGGAAAAGTCTAAATTAGTTTTACAGATGCTTAGAGGGAATTTCCCCTCCAATTCCACGAGGAGATCGGGAAGGGGGCCTGCTTGTTGATGCAGTGCATGTGGCTCTCCTGGTGGCCCCTCTGAGGTGGGAGATGACTCCTGGGCACCCCACGTGTGACAGGATGAGGACAGGCAGCCAGAGGGTGGGCTGGATCTTCCTTCCTCATCCTCAGATCCCCACAGGGCCCATGGAATACATCAGTCTGTTTTGCATCCAACAGCCCTCCTGAAAGCAAGGTGGGGAAAAAAGGAGAGAGTCCTTCAAATTCAGGCACCAGCTCTTTTGTCACTCACTCCTGTCAAAGCCCATTTGTCAGAGGCTCTGCAGGCTGAGCACCCACAGCTCCTCCACAGGAACCTTCCCAGCACATGAAAGGCTGAGCCATCCTTCCTCCCCACCTCCTGGTGTCTTTTCTTCATCAGCCAACATTCACTTATTGGGCAGGAACTCATACACTAAAAACACCCCTGGTCAGGTCAAGATCCACCCGAGTAGAAAAGAGCTCACAGCAATAATACGGCCGCAAAAGATAAGCAAGAAAAATCATTTCAGCAATCACATGGATGATAAACCACACTTGGTTCAGTGAGCTGAGGCCTTGCACAGCCACACTCACGACAGGCTGCCCTGAAAGAGAATGGTTACGGTCTCAGCCTTCCCAGCAAGCGATGGAGCCTGGCAAATGCTTCTGAATCCAAATATCTTCTGTCACCAAAGCCTGAAAAATCCCTCCATGGCACATCATGTGCCTCTGGCTGACTTCCCTGACCTGTTTGTGATTTCTGCTTCAGATCCTCATCTTTTCCTGGGTTTGATAGGTATAATACAGGCTTTTGATGATAGCTTTTGCTGATTCTGCACTTGACAGGAGCTTGCAGGACTGCTCTGTGTGGGTTGGGGTTTTTGTTATTTACAGTGGTGCGTTTTGCCTTGGAAGAGGAAGGGAGACAATTCCAACAGCTTGTTGTAATTCATTGTTTGGGTTCTTTTAATCATAGATTAAGGTGGGGGGTTCTGATATTTTCAGATGGCCCCAGCGCAGATGAGCAGGGCCTGGCTGGAGGCAGCCCAGTTGTTAATGCTGGCAAAGGTTTCATTCCCAAAACCTCCACGTGGAAGGGCTTCTGTGTAGTGCAAGCTGTCACCTCCAAGACAAGGGGATGTTAAACTGCTGCATGTCAAATATTATTTTGGACAGCATGGTGTGGCAGGAAAAAGGTCAGAAGCCTCCTTAAGAGGTGATTTTATGGTGTTCCCCCTCTAAGCATCAAGTGTGGAAAAGTCATTTGCTTCATGCTCAGCACAGGGATTTTCATATGAAATGGATGCTCTACTATATATAGGTTATGTCATGATGCTTGTACGACATGTTGGCATTACACATCCCACTTGACATGCCCTATCAACGTGGGCTGAGTAATTTCAGGTTGTATTTAAATAAAAGTGACTATATTTTTCCTGTAAGCACAAGTCAGTTAAAAATATCCCGTGGTTACTGCTTTGAAAATGCCTTAAAACCAACTTACTCCTGTCACAGAGTCAGGGCGATGTGACAGCCGCATTCAAACACTCAGCTGCAGAGCCAGCTTGTCAATGGGAGCAGGCCTTGCCATAAGGAAAGGTGGGATGCCTTTCCCTGGCCACCACAGCCACCACACTGACCCCACGAGCTACCCCTGCTTCTTCCTGGGCTGCTGGCAAGACATGCCCGATGCTACCAGAGACTACACACGGGACAGATTCTGCCTTGGGACTTCATATATTTATATATTTATAAAGTCTGACTCTGGCAGACAATGAATGTGCAGCCCATAAATTGTATTTCCTGTCATGGAACCGCTTCACAACGCACAGAGCCACGATAACCCAGGAAAAGTGGAACATGTTCCTGTTCTGCTCACGGTCACAGGCACAGAATGGGGTTTGGTTATTCCTAGGTGTGTTATAAATACAGTCAGCTGCAAGGTCCAGACCCAGGCCTGTTCCGTGAGCTGTGTGGATTCCCTTGAGCTCAGAGCAGGAAAGAGGGGCCAGCAGTAAGTCTGAATGCTGCTTTTCCCCGGAGGCTGAATGCTTCTGTGTCCACAGATGCAACTGTGCTCCCACCTGCGCGTAAACAAGAGCCTGACACCTCTTGGATGTGGATTCCAGCTCTCCTCAGACACTCCTGCTCAGGCTGAGGGTGTGAGTCCAGCTCCACAGAAAAGAAACCTCAAACTGCCAAAAGCAAGTGTCAGGGGGCTGCAAGCTGCTTTTGTGGGGAGGTGCTGGATGAACTACTGAGGCCAAGGCGTGAGGGGCGATGTAGTGCTGAGTGGTCACTGGCGTTCGGCTGCATCCCCTGGTGGGCTGGTGTCCCTTGCAGAGATCAAAGAGAGGGATAAAGGCCCCATCCATGCAGAGGGATGTGAGGGTAGAGGAGGGAGAGAAGCATTCTTGTGCCCTGAGGATCAGAGATGACCCACAGGACAGACCTGCACCCTGCTTTGCCTCACAGAGAGGAAACAGAACAAAGAGCAAAGCAGCAGCTACATGAAAAGCATGTCTGAGCTTTTCCATCCGTCAGCGAGCTCAGGCGAGGTGGGGCCCTCAGCTGGACAGAGCTCTCTTCGAACTGATCCCATTAGGAAACGCAGACGGTTCATTTTGTCCCTCTGTACCCGGGGAAGGAGCGCAGAGCTCAGGGCGTGTCCTGCCAGTGCTGAGCTGGAGCTCACATCAACACCCTGCCAGGCTCTGAAACCTCGTCACGGCTCCGTGCAAGCAGGCATTTCACCCTGCAATTCACTTTGACGTGCAGATATTTATTTGGTACAGATACATACACACGTGCATGTACGTCTGTGCATGCACAGGCACATTAAGGGAAATGAAAAGATGCCATGTCAGCTTCTCGCACAGAGACGTGTTAATTCGCACGTGAAGGTCTCCTGGCTGTTCAGGCAGAGCCAGGGCCATAACTGAACAGCCCACCCCAAACAAAGGACGTCTAGCAGCTCTTAAAAAAAATCACAGGAGTGGTCAAAGCCCCTCATGTCTTTTTATTTCCACACACACATTAGCAATTTCCACTGGACCGGTTGCTTTTGACTGATTGATTTCACTGCTTTGAGACACCACACATATGGAATTATTCAGGAGGTTGCTGTGTGTAATGCTATGCTGGAGTAATTGTTCCATTTAGCTTTATTCCCCATGCTTACAAAATCTTAGAGGAACTTACAATACTCTTAACATTTGTATGTGCATGTTGGCATGTTTGGTTTTTGCATCTGAATGACAGAGTAAAAATGAGTGTAATGTTATACCAAAGACTGATTCTATACACAGAAGTCAGGAGAATTCAGATTTAATACTCTTGCAGCATTGTTCCTATTCTAAAGGTATAGGTCTCCTTAGGATCCACATTTGATATCCTCATTTGGATTCAGCACCACTTTGCTTGCAGAGTTAAGGACTTGCTGTAAATAACAGTACCAAGGGCTACATCCTGTCCAGTTTGTCTGTCAAAGAGTTAAGGAAAAAAAACCAGTGATGGTTTAATACACAATGATGCAAAACTCAGCTTATTTATAGAAGAACAGGAAGAGGAAAATACACACAGACCACCTCTCCTGTGGCGAGTTAGGATTAGGTTCTGCACAGTTAGAGCTGAACCAAGAGGAAGGAAAAGGGTGTTTGCTCTTGCTATAGATTTTGTGTGATGAATGAGGATGATGTCAGGCTATTTGTTTGGCATGTGTGTTGAGGGAAGAGTGATCTCTCATACCTTGCTTGGAATTGTTTGGGTTCCCCAATTTGTTTGCTCTTTCTGAGTGGCTCTTTGGGGCGCAGGGAAATGTGTCTGACCCGCAGCCTTCATTATGGGAGGAGGAAAACTGTAACTAGATGGACACGTCAAAAACTAGTGCCCTGAATTTGTCAGAAAGGCCAGCAGACAAGAGGAGAGGAAAGGCTGCCCGTGACAAATTCACTGGCATTTTCAGCATTCATTGTCACTGCTGCATTTGACTCCGAAAGGCCTGCCCACCACCCCACCTCTAAAAACAGCCCAGGCCAAAACGCTGGGGAATTTTTAGTTGTACAATAAAGAAGGAATGTCTGTGAAGTCTCTTAGGAGGTGTAAATGGTTGCAGTTCCTTCAGCAGCCATGCCAAGCGAGGATGTGCCAAAATGTTCAAGTTTTAACTGTCCATCACCACTTGCAGCCTGGATTCTTTTGCTCACCCAGACTTCGCCCAGTCCTTCTGAAAGGTGACACGTGTCTGTGGCAGAAAGGAATCATAAAGGGCCAAGGAAGGTCCCTTCTGCCACCACTACATCAGCCCTTCATGCCAGTTCAGCTGCATCTGCGTTGGGAGCCAGAGGGAAACCATAAGATGGTAAAAAGTGCATTCCTCATCAGAACCTCATTACCAGAACAGAAGCCAAGCACTCCACAGCCATCAGCCTCCTCACAGCTGATGGGCTCTCCCACTGCCATCTGATGAAGTACAGGAAAAGGAATTATCCCTTTTTTCCCCTGCTTCTGTTTTGAAAGGATTTGATTAACATTTAAATAGCAAGTTTAGCAATTGCCCTGTGTTGTATATCATGCACATCTGCAACCACCTCCTCTGCAAGCCTGTGGACTGTTCAACCTTTTGCCTTTCTTTTTATGGATCTCCTGGTAGCTTCCTTACCTCATTAGGCTTTTGAATTCTGAAATAAAAACTTGATGCCTGACTTCTCTGTCCCACGTTTGTTTTTAAAGCCCCTTTTGAGGGCATTAAATCAAGATCAGAGCCAATAACATTCTGGTTTAGGAGCACAGAGTGACTATTTAAGGTGTTTGGGACCTCCATATGATCGTTTATCACAACATTATCCCAGTTCAAATGTTTAATTATGGCATATTTTCAAATCCCTTTCCAGAAGCTCTATAAATACCTCAGCAACATCTAAAGACCAATTTAGCTGCCAACACCTAAAACTATCTTTTTTCACACAGCCTGGCCTGTGCTTTCTCTGCTGCTAAAGGAGATTCTGTTTACATCTGCGTTCTGGGAGCCCACAAATGTTGTGTCCTTTCTCTGGCTCACGTTTGCTGGCTGCCAGGGGCTGAATATCTTGTTTTGCAGACGTGGCTGTGTGGTTTTGCTCTTGCAAAAGGGCAAACAAAGGTCCTCCAAGGCAGATGAAGGTGTCAATCGAAGGCTTCCCACATCCAAACTATGATCTCCACATATGCTTGGACTTACTTGTTTTCAGTGTTCAGAGCGTGGGAAAGCAACTTAAAAACAGACGTTTAGCACAGTGGCTGAGTGATATTCAGAAGGTTCTGTGCTAGACGGGGGCAGAGCCATGGATATGTATTGGAAAATAGTAAATTCATTGAAAAATGTGGCCTTAGTCTTTCTGGAATCATCAGGGGCTTGAGAACGGTCTGTGCTGCTACATTTATTTGGGGAAAATACATTTATTTGGGAAAAAGATGCCTAAAATTGCCTGAAGGTTGGGAGAGAGGAGTCAACTGCTCAAGCAGAAAAAGAACTAAATTTACCCACATACCAAAGAGTCCTTGCAGCCCTGAAATGGTTCAAAAAGGGGGACATTTCTTATTGCAGATTTTAGTGCCCTAGCTTTTCTTTTTGTTTGTTTTTCTTTCACAAGGCCAGAAATCAGCATTTTGTTCAAGCTGAAGGCCTTATTTTGTGCAGAAAATAATGCCTTTTTGAGGGGGTTGATATTTTTTCCCCTCATGGAAGAAATGAATTTGAAATCTTTGATTACTTAGTTCACTTCAGAGGGATTTTGAGCTGATTTGCTTTGTTTGGCCGATGTACTGAAAGATCACTTTTTTTTTCTTAGCCCTAAGCAGCTCTTCTGCAATGCTCTGTATCTAATCTTGTTATTTGTGATAAAATTCCAGAATGGTTTGGGTTGGAAGGGACCTTAAAGCCCATCCAGTCCCACCCCCAGCCATGGGCAGGGACACCTTCCACTGTTCCAGGCTGCTCCAAGCCCCGTCCAATGTGGCCTTGGGCATTTCCAGGGATCCAGGGGCAGCCACAGCTGCTCTGGGCACCCTGTGCCAGGGCCTGCCCACCCTCACAGGGAACAATGCCTTCCCAATATCCCATCCATCCCTGCCCTCTGGCAGTGGGAAGCCATTCCCTCTTGTCCTGTCACTATAATTTAAAATCTTGTAAATGTTTTTGCAACCCCAGGGTAAAATTGAGCAGTGGGAGGTCCACCTGGAAATCCATGGCCTGGGAAGGGCCCTGCAGTACCAAAGGGTGATACAGGGCACAGCTCAACTCAGCTGGAATGAGATTTTGGCAAGAGTCCCAAAGTGCTGCAAAACCTATAGGCACTTGCCCAACCCCTACTGGAAGAAAAAAAAAAAAGAAAAATACATTGTTTTAAAAATAATTTAAAAAAAATCCCTCCTACTGCTAGGCAAATGTCAAGCTGCTCTGCTTAAAACTTTGGTTTTCTGCTTAAAACTAAGGGGATGATACCAAAGCCTTACACCCACGTTACACCAAAACACTTCAAGGTAGATTTCAGAGCTCAGTGTGTGGGCAGGTCCCACAGACATCACGTTGCTTTATTTTGTGGTTTTCAAGAGTCTTTCACACACCTTGCTGAGAGTCCAAAGCCAAGTTTCCTCCTGGCTGGGTGACTTGGCAGCTGTGACACCTCCTCTTGGGCCTGCTCCTGGTCTGTTCCTTCTTTCTAGGAACTTGCTGTGATTTTTCTGGTCAAGCACGTTGCACCTGGCAGGTGGAACACATCAGCCCACGGATTTTAGAAAACGAGGGAGATGTTTGTGTTGAACTGCAGAATAAAGGGAAAAAATAACCCTTGCTAGAAAGCCAAAATATGAATGTGTTGGAGTCAAGGATGACACCATCTCCTTGGCCCTATTTCCACTGGCTCTGTTCCAAGACCACCCACTTTCAGTTCTTGGTCTACATGACTGGCCAGCACCCAGCAGAATTGCTTTCAATCTCTGGCCCCTTTTTTCCCCCCAAACCTCCACCTGACAAATAGTTTTTAAACTCCCATCACTAACTCTGCAGTTAACCATAACAGTGAAGGCAGGTTCCCTTTTCCCCATGCATTTGAGGACCTGGAAGGAGCCCAGGTGATAATTCAAGCATTGTCCCTTCCGGTGGTCCAGGGCAACCCGTGAGGGAGGCTCCCAGTTTTGCTGCTTCCCCGAAATGCAACCTGATAAGCAGCAGTTTTCCAAAAGACTCCACCTTGATATGTGTGTTGCAAAACCTGTTTGGGGGATAAAATCCTAAAAGAGACTGCAGCAAAGGCAAAGGGATATATTAGCATCTCATTAGCATACTGCGGTGACTTTGGTATGTACAGCTGCCTGATTGCAATTAAAAGTCATTTCTATTTCTGCTTAAGCACATTCAGTGTATGACCAGATAGATACAATCAAGATTCCAAGCCCTGTGGTGACTTTGAAACAACTCAAAGTTATTTGACTACTCCAGAGTTCACAGAACTTGAGACCTGTGAAGATAACCCGATCGCTGGAAATGCAAACACACACCTAAAATACTGCCTAGGAGTCTCATTGCTGCTGTGGTATTATTTAATGTAACTCTGCATTCAGAACACACATAGCTTTGTAGGATTAAACCTCCTGAAGCTGCTGACGGAAGAGGGCATTTCTCATCCTCCTCCTGTTGGCTATTTGATGAAGGCTCTCCTTCAGCTTTGCAGTATTTTAACCAAAAGTGACCACTTTCTTGGAGAGTTCCTTGTGGGCAGGCAGAGCCCAACACAAAAAGGGTCTTTGGGAAAAAATGATGAGCAATATTAACTCTTTTGGCCACAATATTAACTCATTAAGAGGTCCTTCAGTCTTAAAAAAAAGAACGAAACCAAATGGGTTCTGAGGTGCCTTTTGGAAAAACAGTGCCCTTCTACACCCTTGTCTAGAATTGGAACAGGAAGAATTTCCTGGTGCTTATATTTTACCTGAAATCAAGTTTCTGCAGAGAAAAGAACAACGTGAATGATAGACAGGTAGAGAGGTAGAGAGGTAGAGAGATAGAGAGATAGAGAGAGAGATAGATAGATAGATAGATAAGAGATAGATAGATAGATAGATAGATAGATGGATAGATAGATAGATAGATAGATAAATAGATAGATAGGCAGACTAGATAGATAGACAGACAGCTGGCATATGGACCTTCAAGTGCAGGAAATTAATGCCAGCTCGGAACCCTGTTCCTCTCCAATTTCCTCTGTTAATGCACATGAACTGGTTAGAGTGCACAATTAGAAGGAGGGTGCCTGTTTTCAATTAGGTCAGAGGAGAGGACCTGCCTCTTTCCTAAATGAATTGCAGATAAAGCTTCCCAGGAGTGGGCCTCCTTCTCCCCGGGCCAGCACAAATCAGGGAATGCAGCAGCAGCCTGCAGCATTACCCCAGGGAAAGCAGGGTCCAGCCTGCCCAAGGGGCTCAGCCTGCCCTGGAAAGGCACTGTGGCTTGGTCAGGACAGTTTTGTCCTCCTTTTCCACACCATTCCTTGTTGGTAATGATGAACACATCTGGGTTTCATTCCCTGCCTTCAGTCTGATACGGGCTGGGGGGAGGTGGTCTCTCTCTCAAACTCCTTGTCAAGAAGAGGGAGGGAGGTGCTGGAGCAATCCGAAGGGGAAGGGTGAGTTATTTTTGTTGACAGGATTTCAACAAGTGACAGTTCTGGCTAATTACACTGTAATTGATTTGGCATGTTAACACAGACTTCCAGGGAATCTCATTCCTTTCTCATCCCTTACAAAGGGATTTCGAACTCCAGGCTGGTTTGCTTTAAAAACAGAAACACAGCAAATAAAATAGAGGAATTGAAGTAATTTGCTGAAGTCCCTCAGGCCCAGGGAGTAACAGTTACTGCTGGAAAACCAGATACTTCCACAGGAGGAGCACTCAGGGGAGCTTTAGGAAAGCAGATGACCAGGGGAACTGGGCACTCAGCATTAGCTGAGCCCTAGCAGTCACCAGAGAGATTTTTCCGTCCTTTTAATGTCCTAAAACCTTTGGTTCACAACGATTTTTTCCTTGATGATGTTTAATAGGAGAGAAAATAACTCTGCATTCATATGGGAAACAACCCCACCATTTCAAATCTACATTAAGGGGAATTAAAGTGCAGCCTCACCCCTTCTCTTCCCCCACACGCTTCAGAACCGGAGCCAACTGGTGCTTCAAACTAATGCTGGGAAAAAGATTTCCTTCTATCCAAAATCCTCTCAAATTATCCAGTCCATGTTCTGCAGCATCTGGCATTGGTCACTTCTTGGAGTCAGGCTACAAAGGATGAATGGGAATCTAAAGGAAGGGGATCAAAAGCTCTGCCTGTATGAGGACATATTAACATTTTTTCCTATAAACCATGATCCTTACAGTGCAGTAAAAGTCCCGTCCGAGGGCCTCTAGGTGTTCAGCCTGAACAAGCTGCAGGGACAGGAGCACTGGGAATGCACCACGGCTCATCCAGTCACAAAACAGCTCAGTCACCTCAGATACCTAAGGCCAGGATTATGCTTTCCTCTGCTAATGAATGTATTCTGTGAGATTTTAAAATAGGACATCCAAAAGCTGATTGACAGCATCCCTTACAGGGAACTATGATTTTAATGTGACACCATTACACGTGATACAATGTGCTGGTTTGCCTTTTTCCTTAACTGGCTGCAGAGGCACCATCTCCCAAACACTCCCACTTCATTTGTGGGGAACCTGTGCCCACGCTCACCCCAAAGTGCAGAAGAAGCTGCAGCTCAGAGCCCTTTGGAGACCATTTACCACTGCAAGGCCACGACTTACTGAGCTGAGCTGACCCAACGCTGCGATAAAGGGATGGCTCACCCTCCGTGGGCTGCTGCACCTTTCAGTACCGAGCAGTCAGTATTAAACCTCCCACGAACAGGGTCTCTGGGAATGAGGGATGTAAGGGAAAGGATAGCTGTTTGGGGGGTTTATGGGCACCCGTGGCCACGCAGGGCTCGTGCCTGAGCTCGTGCTCGTGGGCTGAGCACCCCTGCTACCACTCTCTGAAAAAGCACTCAAAGTGCGCTTGGAGGGCCTCAAAGGCACGTGAGCCTTGAGGAGCCTCTGCACGGGGCTGGATCCATGAGCTTTGATTTTTCCCTGGAAAAAACAGTAACTAGAGGTGGCGTTGTTACTGCAGTGGGGTGTGTGGTGCAGTTTGATGCATTCACCCACGGATAGCGATGGAAAAACCTCCATTCGATGAAACGGGCCCGGAGCCAGGCCCACAGTGAGGCCTTGTCTGGAGCTGTTACTGTGATGGTGGATTCTATAACAACTGTATCATAAAACACTTTACAAAAGAGTCATGAACTCTGGAAAAGAGTAAGGCTTATACATTCTGTTTAAACAGAGGAAGTTGCTCAGTGACTTGGCAGCCAAGCACGACCCCCAGTTATGGGTAACTGAAGCCAACATCAGAGAAACTATAAAAGCAGATAGTTAATATCAAGGCTCACATCTTTCCAGTCTGTTACTGATTCTTATGAGTATTTCTGAGCTGGATCTAGAGCTGGATAAGAGGAAAATGAAAGTGCTGTGTGATGAGAGTGACGGCCCCCTGCATGCAGACAGCCTGGGCACAGGTTTGTGCAGGCTGCCAGCTCACTGCTTGAAATTGCTTTTTCAGGGAAATCGATACCCGAATTCCTCTTGACGTCAGTGGGGCCAGAGTTTCCCATTTTTGTCTAATAAAATGTCAGGGGGTGAAGTGAAGTGGCAATCACAGAAAGAAGGAATGCAAATATAAATAGAATGGGGAAAAATTAGTAGCTGACAAATACTCCTTCCTTGTCTCATGGAAGATCTGGAAATAAAAAAAAAAAACAACCCACATTTCTTTACATTCTGCAAAGAATAAATTAATCCCCAGGTTTCTGGTTTTGGATGATAAATAAATGCCTGAATAAAAGGAGAGGGAGGAAATGAGAGGCAGGAACACATAACTTTTCACTCAGAAGGGTCTGAATCTTGGCTAGGACAAGGCAACAGCGTAAAATCATTTTCTTGTATTCTTGAGCCAAGGTTTGATGGAATGGAGGCTTTAGTGACAGCTCTGCCTTAAATAAATGCCTCTCCTGGCCTCTAATTCCCACTCCCGAGCAGCAGCACACTGTGTCTGTGGAGCCATGCTGTACACAGGCTCCAACAACCCATCAAGTTTAGAATAAAAGCTCTGCAGGAGCGTTGGGAAGATGGCGATGCCATCAGGTTTGGCACAGGCACGGACCCCGTGACAGCAGGATGCTTGACCTCTCTTTGCACGTTCCCGGGATTCTCCAGGAGAGGCAGCCCTCCTTCTCCCCATCCTCCTGACCACGGAGGCAGACGGGGCTTCTGTGCTATGATGAGGGCAGCAGCTCTGGGACATTGCCCTGCACGAGCTGTAATCAAGCTCAGGACTGCCTGGCATGCAGCTCTTTCTCCTCCTTTCCCCCCATTTATTAATCCTTCCTTTTCCTGTGCTGTGCTTTCTTCCTCCCCCATTTCTCCACCCATCCCTAATTACTTTTTCTTCTCACGGCCCAGCTTTGCCAGCTCTGCACCAAATCTGGTGTTTCTCACGCTGGTCCCGGGGCGATATTGTCCTTACCTGGTGTTCCTGGATGTGGTAACCGGTGCATCCTTGCCCTTGCAGGGTCCTATTCCCCGAGGGATTCTCTCCAGTTGTCTGTGACTTCTGGCCACTGCTCACTTAACACCTCCTTAACCACCTGCAGAATCCAGCCCTTATCTGTAACTTCCCTCACCTTATCTGTCCTTATCTCTCAAGGCCAGCAGTTTCCCACGTCCTGTTCGGCCACCTTAACTCCAGGCCAGGACTCAGCCAGTGGCCTCATCAGCTGCCCACAGCTCCAAAAATAGAGGAAGGAAGAGGAAGATGGTGAGGTAACATTCCTCAGTCACTCACTATCAGCCTGGGAGACGGCCCTGAGCTGTCCCCACAAACACTGGGCAGAGCAGCCACCTGCAGAGAGGTTTTGCAGGAAAAGTTTGGGTGCTTTAGTGACTGCAGGATGAACTTGGATCGGTAATGACCAACTGAGAGGTGCAGGCAGGAACACCATGAGTTAAGACGAACAAAAATAATCATTGCACACTGCTGTGATTGTGATGGTGTTGGCTGGTCTGCTCTGTCTGGATTTAGGGACTGTTCTCCAAGAAGGATGTGAGGTGGAGATTATTTTGAAGAGAACCGGGTCTAAAAGACAAGACCTATGGGGGAACACGGAATGGAATGGAAGTGTTCAGGCTAAAGAAAGGAAAAATGAAGGAAAAGATGCCAGTAATCTTCAAATGCATAAAAGGTGGCTGCACAGAGGAAAGAATAAACTGCTCTTTCACGTGCTCAGGGCACAGAGGAAGCATTAATGGCCCCAAGGGAAGGTCTAGGTTAATTGTGAGGGGAGTTTCCTAATGAGCTTTGGACAAACTCTGGACCAGCTTGCCTTGGTAAACTGTGGAAGCTGCAGCAGGGAAAGTTTTTGAGGACAAGCTGGAGTAACATCCATCAGGGGGGTTAAGCCCAGCTGATCTTGCATTAAGCTGTGAGATTGATCTGTTGAGGACCCTTCCAGCCCTGTCCTCAGTGAGCCCACGGAATTTCCCGCAGCAAGAGGGGAAGTTGCTCCGTATTTCCTCAGCCCTTCTGATCTGAGCCATCAGCAACAATCAGAGGAGGAGAAGCTGATGGTGCAGCTCGGGATCTGTGACAGAAAGCCGTTTGTTTGCAAACGACAGACAAAGCTCTGTGTCACTGAACCCAGTAGAAATCCTACAGCAAAAGCCAATTTCTTTGCTTACAGTTTTCAGGCCCCTTCCAGCCAGCTCTCAGGTTAAAAATATCCCCACAGGAGATTCTGGTGTACCCCCAGTACTAAATCAAGCTGTATCTGGTGGGTTTTTTACTGCCTTCCCTTTGAATTCTTTCCATCTTTCTGCTCTTTTCCTTTTAGAGACACCAAGCCTTCCACTTCCTTTCTTCCCTTTGCATCCCATCATCCATCCCTTTGAATCCATGTTTTTATTTTGGGAGGGGATGCCTGGTAATGTGTAGGTATTTTTTTCAATAATTGGAAGCAAAAGGGCACTTGAACATGCACATTCAGAAAGATTTAATTCAAATCAAACCAATATTATGAATGATTAAAACCTCCCCACAAGCTGTAAAATATGCAACATATGCAGGCTACAAAAATGACTTAGTGTTAGTCATGGTTGTGAATGATGCTTTAGGTGGAAAATTGTGAAGAGGAGCTTAAAATAAGTGAGTGAAATGAAAAATAGGTGAATGAAAAACAAGATATGTATTCTTACACTGTCAGGTACCTGAGTTTGCACAGAGTCCTGAAATTACACAGATGAACTCTGCTTAGACTGGGAAAAAACCCCACAAAAATCAGCTACAAAGCAGTTAATGTTCATGGCAGATGCTCTGTTTGTTTAACAAGTACTTTCAGGCTTTTTTTGCCTGGAGAGCAGTGTCTCTTTTTTCATGTTAATATGGATGGTTCTTTTCAAAACACCAAGTAAAGCAGCAAAGAATAAAACATATTTATTCTAAATGGAAAGGCAATTACCTCAGTGATGTTCCCCTGGGCATAAAAATCTACATGCACTGCTCGGTGGAGCTCCAGTAACCACTTTTGAGAGTCGTCTGCATGTAGAACTGAGTTGGGTTTAATTGCTTGTTGAATTACCTGGGTTGTAGCCCTCAGCCCTCCCAGCTGTAAATTGGTTACAAGCCGAAGTGGGAAATGCTGAGAAGTTGTGGGTTTCAAAATAAGCCTGTAAAGTGCTTTCCCCTACATATAAGGAACTTCCAATTTGAATTGGTGTTCTTCCATCAGGAAAAAAAAAAAAAAAGAAATTGCTGGGGATGCACCGTTGAGGTATCCAAACAGATTTTTCATTTGGGTTCTTCGAGACAGAGGGAGAAGAGCTTTTGGGTAGTTTTGACTTCATTTCTACCTATCAGAGACAATAGATTGCTTCAATGGTGTCTCCAGCTAATAGGAAGGAACAGATTCACACCCACAATAACTACTTTTGTTTGAAAACCTCTGGCACATGAAAAGATGAGAAAAAGTGGGATTTTTAAATGGGCAGATTTTCGTGAGTTAACTGAGCATCTTGGTTTGGATGCTAAGAATTCCTCTCTGATCCCTGCTGTGATTTCTGGGGAAAATAACATTTTCAGCAGCACCAGTAATGCAATCCTGGAAGCTGGTCTGGAGGAGAAACGGTATCACCACAAAATGTCAGTGAGTCGAAAGCCAGCTACTTGAGGCTGAGCCGAACTTAACTGGTTTGTACAGCTCTGTGACTGAAACTCCCACCAGAGCCCAGGGCAAACCACCACAGATTCACTCAGCAGGTCCTGGCCAGGGCCCTGTGAGGGAAATCTCCTTTGCTTCACCTCACACATTCCCTCTTGCTTTGGGGCCCCCAGGTCCCCTGCCCTGCTCTGGAGCTGGGCATGCTGCTGTAGGAGCAAGGCAAACCCATTCCCCTTGCTGCTCTGTGAACAGAAATAACAGGAACTGGATTTTTGCCTCAGTGTCTAGATCTCCACTTGCTCTTTTTTATGCAACAATGACTAAATCTCAGAGTGTTCGAACATCTCTGCCTTTTACACCTCTAAAACCTGCCTCCTTTCAGCAGTGCCCTGCCCACAGTGCTGTCCCTGTGCCTTTGCACTGGTGCTGTGTTGGGATGGCATTGGTGCCATCTCCACAGGCATGGAATGACAGGCCTTGGGTAGCCTTGACATAGAAATTTACCCCCTGCTCAGCCAGATGTAAGCAAGAAAAGAAGGGGAAAAGGAATGCTTCACGGACTGGAGGAACTGACTGGAAGATTTTTAACATTTCAAATCTCAGAGAAGCTGGACCATCAAGAAAACCAACACCTGTGCTTTGCAGCCCGGTAAAACAAAGGTGTGATGCCAAGGAAAGGCAAAGCCAAGTCCTGCAGTGAAGATACCACTTAATACTTTGCAGGTGTGCACGTTCTGATCTCCCCTATTTGTTTGCTGAATTCCAGCCTGATGCAATCTGAAGCAGCTGGGATCTTTAGGTCCTGTGGTAATCCTGGCCTGCCTAAAGTCGGTGCTTTCAGCACAGTGGTGTCCCTGGTCACCACAGGGCTCTCCCTGCTCTTCACCTGCCAACAAGGGCTGTGTAGCTGCCACCAGAGCCTTCAACACCTCTGGGTCTCTCCAGTGGCCACAGACCTGAACCTTGGACCTTTCTTTGCCGTGGCAGAGACAAGGAGCTCCATGCTGTCGTTATCTTTGAGCCTCGGGAGTTGTTTACAGTGGATTCTTCCAAGGGGCTTTGTACCCAGTGTGGGCGAATAAATCCCGTCCTGGGGAAAGTGATATCAGCTGGGACCCCAGCTGAGAGCACACTGTCTATCTGGCTTCATCCAAAAGTTGCTGGGAGTCTGCTGCCCAGCAGGACATCACCCATTCAAAGTGGCCGAGAAAGCTGGGATTCCACCACGTTTGCTGTTCACGAGCCACGAGGCCTGAGAAGTGAGTCAGAGTGAGCCCAGCTCTCTGCTGGAGGAGCACAGATCCTACACAGAGAGCCTGCACACCGAGGTGCAGACTGGGCTGTGACGGGGAGCACCGTGGAACAATGAAGCTGGAACAGCCACCCTCGGGTGTTGAGCTCCAGTCACCGCAGGGGCAGCCAAGGAAATGGAGTCTCCGTGTGCTGCTGGTTTTGCCGAGCCAGCTCCTGCAGCACGTGCAGCACACAGACGCTCCTGGCCTTGCTGTGTGTGCTGACACCTGCGATGAGAACTCAGGGAGGAGCACTCCAGTCAGCACACGCATTACATCACACTTTTATTTTCCTTTTCCCTGGCAAATTTTAACCGGCTTCTTTTTTTTTTCCTGCTGTGATTCAAATACCATGCTGAGGAGGTCATTCAGAGGATGGATTTGTTCTGTGCTTGGCTGGCTGGAACCCAGTGTCCAGCTTCAGGCAGGGCTGTGCTGTAGGAGCCAGCCAAGGCACAGAGCACGGTGTGTAGCTGTCCTGCACAAAGCTGAGGCTGTCCCTGTTCTGCAGTGAGTCACCCACTGAAGGAAGGACACAGGCTGTGTCTGTGCAGACACAGCAGCGCTGCAGCACCCTCAGCTCACGTGTTCTGCTGTTCACCCTGGTGTTGGGCTCAATGAAATAAGAAAACCATATAATTATGAGTGCCTAGCAAAAGATGCTGAGAGTATGGAAACTCTAGGCAAGATTGAGATGAAAACAAGCTTTGAGATACCAAACCCCAGTTACTGAACAACTGGAAAACAATGGTATAGCCGACTCAAACTAATCCCCTTTGATGAAACAATAGCCCTCTGCCCACAGAAAGGTCCAAGGGTCAGAGCAGACCCTGCCAACTTGGCAGAGGGTCCAAAAAGCAGTTTTTAGGGTTTAAAATATAACGCCGTATGGTAATGCAATGATTCTTATAGGCTGTATGTAAATGCTATAGGATTTGTAGCTTGTTCTAGATTGGTTAATGTAAGTTAGAATATTCAGCACAAAAGATGATTTATTGAGATGTAAACAGGAAAAAAGGTATTCTTATTCTGTTCTGCTCTGTAATTCTGCTCTGTATTTCTGTTCTGTATTGTATTCCTACTCTGCTCTGTATTGTGTATTCTTCTTCTCTGTCTTCTGACCTGCCTTGAGCTGCGTCTGGCAGCTCCTAGCAGGTCCCCTGCCCTTCCACAATAAAACTCATGCTCTAAGACCTGACTTCAGAGATCTCTCGTCCCGTCCGTCCTGTCTCATCACCGTCCCAGCCATCGTGGGCAGAACCACACAGAAGGCAGGGAGAAAGAAAAAATCTTACACCCTGGGGCTGATTAAAACCTCGTAGACGCTGCTGGAAAGTCTCCCCCCGACGCCGATGGCCTCTGGAGCAACCTTGCACACAGCACAAACGCCTGGTGGAAGGATGCAGCTGCACATCAGGCGATGTTCGGAGCAGGGATGGAATCCAGGCTCACGTCCTCGGCTCAGTGGATCACTGTCAGGCATTCCCAGGACAGGAAGGGTGTGCAAAGGGGGATTTACTGAATAGAAGGGTCTGAGTGCCCCATCCCATCTCTGCTGCCACACGTGTGCTCTCCAGTGCGTGATGTGGGGGAGGACATGGAACTCCCAATTGCCTCCTGCTCTCCATCCACATCCCTGCTCTGCATCCAGCTCTGTATTCCTGCAGAAATGTCCCTGTGGAAGTGCTTTCAGGCCCGTGACAGCTGTGACATTGCAGAGCCCAGCTCAGCTGCAGGGCTGCTTTTAATGCAGAAAGGGGCACTGAAAAATTCCTCTCTCCTTTCTAGTTATGTCTTCCTTACAGGAAGTTTTTGATATGGCTTTGGTCCAGCTGGCTCTCGGAGGAAAGGAGAGTCTTTCTACACATAAACCTGCCGTGAACTTTATGATTTTTAAAAGAAAACATTGACAAAGTTAAACATGTCAATTGTCAGTTGGTTTAATGAGAGCAGGGAGGGGAAAGAGGTTGTTTTAGGCATGTGAGACCTCGTTCTTAAAAACAAAATGGAAACTTAAAACCAAACAGTCCTGCATATGGGCCCAAATGATCTCTGCAGGCAAAGGGACTGCAAATAAAGAAGGTTATTTTAAGGACTCAATAAGTAATGAAGTCCCCCTTTAGGCTGGGCTGATCACAAGTAAATGAATAGTGACTCCAATTTCAGAGCACACAGCCCAGGGAAGTCACAGCCCTGCCTGGCTGGCCTTTAAAGTACTTGAGGCCTCTCTGTGAGAGTTAATTTGAGGACAAAGGGAATAAAATAGGAAGCACATCACTCTGTGGATGTGTGTCCTTCTGTTACAGAAATCATTCTCCCACAGGGAGGAAAAAGGACTCATCTTCACTGGCACAGCAAGGCCTGTCTGCCAACACTCTCACAAAGGGTCTGAAGTAGATAAAAACCTTCTCCAAAATCTGTCCAGATCATCCCTGTCTTGTTGTGTTTTATGAGGAATGAGGACTAGAGAGAGCTCTTTGGGAAGAGCCACATAAAGGAGAATGTAGTGCCACTGCCTCAAAAAAAAATTCCTCCTGAGGCTGCTTTTGGTCTGGGACACACTGATCTTGGTCCTGTGCAATAGGCAGAGATGGACTGGCAACAAAAGGAATCTGGCTGTGACTGCAGTGCACCCATCTGGATTGGCAGCCAGGGATTCTGAGCGGCAGAATACGGGATTTACTGGAATGTGGGCATCTGGAACAGGAAAGGGCAGGACTCCCCAAAAGGAAGTGATGCTTTCTCCAGTGTACACTCGGGGAACCTGGGCACATCAGAGGGAACCAGAGAGCTTGGAGAGCTTTCCTCCACCACCACAGCAGAGCCTGTGCATTCCTGAGCTCCACACAATGGAGATCTGACCTCATGTTAGCCTCTCCTCCGAGACAAACCAGCTAATTCAATCTGCAAGTCCAACTTGAGGCAGAGACTTTTGTACCCAGATTGCGCAATAATTCAATTGAATTTCTGTTGAAGATTATTCCTAGAGTAAATAAAATTACCTAGACATGTAACAGGAATTCAGGATGAGCATGATGTAGAAATTGGTTGAGTGATATTCCTGGATGTTTGTTAGCTGTACACATAAGACAAAGATGTCTAATCTAGTGACTGAGGACTTACATCAATGGCTTCCCAAAGTGAGGGCTGACACTAAGAATTTTCAAGCCACAGAAAATGGAGAAAAATACACAATGAGCAGACTGACAGGAATTTGTGGTGAAGCCAAATTACTATGAGTTCTATTTTATTCTTGTTCTGCTGCCCTACAAGTCAGATAAATGAGTTGATAGGCATGGAAAAGCCATTTTTGCTGGTCTGTGTGCAGGTATAGGTATTGCTGTGCACATACTAATGTACAAAACTTACCCAGAACCTGCCTCTTCTCTGAATCAGCAACCCACGAGGCTCAGGGCTAAGTGCAATTTCTATTGAAGAAAAGGATAATTACAGTTCATTAGTAGATTAGGCACTCAGTTCTCTTTAGAGAACACACTTCAGAGCACTGCCTTTGCTTGCTGTTGAAGCAAGGCACAATCAGGTTTAAAAAAAAAAATAATCAAAAAGTGCTGTATAACTCTAAATGCCAGTAAGGAGAAGAAAAACACTTGAAAGCCTAAAGAAATCCTCTTGTTCTTTATACTTTGTGGGTAAAATCTTGGACTTACAGAAGCCAAAGGCCACACTCCCACTCATTTTAGCGGGGCCAACATTTCAACATGCTTTGTGAATTCTCAGTGTGTATAACTTGATCCCCTCTAAAGAGATTTATAGCAAGCAGGAGAAGCTACAACTCCATAAAATGTTGGTGTGTACACATGAAGTGAATTAGTAGACACAGAAGATTTTGACACTCTAAGTCGGGTTTGCAAATGGAGCCCTTTATCAGCTTGAGCAAACGCAGTGTAGTAAATCCAGATAATTCCTGGGGAATTTCTGAGCCTGTGGTTTCTGCATTACACCCTTTGCCTGCCAAGAGCCTGACTCTGCAACCAGCACCAGTTCTGTCCCAGTAAGGACTTAAGGCCACATCCCTGTAACGCATCCCAGGATATCCCATTCCCGCTGTGTTGCCTCCACAGACAGCAAGGGTCGATGTTAAACCTGGAACTTTTCTGTAGGGAACTCAATTGATTTTCCATACAGAAAAATACCCCCTATACATTGAAATGCATGAGAATCACACACCTGGGTACGAGGCAGAGTTTTAAAATCTCCTGCCGTGAATTTTACATGAAGAGGAAATAGGATTGAAGAAGTCTAAAAAGTCAAACTGAGGCTTTTTAAACAAGCAGCCCAGCTTTAAATTAATGTATCTAAGATTCCTCGGTAATGAAAGATAGAGATCATGTTGACTGTGCTACAGAGATGGACTCAAAATTAATCTTGAAAAAGATCTTTAAGCAATGTAAATTCCCTCCTTCCCCACCGTAGGCTCGGAGCTGGCTGGGGCAGCAGTGGGGCCACGGGCAGGTTAAATGTCCCAGCTGATAATAAAGGAATTAATCTGAAATGCTGCCTGTGCATTTACCTCAACCCTCATAAACTGCCAGGCTGCAAAAGCAAAATGTTTTCTTTCATTCCAAAGCAGACTTAAATAATTTCACCTCTCCATTGTGGGGAAAGGAAAACACGGTGTGAGCAAACCAGGCTGTCGCAGATCCCGAGGCAGAACAGTCTCAGCCTCGGGGTTTGCCACAACTCTCGTGCTTGGGGCTGCAACTAAACTTTTCAACTTCGAAAAAGAAATGCTTTTATAAACGAGAATAATCTTCCAAATGATCCTGACACAAGCTAGAACATTTACTTCGCATATTTCTGGAATATTTCTGGACTTTCTTAAGCAGGATTCAAAGTGAGAAATTTGCTACCTCCAGCCTTCAGGCCAAGGCACCGTGGGGAGTGTCCCAGTGACAAGCAGAGGGACACGATGGAATTAGTCAGGGGAAAGATTTATCTTCTTCTGCCTGTAGCAAATGGATTTTCTAAGATCTCAGAGCTATTGGAACAGAATTCCTAACGCTTTAATGATCTGGGTCATGCATTATGTACACCATACTCCCTTGCATGTTTTACAAAGGATTAAAATGAGTAGTAGATGTTTTAAGTTGCTGACATGAGCAGGATGTGCTGCAGATGGCTAAAAGGCATCAGCAGGAGCTCGGTTCTGATTGACCAGTGGGGTCTATCTTCCCTTTTTTCTAAGCACAGTGAAATACTTTGAGAGTTGAGGAAAGCTTCCAGTCTAATCAACACCTAGGCCTTGACTAATCAATCATTAAATGAACGAAACTATGAGGGCAAGAGGAAAAACTTTTAGTACTTGAAAGCAGTGTGGAGGGAAGGACTGTCCCAGCACCCAGCACAGGGATGTTTCTGGGATGAGGCAGCAGGGCAGCTGTACATCCACACACACAGAGGCTCTCCACCAGCTCACCTTGCCTGGCCACAGGTGTGTGGGGAAGGCATGCACAGAACGGGGCTGGGAAAATGTGCTCCTTCCCCAGAAACCACCTCTGCTTCCAGGGATCAGAGGCTTAGAGAGTATGGGATGCACTTTAAATCACAAAGCACGGATTTTCTTTGAAGTTTGCTCTAACTATTTGCTTCCCTGATAAATCCTTCCATATTTTTATTCCCAGGATACTTCACTAATTTTCACTTGTTTAACTATTTCAGTTCAATCTGAGTTTAGAGCAACAACTTCTCTTTTGCACTCCGCTCCCAGTTCTTGCCCTGCCGTGTGACCAGAAGCAAACTGTGATATTGAGTACCCAGGGTGCTCTTTTGGGTATTTTTTATTCCTTGTTCACACAAAAATGAAGGACAAACTTGCTCTCTGAGGGAGCCTGGCCTGCCTTGGGTTGTGTGTTCACCTTGGTGCAAGCAGGACATTTGCCCTGGTGTGAGTGACCGATTCATACACCACGAAAAGCTGGTTGCAAAACCAGTTTAGACTATTTGGCCTTTTCAAAGTCATTTTTCTCCCTGCTCCTGCCAGGCAGGAGAAGAATTATGTTCCCCCTTTATATGACAATTTTAAAAGAAGCTGGTTCAAAGCAGACAGTAAAATGAGCTTGGGGGCCTGCCTTCCTGACTCTGTCACAGAATGCTGTGTGTAGCCAGCTGAAAGAGCTGCAGTTTGTAGGAATCAACAAGTGGCCTAAAGAATGAAACCCTCCACCTGACAAATGATTTCAGGTTTCCTTGGGCTCCCTCTGCCCTTCACTGCCTTGTCACATACCTACCTCACAAATTCTCTGCAGGAAGAAGCTTTTTTTTACCCCATTTGCAGCATCCCCAGCACAAATAGGTTCCAGCTAAGGCTGGTGGGTGTTGTCATCACAGAAATAATTGCAAGTATCAGATTTACAGTGGAGCCTCCATAGCTCTTCTTGAGGTTACACAGCAATGTTTTCCTTAGCTCTGCAGCCTGATGTGCAAACCACACTTATTCTGGGGAGTTTCTGACAGAAACTTGGCTTTTAGCAAGCCCTTAAGCCCATGAGTTGTTGCTGTTACACTGGCTTGAAACGCTTTCTGGAGCAGGGGGGACTGAAGTCCACACGTGCATGCTGTAGGTGTTTTTTAAAGCCCCCTTCCCTGGGAGATGTGTTGCTTGTCTTACCTTTCTCCAGACCCACATTTCATCTGATTGAGAGCCAGATTGTTTCCCCCAGGTGACACAGTTCCTCTGGAGGCTGCAATGGGCTCCCAGCCACACCATCAGTGCCCGTGGGGAGGAAGTGTGACCGCAAGCAGAATGATCAAACTTCCTACCCTGGGCCTTGAATTACTGGAACTGCAAACAATTTGCATTATTCATGGAAAACAGGCCTTTCCTCAGGGTCCCTTCTGCCAGCAGCAGTGGTGAAGCATCAACTGCACGGGCTACACTCCTGGCTGGGATTGTTACTAATATGCATCACAACGAGAAAGCTGCTCCCTCTTCCTCGAGAACAGAGAGGATTTAAACATCTCCCTTCCAGAGAAAACAGGTGATTCATCTCTCTTGCTGGGAGGAAAGACTGACATATGTTGAACATATTGTACCCTCGCTTGTGAAGTGATGAAGCTTCCTCTGTAGGCAAGGATCACTCAGAGGAAAACGCCCTCCCCTGCTCTCCCTTCCCTGCAGTGGAGAGCATTTGATCCTTCCCAGGCTGTAAACAAAGCTGTCTGTGTGCAACTGGGAAGGGCTGCTCCGAGATGGGACATGTGCAGCTGAAACCAACCACAGAGAGAATGGCTGGGGCTTGGCTAAATGTGATTAAAGTCATTCCCTCACTTAGGCTGGGAACCCAGACAATCCAAAAATACTTTGGTCCTTTATTCTGACTCTGATTTTAGGCCTGTGCTCTGCGTTTCTTTCTGTTTGGTGACAGAAAATGTTATCTAAAGAGGTTGTTGGGATTTTTAAAGGTATGTTCTAATCTATAACCATTTGTCTGTTGAAAAAATGCAGGTGCCTGCTTTCTGGGGGGATTTTTTTAGACTGCAGACTAGCTGAAGTAAAAATTCTTACCCTGCTTTTTTTCCAGCGTGTGACACAAGCCTGAAGCCATCGGCTCAGCTTCTGCAAAAAGGTCCCAAAAGTGTTAACACCCAAATTTTCTCTTTGAGCAGAAGGACTGGATTAACAAAAAGAACTCTGCTTTCCACCAGCCTGACGCCTGTGAATGTGCAACACTGCCATCTCCGAGGGCTGCTCTGCTCTGCTCTGCTCTGCTCTGATGTTTCTGGCTAATTTTGAATTAAGGTAAGAGGAATTCTCTAACACACTGAGACCCTTAAAAGCCCCTCTACAGCTCAATCCTACATCCCCGTGGGTTCTGCCCAATTCCCTGTGCCCTTGGGTGTAAAGGAGATCATGAAATGCAGAGATATACCTTGACTTGTCCAGTGCTGTACATTAGGTCACAATTATAGCTCGGAGACAGCCCCAGGCTCTGCACGAACTGAAATCAATCACTGGCAGTGACAGCTTGACAAAAGGGTCAGGGGAAAGATTTCAAGTTATTTTCCACAGTAGTGACTGCTCAAGTACTGAAATCTGGCTGAGATCCTGACTAGTTAATCACTGCCAGGGAGGCTTTAACCTTTAGGTATCAGAAGTGGCCACCCATAACTGAAATGAGGCTGGAATTTATGGACATATTACAATGGAGATCTTGTGGCACTCTCCCCAACCCTGTTTTTATGTGCTGCTGCCCTGTTGGAATCACGCTACGTAAAAACTGTCCAAAGACTTGCACAAAATGGACAGGAAAAGGAAAAACAATTGTATTTTAGAAGTATAAATGCCTTAAGAAGAGAAATCAGAAGATTCCAATAACAGCTGAAACTTTCAGTCAAAAGAACTTTATAACATAAATACCTCCTCCTCAAAAGCCAGAACACTTAAAGCATTTTTTCCCAAGCAATAAAATCACAGAAAAAAAAAAAGTAGTTCTAGGTTAACCAAAGCTCGTCAGAGCTTCAGGTCAAAATATCATACATTGCTTCAGTGGGGAAAAAAAAAACCACTCAGAGCATTTGAAATGTTTCAGCTTCTATTTTCACACTGGCATCTTCCGTTCCTCATTTCACAATGACATTTTCATTTCAAATTGACCTTAAAACAGGTTTTCAAAAAATGAGAATGAAATATTTGGATCATCCTCAGGCAATTCCCTCCTTTTTCCTTCCTTTCTTTCCTTCTAAGGATCCAAATCAAAACCCCAAACCATGATTCCCTTTTGAAGGAGAAAGAAATCTTCTGAGAACTGGGAATATTTTGCATACCAGGCACCTCGTGTTTTTCTCCTGAGTTACAGAAGTGACTGGTGTAGCCACAGATCCCGTCAGCCTGCGGACAGGTCCAAAAAATGCCAAACTCATCCACTCCAGAATCCTTGCAGCAAATGCCAAGCATGCCCTTATTAATATTCTGTGAAGGTTTGGGGATCAACAGTAGCATGCATAATAGCATTTAATGACAGCAGGGCTTATTATCAGAATGATTTGGCCTCATCTGGCCTCTATTGGCAAAATAATGTGCATAATAAGGTATGTTAATGCTGGGCTCTTTGGCAGGTCTTGGAAGATGAGACGGTACAGCTGGCAGGACGAAATGGGAGCAGCTGGAAGGGGAAGATCCAGGTCCTGCATATTAAAACATTTGACATTTGGTGTCTGAGGGGAACACTGTTTAGAGCTAATAAATAACTCACCAATGATGACAACCTGTAATGACAGCTTTTATTGTGGTCTGGTTAATCCTCAGATTCAGCTTTGTCCCATCAGGCCATCTGCTGCCCATTTATTTTTCGGTGTTTTTCCTCCTGCTTTGTTAAGTGCCGTGCACTTGGGAAGTTGTGGCCACACCAGTGTGGGGCGTACGGCTGGGAGTCATCCCTGGCACGGGGAGGGGAAGGAGCAGCAGGGCTCAGGGGGGAAGAGGCAGGAATGAGTGCTCAGAGGAAGCAGGGATTGTGCCACGGATCCTCCGTGCTCCCCCGCAGCCTGGCTTGTGTGCAGATCCAGCTGGATGCACTTTCCTCCAAGCGTTCACATTTCCAGGGATGGGGAAATGCCTCTCTTTTTCCTGCTGAGTGAATGTGGCCTGCTTCTGCCAGAGAAATTACAAACCTCCCTCTCTCTCCAAACGTCAGCACCAATGATTCCGTCACAGCCTGAGGTGATAACTGGGCAAGGCCATGGAAATTCCCTGTGGACACAGCTGCTCCTCAGGGGTGAGGCGTCCCTGTGTCCTCATGATGCCTGGTGTCACTCATTTTTGGTACACTGTCAGCTCTAATAACTGCCTGAAAGACAACAATTTTCCCAGGTAACCTGCTGAGATGCCAAATGCCTGGGAAACCCGGACCAAACTCCATGGCTTCCGTCTGAACTGACTGCACGGTGCTCACAGTGTCCCCTGTGTGCCTTGGAAGTGTCAAACTGCCTGCAGAAGTGCCACAGGGCCGACTTCCAGGTGATTTCCAGGTGCACAAACTGCACCAGCCAGGAATGACTGCAGCTCTCAGAGCAGGATGTGCTAAAGAAAAGAAGCAGCAATAAAAATATTATGAAAAGAGGGAAGTGGTCTGGAAGGACAACACCCAGAGCATCTCAGGAGGTGTTTGTCACCTTCTTTGTAGTTGGGAAATAGCCTCAGAAACTTGACTTGCCAGGTTAGCACGGAGGAAAAGCAGTGGAGAGGAGTTTGGAAAGAAAGCCAGCTGTGGACAGGTCTGGAAGTTGCTTTCTTCATAAACAGCCCAATTCATAGAACAAGTGCAAACACAGGAGCCAAGAAAGGAAAAGCAACGGAGAAGGGCTTTAGGTCCCCCTTAAGAGCAGCAGTTTTCAGAGAAGATCGTCCATCTCGCTGGAAAGGGCCACACCACGGATGCCCTTCCTGAGCCCCACCAGGGCCTGAGGTGCAGCCATCCAGGGAAATCAGCACCTAGCATGTAAGATGTAGTATAAAAACAAATGCTTGAGACCAAAAAAGGAGGATTTATAACACTGTAGACACATTAAAAATATTCTTTAGCTTCCCTTAGGGAAGAAATTAAAAACTTCCAAATGAATGGTTCAGCCTTCATCTGTGTGGGTTCCCTTTTGTTATCTCATGAGTAAGATCCCAAGGAAGAAGTGGGTGCCCTTTTCAGAGAGTTTTTCATGTACCAGCCTATTTTTCCACCTGTTAATTGATTTCCATGCCATCACTCACACAGTGATGTTCCAGCACCATCGCAGCAGCCTTTTTGAATATTAACTGCAATTCATGAAAGCAGCTCTGTCTCCTGATCGTGCACTTAATCATAGTTAATAATACTTAAATATAATGGAGCAGGCACTGCACTAGGGCAGCAAACAAATGATTCCTGTGCTCTCCCACTCCACTTGGAGCACGCTGATGGCTCTCCTGGGGAGCCTGGCTCACAGGCAGTCTGGAGCTGCTTCAGCATGCGAGAACAAGGCACGTGGAAAGTGTCTGCTTGTCCCTCTTTCCCTTTGTCCTGTCTCCAGCCCAGTCCTTCAGGGCTTCCCTGGCCAGAGGCAACCAGGAGAGCTCCCAGGCTGAGCATGGAGTGGGGGAGAAGGTGCCAAGGGTCTGGAGATAACCTATTAGGCAGAAAGGAGCCCAAGCATACCCTCCAGCAGCATTATTCCAGCCTCTAGGACCGGCTCGGTAATTCCTTGGAACTCAGGAAAATCTCCTTTTCCATGTGCAAGAGGAGCACTGTCTCCCAGCTCTGACCTGACCCAGGGAGCTCCCAGGAGCAAGGAGGCCACTGTGGTGTCCACTCAGGGACACCCCCAGGGACAGTGGGCAACTCCCCAAATACTTTTTCCTTCAAGTCCCTCTTTGCAAACCAGGCATGAGGTTTATTTGTGCCCAGAGGTGGTTTAAATTCAATGGAACTTGCAAGGCCCTCAGCCAGCAGAGCTGGAGTTGCTGAGAAAGCCCCTTAAAAGTGCATCAGCCCAGAGATCAAACATATTTCTGCCTCTTTATGAAAGTGCTGATAAATCATGTGACAAACACAAAAAGAAATCCAGGACACTGAAGGTTTTTCCACACTACTCATGGCATGATCATCACAGAAGCATAAGTGGAACAAAGCCTCATACCAGATAGTCTTGGCTTTTTTTGCACTAGATGAGCCACAGATGTCCTTTACAGCATAAGTTATAAAATACATGTAAACATTTGTCACTGTGTGGGGTTTTTTTAATGTCTCACTCCTGTCTTTCAGTGGGACTTTGATTGGACTCCTTAGGAAAAGCAATGAGAAAACCTTAATTAAAATTTTGCTGCTCCCCGGACATCTGTTCTAGAGCGTTATATAAAATATTACACACGGTTATAAATATGCATTCATCTTTTATTTTAAACACATTAGTAATTGGGTTTTATAGGGCCACGGGGATTTATTAGGCACAGGACTGCAGCACTAGAGGCACACACGCACGCACAGGGATGGAGACGTGGATGTGTGCGTGGATGGGATCCTGGGATGCCCACAGAGCCCCGGGAAAGCTTTTTGCCAGCTCCCACACGAGCAGTGTGAGCTTTGCTTCTGGGGTTCCAGTCACACTCAGCGCTGCTCTGCCGCTGCACAGATGACCCCAAGGTCCTGTGAATGAAGGGTATTTGGGGACAGCAAGAGCCCACGGCAGTTTTGGTCTTTTCTGGAGCTCTATAAATGGCTGTCTGCTCCAAGGCATGCGATTCCATGGAAAGCAGCTCCTCGGGATTTGTTTGTTACCTCAGCCAGTCAAAACCAGCAATGGAGAACTTTGCAGTCACTGCTCCCACACTTAGAAATGGTGCAAAGAAGGCCGTGGAGGCTCATCAGTCCTTTATTCACCTGCTCTGGATGATCCCACAGATGGGATTATGTCTTTTCCAGAAAATTTTGAAAGAAGTTGCAATGAGTTTAAAGACACATAATAAAAACTTGCCTAATAACCTGGTTGCCAATACAGCCCTGAACCGTTCCTGGACTAAGTCTCAGACTTTCTGAAGCTTCTCCACGATCTCTGCACATCACGTGACAAATGCACTGCTAATTAACAGCAGCTCATTCTTGCCCCCAGAGCGTTTCATTAATTATCAGGTCGGAAGTGCAGCAGCACAGGCCCCTGGGCAGCTGCCTCAGGAATGCTGCTCCCTCTCCAGGTCCTGCTCCGGAGGGGCAGCGAAGGAGACAGCGTGAGGACAGTTCCTCTTTCCCCAAGCCTGAGCACTCCAGCCCCGAAGCTGAAGGTGATGAAAAGAGCAGAACAGTGCAGGCAGAAAAGAAATCTCAGTTTTCCTTCCAGTGTCACATCAGAGTACATGGGACAAGGGGAGCAAGTCAACTGCTACATGGATTTGTCAGATTGGTTGCTTGTTCGATTTGGGACTTTCCCTGAACTCCCATTCCTCTTTATTTTCATCCTTTTTCCCTTCTGCACCATCTTCAGAGCTGTCTGTCACTCTGGCCTCTCCCAGGCTGTGTGGATGAGCTTTCCAGCTCCACATGGAAACAGCCTGATGTTGCTGACTCACTGGATAAGGAACATTTTGTCTGAAACAAGCAGCTTCAGTGAGCTTATTATCCACTCCAGCGCACAGGACACAGGGAAGAACCAGGGTCAGATTCCCAGCATTTCCCTGGAGCTGGTGTCCCTCTGGGCTTGTCCCCTCCCCACAAAGGCACCTAAGGAAATTCAGGGTGGCTTGTAAATTTTCCCAGACATGTGAGAGGGATTTCCAGTTATTCCTTATAGTTAAATCATAGCATCCCAGAATGTTTTGAGTTGGAAAGGACCTTAAAGCTCATCCCATTCCACCTCCTGCCATGGCAGGGACACCTTCCACTATCCCAGGCTGCTCCAAGCCCCAATGTCCAGCCTGGCCTTGGGCACTGCCAGGGATCCAGGGGCAGCCACAGCTGCTCTGGGCACCCTGTGCCAGGGCCTCCCCACCCTCCCAGGGAACAATTCCTTCCTAATATCCAATCTAAATCTCCTCTGTGTCAGTTTGAAGCCATTCCCCCTTATCCTGTCGCTCCTTCCCAAGTCTCCCATTCTTAATGTCTTAGCCGGGTTTTGCAGCTGCTCCCCAAGATATCTGTACTTGACAGAATTCCAAAGGCTCCAACTGATTGATGTTCTCCTTTTAGGAGGACGTGGTGCTCAGAGCTGACCTCAGGGCACCCCTGATTACCTCACAGCCAGTGAGGAAAATCCATCCCAGTAACCCCCTGTCTTGGGAAACAGGAGTCTGGACATGACATCACTCACAAGGGAGTTATTACAGTTTGCATCACTCTGTGAAAAGGGACTAAAATGGGAGTGAGCCTCCCCTTCTCCAGCCAGGGAAATTCCTCCTGGAAGAAGAGAAACTGGCTGGCTGGTTTGCTGCACACGGCTGAGGGGTGGAACAGCGCCCTGTCCGAGGGGCTGCGGTCACTCCTGATGGACCTACCCAAACCTGCTGAACCAGCACAGGATCTCCCGAGCTCCTGGCATAGCCGTGGATCTCCCTGTCCTTCTCCAAGCCTTGCCAGGGTCCCAAGCCCGTGGTGGTGCCGATAGGCAGCGCACACATCCCATAAGGCTGTTGTATCCTGCTTTTTCCTTGTGTGCTTCCCCAGCCCCAGCCCCCGAGCCCGCTCCCGCCGAGCCTTCCCAAACCACAGTTGCCTCCCTGGTGTGCTTGGGCTGGCCTGCCCTTGGCCTTTTCCTCTCCAGCTTCCCGTCTTTCCTTGTGATGAGCAGTGAGGCTGAGGAGGAGCCCTCGCCCCCTTCCCTGCTGCTGCCAGGAACCACTTTAGACCATCTGGAGGATGATTCTAACCTGCACTCCTTGGGGAGGATGGCTTGCCATGGCCCTTCCCCTTCCCAGCCAGGGACACAGCGCTGTGCCCAGCTGGGATCAGTGGAGTCGCTGCCACTGTGTCACCTGGACCCTCTTTGGCACCACCAGGCTCGGGTTTGGAGATGGATGGCCACCGTCCCGGGGCTGATGCCACCAAAACCCAGCCAGGGCACCACAGGGAGGTGACTTCCCACTGGTTTCTCACCCTGGGGGAGCCACTCCTCGGCCCTAAAGCAGAGGGAAGCAGCCACCGGCCAGCAGGAATTGTCACAGGCCGAATCCTGGCAGCGGGAGAGGTGGGGAGGATTCTTCCCCCGGGGGCAGAGCACGCCTTGTTTCATGCAGAAGTGGACTTGGCAAGCCTGACCTACATTTTGGATGGCTCTGGTGCAGCAGACTGGAAACTCGGTGGCAGCTCCAGATTAAAAAAAAAAAAAAAAAAAAAAGTGGGGCAGGGGGAGAAAAAGATGGGAAGATCAGAGTGGGAGGCAAACAGCTCTTGGNAAAAAAAAAGTGGGGCAGGCTTTTGTTGGATTATGGAAATTATTATCATGAAACATGATTCTGTGTCTTATTTAATTGCATTAATTGAATGTCCCCCCCTCGTGTTTTGTATTCAACATGCTGCTGGATATTGTATGGAAAACAGCCACACAGAGCTGGAAGTTTAGCCTAGCAGGGAGAGAAAGGTTGAGATTTATTTTTACTCTGAAAGCATAAAAATATATCTGGAATGAGCCCGTGCATTGGATGCTCCCACTAAAACCAGAAGCAGCTAAGTAGTGAAAAGTGCCAATATTTCCGTTTTCATTGTTAGGTTCCAAAGTTAATGCCACAGACATTGAAATGCAAAAGATTAAGGCAAATTGCTCCTTCTTTGGACACAGCCAGCTCGTCTCCGTGCTGCTGTGGTTCGACGCCTCGGGTTTCAAATAAACGGGCAGGGATGGAGGCAGGCATCCAGGAGCATCTTGGAAAGGACAAAAAGCAGGAGAGCTTCAAGTGCTGGGCAGCCTGAAGTCTGTGATCTCAAGAAGCAGCCGGCTGTTCTCGGGGGAAGTTGTCTCTTTTGAAAACCAGTGATGTTTTCTGCTCCTTCCTCCCCCCGGTTCTTCCCAGAGAAAAGCGGCGCTGAGCGGAGGTGGGGACTACTCGCTCCAACACAAAGATTTCAAAAGGACGGGATGCTGACATCCTGAAGGGAAAAACAAAACCCGTGGGACGTTTCCTCCTCACCATTGAGAAGGTGTTTGGGACTCAGAGAGTCTCTTGTCTCTCCCCTTTGTCTGCAGCTGAAGAGGGGCCGGGGCTCAGCCCTGAGCTCCTTTGCTGGGGAAGGCGGTAATTGCTTTTCCAGCTGGATTGCCCGGCAGCATCCCCTGCTCTTCCCAGGCACCCTGAGAACGAGGAGACTTCATGGAGCCCTTCGTGGCTCCTTTGTTTACACGCCCTGGGCACAGAGTGGCTCCGAGAAGGGCCAGGACACCGACACAGCCACGGAAACACGGGAAGAATTCCAGGTGCCCTTCCAGGGCCGGTTTCATTCCCCTTTGGACACTTCTGTGGATGCTCAAACACTCGGCTTCAATTTCTGGACGGGGCTCGCCCAGCACTGCAATCCTGAGGGACAGGGCATGGATTTGGGGAGAAAACACAGCGTTTGAGTTGAGGAAGAGCTTTAATGTTCAAATAAATGATGAGACAGAGGGACGGGAGGAAGGAGAGGCGTGGGAGGGCAGAAGGGGAGGACGGTTCTCACCAGGGATTTCCTCTGCTGCTGGGCCTGGCAGGGAGGACACACACAGAGGTTTCCCCCATTTTCACTCCATAAATGAAGCTCTGTTGCGGGGGCTGTTGGGGATTGTCTCCAAAGAGAAATGGAATATTTTCCTTATGGTGAACCACAGAGAATGTTACTACATCCTGCTTCTTATGGCTTATAAATAGAAGGAGGGAAGGAATGACTGGTTAACTCTTTGACCTCGGTTTGGGAGGAAAAAGCCTCCCAAGAAACCTCAGGAACTCACCCCATTAAGCATACAGGAAAATGGCACTGATCTGGCACCTTAATTATATGCTAATGACATCCGACCAGGAAGAAAAGCTTCAGCTGTCTGAAGGAAAAATACCTGACTGAAAGGGGTTGTGTGTGCTCACGGACACTTTCTGACAGCTATTCCCTCTTTCTTTTTGTTATTCTATTTTAGCATTTAAGAAACAAAACAAAACAAAAAAGCAGACTGAAGAACCAGGTGAACCTTTGACATTTGTGTCTGATTTTCAGCCCCTGAGCATGAACTGAAAACAAAACAAATCCTGCTGCACAGAGGTTTGTCAAATGTACAGACTTTCAATGACCTTTCTGTTCTTAATGTTTTTCTGGGTCACTTTTAGCTAAAATTGCAAACGGTCTTCACCCATCACCTCCTGGTGAACTTGTCTGCAAAATACTTACTATTTTCCTAGAACTTTATTTGCTCTGCCTGGATAAAAAAAAAAGCAGCTAATATAAATATGTAGCAAGTTTAATGAAAGTATCCCCAGATAGGCAATCCAAGTATCTGTAAGGTTTTTTTTTACTTTCTGCTTTGTTTGAATAATTATTTCCCAAGGACTTTGCATTACACCTGGATGCTTCCAGAACCCTCTACTCATAGCAGAAGCTGACGATGCCAGTTTTACTAACTCGTATTTACATCCATTCTCACGTGGTGCATTTTTTGGGACTGAAATTATACCCAAGAAAACCCAACCAAAACCAGATCAAGAAGGACTTTTGAATGGTTCTTTTTGCCCTTCATGAGATGGGGTCTATAATTCTCAGCAAAGGCTGTGTGACAATCCCTTCAGGTTTTACCTAAGATTTGGGAAATATCCCTGAGACTTGTACAATAAACAGAGGAGTTTTTTTCTCCTGGAGAGCATAAATCACGTTAACTAGATCTCATTTGTTAATTGAATTTTAAAATGTTGTAAATTATAAATTATACTAAAAATATCAGCCTCGTGTGTGTCACTGGGAGTAGCTGTCGTGGGATACATCAGCAGGATTTTGAAGAGACACAGAAAGGAGTTTATTTTGTTTACTTTGATGTAACCAACCCTGTGGGCAGGAGCAAAACCCCATTGAAGTTAGCTGAGGTGCATCAGCTTTCCTTTGAGATAGAGGAGCCAAACCCTTCTCTTACTTGGGTTCACCTGAACAGGTTGGATTGAGGATAAAACAGGACTGGGTTCCTCTTTGATACCTGTCAAGGCTGTCAGCTTTTGTCTGGCAAAAAAAGGTTCCCCTTTTGTACCTTCTCACATGTCCCAGGCTGGGATGGTTTTGTGAGGTGCTTTGCTGAACAAAAGGCTGCTCTCAGAGGGGCCACCCTCTGCTCTGCCTCACCTCTGGCTCCCCCTGCTCCATCTCAGCTCCTTGTCTTGGGGCTGGGACACAAATGCCTCCTGCAGTGTGTGCAGAGCCAGGCACTTTCCTCTCTCGAGGGCGATTCCTGATTCCGAACGAAGCAGCTCCAGGACAGCCAAAAGGGATAAAGCCGTGTTTTGGGGGTGAGGACACACGGTGCCAGCAGCCCTGCTGGCTCAGCCAAGTATGCCACAGGTCAGGATGGCAATGAGACATTTGCTCTGTGAAATTCATCATCAGCCAGGCACCATCGGCCGTTCGTAAAAGAAAAACTTCCACGCGTTGTTAACCCCTCCCAGACCTCCCAGCAAGTTCATCTGCCTGGGCAAGCGTTTGAGGGCAGGTTCTTCCTGCTACCTCCATCCAGAGGAGGCCCTCACTCCTTGCAGGCATTGTTTGATGTTCCTTTTGCCAGTCACTGGGGAAGCTCTGTGCACACAGAGCCATCCCACCCCCAGGGTGGCTGTCTCCAGCTGAGGATTCCCTGACTGCTGGGCATGTGCTCAGGGCATCTACAGGAGTGCTAAGAGGGAAAGCATGCCTGGAGGTGTCTGTGAGCGTGTGTGGAAGCGTGTGGCCATGCGTGCAGGTGTGGCTGCACACACGTGTCCACAGGCTTGATCAGGATAGAGCAAACTGGTTTTGGGGCACCTGGAGTCCCCAGGAATGGGAATGAACAACGGGAGCTCCCATTCCATGGAGACAGGCAAAAGGGCTCAGGGAAGCTCTCCCCAAGCCGCTGCTGAGCCCTTCAGCTCACACAGCAGCGCTGAACGCTCCGCTCCACGCTCACCTCTGCTCCACGGAGCTGCTAAGTCTTTCCAGATGAAGGGTGTTTATTTGGCTTATTGATTAAACCAGCTGCTGCTGCTGACTGGAACCTCACATTTTCCAGAGAGACAGATAGGAGACATGAGAACTGGCGATGGTTCCCCCGTGCCCCCCCTTCCAGAGGGAATGACTGCTCTTTGTGACCAGGCTTGTGTTACACCAGGCTCTGCAGCTCCAGGACCGTGAGCCTGGAGAGGAAAGGAAAGCAACTTCTGCTTGAGGGAAACCCCTAGGACTTGGGTGGCTGTTTCTTTCTTTCTTTTTTTTTAACGTGAAATTACTAATTTCCTTCAGTATGGAAACTGAGATGGCATCAGAAAACACAGCCACTGAATCAGCTTGACTAATGAAAATCTTTAATTACCCTTGCCACATCGATGTGTTGTGATGCACTAAACAAAAGGTTTTGGGTTTGAATAGAAGAGAACATGGGCCACACACAAACCCAAACACACAGAATAAAAGACTGCAGGATTTCTCATGGAGCAATGCTCCTGATCCCCACTCCCTTTGCTGATGCTGCAGCAGCTCCAGCTGCTCCATATCCCCCATCACACCCGCAGCAGATGAAATCTGTCACGTGCTGCAGCTCCTCTGTGGCTGTATGGGTCCAGAATGTATAATAATTTAATTCTGCCCACTTTCCCCTCAGTAGGACACTATATAATTTCCTCACTGCACTGCTGAGTTTCACAAAGCCCTCAGTTACCTCGGAGACTCCTGAAACCTGGCTGAAATTCCCATCAAAAGTTCCTGCAGGGAGAAACAAATCAACAGGCAGACAGGCAAGCCCACCTCCATGAGCAAAGCAAAATAAATCCCACCGCAGGACTGGCACAGTGCACACGAAACCCCTCCGAGGGCCAGCCTGGGGGAGACCCAAAGCCATGCGACGAGGCAGGGCCACCGCTTTCCCATGAAACAACCACCCCTGCGCTTCCAGAGGGAGGCCCTGAGCTTGCTGCGGACAAAAGTCGAGCAGCCTGGAAGGAAATTGCCTCCTCGTTCCCTCCTGACAGGGAGTTAACCTCGGGGAGCATCCAGCTGAAGGCCGTGCGTTTGGAACGCGCTCCGTTCCGCTAAGAAAACATCCACGGGAGGACATCTTTCCTGCAGCCTGGAGCGGTTCCAGCAGCCTGACGGGACGTGACGGCTGGGATATACAGAAGATCCCAGAGGAAGGGGTAGCTCGTGCTGCTCTCCCTGCCGACCGACACGTGGCACCGAGCGCTGCGCGTTTCCTCGGGCTCCTGTGCGTTCCCAAGGTTTCGTAGCACACCGAGCAGAGAGACAGCAAACAATGACTTTGCTGCGTGATGCCAGTTTATCTGTAATGCATCTAATTCTCTGAGTGTCCTCATTTGTTTTTCCCCAGGAAGGAAGGAAGGGAGTTAGGGCCGTGCTAGAAACCAGAGTGCGTGAAATGATTGAATTAGTGAGCAGTTTCAAAGTTCGCTTCGGCAGAAGACTCGCAGTGTTTGATCTTCCTTCCTCTGCCACCACTGGCAATATCCCCACGAGATTTGGTGGAAGCAGGAGCAGAGCTTCAGAGCTGACACCTCAAAAACCTCTGACCTAAGTTACCACGAGAAAATAGGGACAAGCCTATGGAAAGCCAGACTTAATTCGGGTTAAACTGAGCAAAAGACATGGATTAACCAAAACACAGCAAAGCAGAGAGAAGTCAATGAAGGCACTGCACTGTGAATGCTGATGAAGATTAGCTAAGTTTTAGTCAAGTCTCACACAGGATATTTGAAAGCTTTGGCACTCCGTCTCTTGTCCTCCTGTGTGTTTTGATCAGCACCAATGTGACCTCTGGTAAAGCAGCCTCAGGATGTCCCAGTCAGGCTCAGGGATCCATTCTCAAGAATTTCAGTTCTCCTCCCTGCAGATGCAGCAGCCAGCTGTGGGCTCCCAGATGATGTGAGGCTGTTCACTGACCGCCCTGCCATGGCGTTGTCTGCTCTCAAAGATAACACCCATTTCTTCCAAGCAGAGCAGGAAAACAAGACAGACCAGTCTTCAAGGAGAAGGATGTGATCATCTCCCCAAAAAAACTGTCATATGTCACCAGGACAGACGGATAATTCTCCTAAGGGGAAAAGGCAGCAATTTCAGAGTTACTACAGCTCCTGAGGCAAATATCCCGGAGTATACTCAAGAAACAAAAGAGGAAGCAGAAACTAGGAGGTGACTTTTGGATTAGCATTTTGGATTTGGAAAAACCTCACCAGCAGATTCAGTATCTCCTGCCCTGTGTGGTAGCAGCCACTTCCTTAGCTGGCTAAGATGTAAAAAAACCCCAGGGAAACAGTGTGATTTTCCTGGCATTTAAACTATTTGGGGTTTCTGCTTTCTGAGCTATCTGGATTAGATAACAAGCCTGTCTCAGACTGCTCTATCTGCTTTGGGCAGCTCTGCTCTGTGTCCTGGCAGGGTGATGTGTTTCTGTGTTTCCTGACCCAATTTACATATACCACGTTGTTTAATAAACACTTAAAATTGTATTTCCTCCTGCCAGTGTTGAAATGGATCTGCCTCTTCTGAATGACAGATCCACACAGCCTTGAATTATCTGAGGCCTCGTGGACCCATTCCTTGCTGATCCAAAGGCTTTTCCTCTCAGCTCCATGGAACCTTTTGGTGTCAGAAGCAACCTGACTGGCCAGAATTTTGTCAAAGTAAAGTGCCCTGAAGGGAATGTAATCCCACCACCTTTTGGTGGGTTATTTCTCAATAAAACATTTGGGGCTCACAGTCAGAACTCCAGAGCAGGAAAAGGGTTTGCCAGTGGTGTCCCTGAGCCCTGGCTCCGGCTGCCCAGGGGCTGGCCTTGTACCCAGCAAGGGGGATAAGGAATGAACAGCCTGGAATTTCACAGCAGCCTGGGAACGGGGACTCGCACAGCTAAGCCAAGCGCTCGGCGTCCCTGGGGCTGCCTGGGAGATGCTCTAAGAAAAGGCTTCTGAAAGCAGCAGCCAGGAGGAGTTTGTGTGTTTGCAAATTGCCGCCAAGCCTTGTTAATCCCTGCTCAAATACGGGGCTTTGTAAATTGATCCCTCCTTTCTCACTAGCCCCACCGGTCTGGTGTAAAGCAGAGCTCTTCTTAGGCAGGGCTTAAAGAGCAGCCAGCAAAACCCAGCGGGACTTTCAGAGAAAACACCAGCTTTCAGGGCTTCACCCTACACCCAGCGTTCCTCTCTGGGCGTGTGCTGCTCCCAGCTCGAGAAATTGGTGATTTGAAACAGAATCGCAGAAAACAATCGAAATGTGAACAATGCAGAGCCCATTGTTACTCACCCAGGAAGCACTGCGTGAAGTCACTCTGTCCCAGGGTATTTTTAAATAGCTCTTCAGTGGGTAGATGTTTTGGTTCTCTCGGGGCTGTCTGGGATTCACCAGCAGTGTTAATTAGCTGCTGCTGAAGGGTGTGCAGCCTGCCATTCACCATTCAGGCTGTGGGCTCCATTTCTAGCCTATCACAGTGCCAGTGAAAACTCAATTAGGGGCTATTTATAAAGTCTTTAAATAGGCAAGTTTTCATGTTTCCGACGTCACTCTGTAAAGATAAGCTAAATGGTTTTGAGTTTCTGTCAAATCACGAAAATTTGTTTCTCAGTATGGCTTAAATGAATGCTTGCTACATTTTATTACTCCTATAACATGTATCAGAAACAAGAGACAGATGTGAGCCCCCATGTACTCTCAAGATCAGAAAAATCTGTCTTTTTCGGGGTTTGGGGTTTTTCGTAGAAAGCGTCCCAGTAATAGCAGCACATCAACCCCCAGGAACCTCGGGGAAGGAACAGATCTGAGTCCTGCAGGCTCCGTTGTGGCTCCATCTTAATAATTCTGAGTCCAAACAGATTTTATTCCACAAACCTCCTGCTTCCAAGTGGCAAAGCGGAGCTGTGGCAGCCTCCAGCCAGGCTGGAAATTCATCCCGAGGAGCAAAGAGGGGGAGAAAGCAAAGCAAAACAAACCGCAGCATTACGTGGTGAAAGCCCAAAGTCCTGAGCGAGCTGAGTGAGCTGGAAAAATCCTCACTGGCACTGGTGAAATCCCTTACGGAGATGTGCCCTCTCCCGGCCTCCCCGGGAACGCCTGCAGGGACACAGGTGCAAAAGAACCGCACCGAAAATGATTTTGGGATGTTTCAAGTGAAGCAGCTCAACAGCGAGAGCAGAACCGTGTGACGGTGCTCGGGAACGTGATGGCGTTTTGACACTCTGGCACAGCTAAAGGGCGAGGTAGGAAAGCAAAATGCATTTCTGGGATTTAATTCCTCGTTTGAACCTTCTATTTGCCACACGGAGAGATTTGGGAAGTTTTCAGAGTGGTAAAACAACTCATGCCATCGACAATACAACTCTTTCCTCCCTTTAAGAGGAACCAAGTGTTCATTCCCAGTGTAAAATTATCAGTTCTTGCAGATCATGTGGACATGGAGCAAAAAAAAATATCTTCACTACTTAGCTCCTTCTGCTATTTCCACCCTGTTAGTTTTTCACTGAGAATTTTGACTGCTTTTCAGCAACCTTCTCTTTTTAATTATGGCATATATTTTTTTGCAAAGTGTAAGAGACAAGGAACATTTTGGAGGAAAAATCTGAGGTAGTCTATCGGGGACAAAATGAACCGTTTGGGCATAAAATCTGAGCTAATCTGTAGGGAAGTGAATAAACATTTTGAGGTAAAAATGAGGTAGTCAGTGGTGGAAACTTTTGAGAGTAAACTTCAGATAATGTAGAGGGTAGAGAATTAATATTTTTAGGTGAAAATGAGGTAATCAGAAAGGGATAGATAAGGGAAATTTTAAGGGTATGAATGTGAGGTAATATACATGGTAGAGAATTAATATTTTGAGGTAAACTGAGGTGATCAGTAGTGGAGAGAGAGGGAAAATTTTGGGGTAAAACTTGAGTAGCTCTGTAAAGCTACAATAAATATTTTGGAGGGGAAAAACTTAGGTGACCTGTAGGGGAGAGAATGAACATTTTGGGGATAAGATTTGGGGATAATTATGGGGTCTCCTGGTCATAAAATGTACATCAAGGAAAGTGATTTGAGCTAGGGGGAACGGGGAGCCCTTGGGGTTTGCCTGCTGATGGTTTTGGGGTGCTCTCTGATGTTTTGGAAGAGGTTCTGTGGCACAACTGCAATGACAAGCAACACACAGGGCAGCGGTGTCTATTTTTTTTTTTTTAATCTTTCCCATCAGCTGTAAAAGCTTCTTGCTTTGGGATTCATTTCTCCTCCCAGCACGAGCAGGAGCAAACCCTTGTATTGATTTGCCCCGCAGCAGAGAGAGGTCGTGGGAAATTTGAAGTAATTTCTCACTGACCAGACTGGCAGAGCAAAAGCCGAAAGTGTTCTTCTCTAAATGAGTGTTTTTCACTATGAGCTGGGTCTCACTGCCCTCTCATGGCTGGATTATCCATGTGCAGCCCACTCCAGTGAGCGTCTCATCTTCCTCAGCTTCTTGCATGAAATTCCCAGTCGGAATGTTCTGGCCAGCATCTTTTAACTCCAGTCAGCCTGGGATGCTCGGTTAACTTTCCTTTCTTAGCTCCAGTCAATTGCACAAATCCAGAGGAGCTACTTGGCCTGAACAGCTGCTCAGTGGAGGAGCCCGGCTGGAAAATCTCCCTGAGGTCTCTATTGGAGAGTGAGAGAAGTGTCCCTCCTGGCTGGGGTGTCCTTGGTGGGCAGAGAAATCTGATATTGCAATGCAATTGGGATGGTCTGACAAGGCATGAACAGATTTCTGTGTTCTGGAGCGCCTTAAAACCTTTCCCTGTCAGGTTTTAATGGAATTCTCCTCAAGATTTGCTGTGGTCCAGCATCCCTGGTCCCCCTTCTTTTGTCCAAAGTACAATGGTAAAGGACTGAATAACTGACAAGTGGGATCTGGGATGAAAATGGTTCTGATAAAATTGGGCAAAGAATACAGAAAGAAAAAAGTGCCTTTTAATGGCTGAAGTAGGTAGGGATGAAAATGCGGGGAAAGGGCACTTTTATATTTGAATTGGTGCCACCTCTCATGGACAAAACCCCACGGTGAGCAGCCAGAGCAGAGGTGTGAAAGCCGGGAGCCCCTGACTCCCCCGTTTAATTTTCCTTTTTGGGGATGAGTGGGGGATCCCGTCCCGGGCGCTGCCGGCGCGGCCTCGGTGCTGCCGCGCTGTGGAGCCCGGGGGCACTGCAGGCCCGCCCGGCCGGGACCCTCGGGACTCCGCGGTCCCATCCCTCGGGACGGCGGAGCTGTGGGGCTCAGGGCTGCGAGAGCCATTCGGAAGGTACGGTCGTGGAGCATTTCGGAGGCTGTTTGCAGAATTCCGTCCGCAGCTGGATCTCACGCCGAGTGCGGCAGGCGGGTGAGGGCTCTGAGCCGTCCGGCCCAACGCCTTCTGCTCAGCCGGGCAGTTCCAGGAACTGCAGAGCAGCGGGGACCGATGCTCTGGGCAGCAGGGGCTGGATTTTGCAAAGCTGCGGTGAACTTTGTAAGAAAGCGGGAAGGGATTTGGGCCAGAACGGGGAAGGAACGCGGGTGGCCGCGGTGCCGCGGCCGGGACTGGAGCGGGGCTGTGGGCGCCCGGTGCTGCCGGCCCGTGGAGAACGCGGGGAGCCGGGAGGGACCCTCGGGCCTCCGCTCTGCGGTTCCTCAGCAAAGAACGCGTCCCAAACCCTCCCACCCCACGGATATTGCGGGTGTGGGGCCAGTCACAGGGACACGGGGCTCCTCTTTTCCTCCCTGCTGGGATTAACTCCCTGGGAATGACATTTCTGACAGCCTGGGCCTACCTGTGTCTGCTGGAAAAGGGTAGAGGTGAATGCTAGAGTTCCTTTGGGATAATGGAGTTGTGGTGTGCAGGGATGCAAGGTCTGAGGGACTCGATTTACCTCTGGGTTTCCAGGACAGCGGGAATAAGAGGAAATGTGGTGCCAGAGCTGTGTCCCATCAGGCCATGTTTCCCGCTGAGGACACAGAATCTGGGCTGAGGTGAGATTGCTGTGAGTGCTTGGATGAGCAATCTGGGGAACAGGGAGCTCGGAATTCCAGGTGCTGATGGAACCATTGCCTTTGGTCTGTTTGGTTTGTGTGTGTGAGAACTGGGATTTGGGCTGTTGTTAGGAAGAAAGGATGAAGTAAATCCACTCCCTGGATTTGCAGAGGACTGAGTAGCAGGGAAGGGGAGTATTTATAAACTATATCAATATTTCACCCAAATTCGGAGTGGAGCAGTGATGGTGGGTGGGTTTGGTTATTCACCAAAAACCTTCTGTTATCCCTTGTGCAGTCTTTTCATTCTGTGGGATTTACTGTCCAGTATCTTTCTAACAAAACCTGTTAGAAATTTAGGTTGAGGATTAGCATTTGGGTCAGTTCGCCACAAAATCTTGCCAAGCCTGGAGGATTGGGGTGATGACTGCTCTCAGCAAAGGTTTATTAATCCTCTGTCAGATTTCCCTCAGTGCTGGGTAGAAAAGGTGAGGGTTTGGATCAGGAATTCTGCAAGCAGGGCCCGTGTGACCATTGATTGAGTTGTGGTGTTTGGGGATCTGAGCTCTCAGCCGGGATCAGGACAACGACAGGTTTATATCCCATAGAAATGGCTATAACCCTCTTCCCCACAGCCCCACTGATGTCCCTGTGGGAGACTTGATGGAATTCCCTGGAATTGAGCTGATTTTACCCACCCTGAGGTGAGGCTCCAGTTGATACTTTAAAGCAGGAGAAGGCAGTGGCCAGATGTGTTCCTGGCTTGTGGTTCCTGCTTCCCTCATCCAGGATGGCCTCACTGGTCTCTCCAAAGGGTGAGTGGGGGATGCCCCACTGAGCACCCACAACCTCACTGTGCTGACTAAACCCCAAATATCCCAACCCGTGTTGGCTTTGGGATGGGGATATCCCCAGCACATTCCCTTCAGCGCTGCTTTTGCCAGCACAGCTTCATCCCATCCTTGCTGGGGCTGGGCTCCTGGAATGTGGTGTGTTTGTGTTGTACAAGCACCTGCAGCACCGCAGGCCCTCCAGCCCAGCCAGGCTCAGCATCTTAATTGGCTTAATTATCTTAATTGCCCACGTGCTGGGAAGCAGCAATGCCACTTCCAGAGAGAGTGAAGGAGAAATGACACTGTTTGAGGAGAAACATGACAGAACGGAGGTTTCCAGAGAGGAGTTTTTAGGGAGGAAGAAAGAAGTGTTTCTAGGTTTTCCAGCTGGGAAGAGCAGCACTTTCCAGGGGCAGTGGTGTGGGCAGGCAGGACCAAGCCAGCTGGTGCGGTGATTCCCATTATTCCTTACTGGCACTTCCAATAAACCACCCCAGTGGGGTCAGGCTTCCCTCCCCTTTTTAGGGCATTCTCTCAGCCCCAGAGTGCCATTGGAAAAGGCAACACAAGTGTTAGCTGACCTCTTCCCTGCGCTGTCAGGGCTCAGCTTTAGCAGGGACAGATTCTGGGAGCAGGAAAATAAAGCACCGAGGCCAGTGGGTGGGGTCCTGGCCATGGGTGCCTCCCTCCATCGCTCCCCATGGCTGCGGGGTGGGAGCTGGAGAGCAGAGACCACAAAGCCAGCTGGAGCCAGGCCAGGCCTCAGGGCTGTTGTTCTAGGGTGATCCTGTGCTTTAGGGTTCCCAGCGCTTGGAAGAACTTCTGCCCAGTCCCAATACTGGCTCCAAAGCTTTATTGGGGGGATAAAAGATGGGGGAGAAGGGGGAGAGGGGGAAGGTCGCTGTCCCTAGGGCAGGAGGATGCGTTTCAAGAGCATTTTCGCCTCAGGGCTGAGCCTCTTGGGGAAGCAGATGTCAAAGTAGATGTAGAGGTCCCCCTTGCGCTGGGGGTCCTGGAGCAGTGGCATTCCCTCTCCTGGCACCATTTTATAGTACTTGGGGCTGCCAAGCAAAGGAGGGGGTTGAGAGGAGCCGTGGGATGATCCCAACATGGCAGCCATGATCCCCAGCCCCACCTGCAGAGCCCCACGTGGGTTTCTCGGATTATTTGCTCCTCCAGCTTCATCCAGGGGCCTGTCCTCCTCTTCCAGGCTCCAGCATCCCCCTCATCCACCCACGCCCAGCCCTCTCCTTGCCTCTGCTCCCAGCAACATGGCCCCAGACCAGAAGAGTTGCCCACTGTGGGCATCCTCCTCCTCCTGCAGCCCCAAACCTGCTGGAAAAGGTTTTGGAGCACCCCAGTGCCGAGGAGGTTCCTCCCAAGTGCCCGCTCTCCTCTGAGCCCCGTTTTCCCCCGGCACTTACTGCACAATGTCATTGATGGGGATGTTCAGCAGCCTCCCATCCAGTGTCCACACATCCAGGGTGCACCCAGTCAGCGCCTGCCGGGCATGGAGTGGCACCAGGAGCTGCTGCTGCAGCCCCAGAGCCCAAAGGTGAAGCTCTGTCCCCTCACTCGGCTCTTTACCTTTCCCAGAGGGATTGTGGCAACATAAAGGAGGTTGTTGTCGATTCTTTTAAACTTTGGGTGAAGCTTCTCTTGGACAACAAAGGTGATGTCAGCTGGAATGATGTTTGGGCCCTAAAATTGAGGGGAAAACGATCATAGAATCATGGAATCCCAGGATGGTTTGGGTTGGAAGGGACATTAAAACTCATCCAGTGCTACCCCCTGCCTTGGGCAGGGACACCTTCCACTAGACCAGGTTGCCCCAAGCCACATCCAACCTGTCCTTGGAAATCTGGAAATTATTTTATAGAGGGAAAGCTGACATGAATTCCTGCTCTTTTGTTGCTGTTTTCAGCTGGCTAGAGAGAGGGGAAAGGTATTTTCTTCCCTTAAGAGAAAAAGGAGTCTTTTCTCCAAGACTCCTGCTCAGCCAAGGGCAAATCCAATACTGTGTTTCTGCCAGGAAGAAAACCACCCCTTTAAATTATTTTTTCTTTAACCTGTTCTAAGGAAAATCCAGGCAGGAATGGCTCCTCAGAGTGCTTCTGAGCACAGTAATGCTGAGTCTCTCTGTTGGTCATGCTGCCAAGTGCCCTCAGCAATGGGAAACCAGACCTTCATACCATGGAAGAACTTTTTTCCATGGAGGGGGCAGAGCACTGGAACAGCTGCCCAGGGAGGGCATAGAGTCTTCCTTTCTGGTGACATCCCAAACCCACCTGGATGAGTTCCTGCTCCAGGTGACCCTGCCTGGGCAGGGGGTTGGATTAGGTGATCTCCAGAGGTCCCTTCCAAAGCTGACTATTCTGTGATTCTGTGCTCACCTGGTCTCCTTCCTTCTCGAAGGTGATCCTGGTGCCCCGCTTCCATCCTGGCTGCACGTCAATCGTTAGGATCTTATCCCTGATGGTGCTTGTTTGCCCATCCTCGTTCATCACCTGGGGGTGCACAGTGAGGGGCCCAAAGAGGGAGGGTCAGGAGTGCTCTGCTCACCAGAGGAAAGGGCAAGGGCGGGTTGTACTCCACACCAAAGTGGCTGTGGGCACACACAGGATCGGATCATAGAATCATGGGATCATTTAGGTTGGAAAAGACCTCCAAGATCAGAGTCCAACTGTTCCCCCAGCACTGCCAAGGCCACCACTAAATCACATCCAAGTGCCACATCCACACAGCTTTAAATCCCTCCTGGAACGGGGACTCCAGCACTGCCCTGGACAGCCTATTCCAGTGCCTGATCACCCTTTCAGTGAAGAAATTTTCCCTAATATCCAACCTAAACCTCCCCTGGCACAACTTGAGGGTGTTTCCTCATATCCTAGAGCAGGAGAAACTCAGGGCTGGATCCAGGAGACTGGGACAACAAGGGGAGGACACAGGTCACCAAGGGCACAAAAAGGAGACACAACGCAGTGTGAAAACGGAATGAGGGGAGCCCAGAACACACTGAGCTCCTTCTCCACCCATCTCTGAGATCAGCCCTCGCTTCCTACCAGCTCCCACATTGCCTCCAGTGCTGAATTCCCTTTGCCAAGGCAGGGGGAGGACATTGATTTGGGTCCTTCTGGGTTTGGTGACAAGCTCCTGGGGCAGGGCCATCCCCCAATCCTCAGTGTCCCACACCGAGGGCAGAGCCCACCCCAAAACCCACCCCCTTCACCCCCACAGCCCCTACCCTGCGGGAGATCTTAATCTTCTTGGTGCAGCCATGGAACAGGTCCTCGAGGGACACGTAGAGATCCCGCACGATGGGGGGGTCCCGCCGCAGTGCTCCCCGGCCTCGGGGCCCTCCGAAGGGCAGCAGCACCTCCGAGCCATCCTCAGCAAAGAACTCTGCGGGAGGGAGCAGAGGGACAGCCCCTCACTCGGGTCAGACATGGGGGCTCCTCCGGGGTCTTTACCTCCCACCCGGAATCACCTGAAGTGGTTTTTTCCCAGCAGTGTTTATGGCAGCCTCGCCTCCCTAATCCCTCTTTTTGATGGGAATCATCCCAGAAAGGGTCACAGGAGCAGCTGGGGAAAGCTGACAGCCTGAACATGCACCTCCAGGCCTCTCCCCTACCCAGGACTAGGGGAAGTCAGGATCTATCCTCCAAGCACCAGAGGGAACTGAGTGGGCAGGGAAACATTGCTGGAAAGCTTAATGCTCTGAGCTGGCACCTGCCATGGAATGATGGCAGCCACAGACAGACCCCAGCCACCCCCAAGTCTCCCAGCCTACCTGCAAAGGGGTTGTCCCCCCCAAAGAACTCCCTGAAGACTTTTTCAGGGTTGTTGTGGAACACGTATCCGACGCTCCAAGGGTTGTCGCTCGCAAACTCCAAGGGGATGCCACCTTTGAGCCCCTCTTCCCCAAATTTGTCGTAGATGCCTTTCTTCATGGCTTAGGGAACAAGGAAGGGTTGGGAATTGAGGGAGAGCCCCAGTCTGAGATCCAGGTTTTGCTTGGGTGGAGGCTGGAGAAGAGGGTTCCCAGGAACAGTGGGGATGGACATGGGAGTGTGTGCCAGTTCCCGGCTGGGCTCTGGGTCACAGAGCTGGCTCTGCCAGGGACCAGGAATTCACACCCCCTTCCAGCCCCTCCTGCCCCTCCAGTCAGTGGAAGGGGACACTCCCCACTTACGGTCGCTGAGCACATCGTAGGCCTCCGCCAGCTGCTGGAACCTCTTCGGCCCCAAGGGCTCCTTGCATTTTAATGGATGGTACCTCAGAGCCAACTTCCGATAACTACGGATCACAGGATGGTTTGGGTTGGGAGGGACCTTAAAGCCCATCTCATTCCCATGCCCTGCCATGGGCAGGGACACCTTCCACTATCCCAGGCTGGACAGGGCTTGGAGTAACTTCCAGGGATGGGGCAGCCGCACTTTCTCCAGCCAGCCTGTGCCAGGGCCTCATAATCCTCACAGGAGAAATTCCTCCCAAATATCCCATCCATCCCTGCCCTCTGGCAGTGGGAAGCCATTCCCCCTTGTCCTGTCCCTCCATCCCTTGTCCCAAGTCCCTCTCCAGCTCTCCTGGAGCCCCTTTAGGCCCTGCAAGGGGCTCTGAGGTCTCCCTGGAGCCTTCCCTTCTCCGGGTGAACACCCCCAGCCCAGACGCTTTTCCACCTCCCACTCGCCACTGTGGGGCACAGGGGAGGCGAAGGACAGCCACTCACGGGGCCGCCCCGCTCCCACCGCCACCCCCCGGGTCCCCATGTTTCCTCCCGGCCCAGGGGGAATCTCTGATGCCGGAGGTCCCTCACGCCTTCTTGATGTCGTCGGTGGTGGCGCCGCGGTCCAGCTCCAGCACAGCGTAGTAGTCAATGCCCATGGCGTCCCGTTGCTATAGCGACAGAAGGACTTCCGGTCCGCGCCGCGCGGGGCATCAAGGGAAACGTAGTTCTTCCTCTCACTTCCGCACTCTGCCGGGTCCCCTCAATCCTCTCCCCTCATTTCTTTTTCTTAAAAATCCCCAAGTTTTCATGGAAACACATGTGTTAACACAGGAGTTATCAAAGCAGCGGCTTTATTTCACTCCATACTGTGACAGTCACTTTCACTGTTTGCCCCCTCCCCCTTTATTATTTTCCCCCACTACAAACAGCATTTTTTCAGCACTGGAAATTAAACCACAACATCATTGCAGCACAAGATCCTCTCTAAGTTAAAAATTGATCCCAGTTGTGTAGTAGGAAAAAATATGACCTGTTACCAAAACACCGTGTATGGAGCCTGGTCATCACAACAGCCTCAAACTTGTACACACACATCCCAGGAAAATCAGCTTGGAAGAGCCTTTCCAACACACTTCTCCATTATTTGGCCCCTTCAAACACTTAAAGGTCAACAAGTTGGTATCTCCTCACTATCCCATCCCTGCAGCACGTGTAAATTTCCTTCTCCCAAGAAGCCACCTGAAGAAGGAAAAAAAAAGCAGTATTTACACGAAGTGTTTCCCAAGTGACAGCTCCCAGTGAAATCCTCAGAGATGAGCTTTCCTGTTGGACTTTTGCAAAGGGAAGAGGAGGGGAATGGCTCCTGGAACAGCATTAGCAGGTTTTAAAGGACAGTTCCAGGTTTCACCAGAGCTTAGGGAGCAGGTGTGTCCTCACACAAGGGTTCTTCTATCAGATCCAAAGGGAAAATTAAGTGTGGAAAAACGTTTTTCCTGCTTTGAGTTGTGCAGTCAAACCTCAATCCCCGTGAGTGTTCATCTGAGGGGCTGTGTTGGGTAGGAGATGGACAACTGGACTGTGGAGCAGGGCCAGGTTATAAACAAGGGCCCATTTCCAGGTTGAGAGTCCAGGCCATACTCCCTGATCGAAGCAAGCACAGTGGGGTGTCTGGAACACACAGCAAGACCCCATTCCTGGCCCCAAATCCCCAGGGAACAAGAGGGGTCAGGCAGCACCATTGCTTTTACCCTCAGGATTGTCCCAGCTCCCTTATTCCACGTCTTTTATAGGAACACAGCTCTGCCAGAGCTGCTCCAACTCCACCCTTCCACTCAGCTCCTGCAGATAAAGCCAGGGAGTTCCGCAGAGGATTGGTTTATGCCAAATATTAGGATTATTCAGGTAGAAAAAACACAGATAAGCCCAACAGTCAACTGTGTGAAGGAACCTGCTGAGGTGAAAAACCTGAGCTAAGGGCAGCTGCCTCCTGCCTGGCATCAGCTTTCCCTGCCCACTTTTTCCTCAGAGATGCCCCGTGTTCCTTACCTTGTACACGGGGTCGCAGTCGGCCTCGGTGAGATCCAGGACATAATCCAGGTCTTGCTGAACAATGAAGCAGGTGCCATCCCCTGCAAGGAAGGCACAGCAGCCAATTAGTGAAACAAGCCACACTCTTAATTACAAACAGAAATTCTATTGGGAGAAGGCTCCAGTGGGTGAGATGCACCTTGGAGGCCCCGTTTTGCAGGGATGTGAGGGATGTGGAGGATGGAAATCCCAAAGCAAAGGGGCAAGAGGACAATGCCCAAAGACCCCAAGGCTCCTTGACTTGATAACAGGATTTCTACAGGCACAAAACAGCCTGGAATTACCTTGGCTGGCAATAAATCCATCTCGGTAGGGGAGCAGGGAAAGCACTGGTGCTCCTGATCGGTGGATCACCTGGATTGGAGCACTAGGAAAAGGAGCAGAAACAAGGGATGAGGGTTGCTGTCCAGAGAAGCTGTGGCTGCCCCTGGATCCCTGGAAGTGTCCCAGGCCAGGTTGGACGGGGCTTGGAGCAGCCTGGGACAGTGGAAGGCATCCCTGCCCATGGCAGGGGTGGCACTGGATGGACTTGAAGGTCCTTTCCAACCCAAATCATTCCATGATTCTTTCCTATGATACTGGGTTAGGAGGGAACCCCAGTAAAACCCCACAGCTCAGTTCCAGTCCTATGCTGGCATGAGGATCAGGGTAAGTGATCAGGGTGAGATCTTACAAAGACACTCAAGTGAAGCAAAGAAATGGGCTGTGTGGGAGGGGAGAATATTGATGTTAAGAAGTTTTCTGCCAAATTTATCTACACGTATGTGTACAGAGATTATATAAATATAAAAGTATACAAACATTTATAGAACATAATACACACAGCACATCAACATAATGCAAGAGGCTCAGGAGCTCACGGTGCAATGGGAAGTGGCACTGCCTACCAGCACCCTCTGCCTGACTCTTTTCCAACCAAATCACTGGTTGTTTGCCCCAGGCACGCACTCACTCACTTTGTGTTTCTCACATCCAGCTGGTAGATGTTCCCATCCTGAGTCCCTGCCAGAATGTAGGCGCTTGACAGGAATGTGCAGCAGTTGAAGGCGTCAGATCCAACAAAGAGGAACACCTGAGGATTTGGGAACAAACCAAGTGTCAGACACATGGGACACCCAGGAGAGGGAAGCAGTAATTTATTTAGAAGACAGTATAGCTGCCACTGTTTCATTTTAAATACTGTCTTCCCTGTTCCCAAGTTAAATCTGAGCAATTCTTACTCCTCATGTAAAAATCTGTCCAGGAGGCAGGAGAGAGAGCATCCCTTTATTGCACCAGGCTTTGGCCTCTCCTCCAGTTTAGGTTTAACCTGGCTCAATTCCCCATCCCAGTGCTCTGGCAGTCCCAGATCCTTACTGGCTGCCTGCTCTGCAGTCCCACTCCTTGAAGCTTCTTGTCCTCTCGAGCCAGCAGCAGGATTTTCCCTTCTGTCCCGACCTCACGTTCACCTGACAAAAGGACAACAGGTAATGCCAGCAGTGGCTACGCAACAAATCTTGATGGGATCCAAACCAAACAGTTTGGATCACCCCTGCTGAATTGTGGCAACATTCCTCCAGATCCCAAGACACCAGCAAGGCCAGTAATCAAGCACAGCTCAGTCTTCATTACCCAAACTGCTTATTAGGGCTCAATTCCACCCAGGACTGGAGCACTCTGTTTCCTTCCCAAGGTGGTAAAAGACATGGAGCAGCATTCCAGACACTTGGGATTACTGGTCACAAACCCAAGCAGTTTGGGACAGGGAAATGAAGGGGAATTTTAAGGGAAAGCCCCTTACTGGGAGGTTTCTCAGGTGTGCCCAGGTTCAGGGAGTTGTCGGCAGTGCCCACGGCGATGCCGTTGATGGGAGAGCCGCAGTCAGCGATGACGCCCAGGCAGGCAGACTTCCCACAGTCCCAGAGACGGGCAGTGCCGTCCCTGGAGCAGGACAGGACATTTCTTCCCCGATCCACAATGGCAGTGTCCAAAACACCTGCATGAAACCAAAGACTGTGTTCATACAGACACACAAGCACCCCATTTCCCAAGCTGAACTCGACCGCTGGCTCCAGGCCACTGTTCCCAGTGACAGCAGTCACACACAGACAAGTTGTGGCTCCAGAAAAAGGTGTCTGTGGAAGGCAGCAGCTCCCAGAAAACCTCACAGAGCAGAACCACCATCTGGCACAAAGGGAAGATATTATCCATCAAATGATCAGCAACACCTCACCTCAGCGCGAGCTGATGCCACACAAAATTAACCTCTAATTTGGGCAGAAAAGAGCCTGGCACTTTTAAATGTTCCCATGTCCACCCCTGGATAATCCCCAAAGCAGCATCCCTGTTACCCAGCTACAGCAACATCCAAAGAGCAGTCTCTGCTGGCACTAAGATCCCTTAACTACTTTATTTTACTGTGGGCTGTCAAATTTGGATCTGAAAAATGACAGTGTTTTTTTTAGCAGAGAACAGTCAGGTGGTCAGAAGATTTAATTGGCACTTTCCCTACAGAAACTCAAATGACAGGATAAGCCAAGCAAACAGACTGCAGCAGTTTGGGCTGGAGGAATAAGCGGTGACTAAAGTCACCTTGAGAGTGACTGGCAGCATCACTCTGACCAAGGTTCTGCCACACCACCTGGTTTGGTTAGGGGACACCTGTGCCAAAGCATTTTCAATGCACACAGATTATAGAATGGCTTGGGTTGGGAGGGACCTTGAAGATCAAGTTCCAACCCCCAAATCACGTAAGAACAATGGCAGGTTTAGCACAAGATGGGTTTTTGAGTTAATCAAGTTTAGGGCAGCCAGCCATGGGGTTTATTAACCTCTCAATCAAGCCCAGCACCTCGTGGGACAGGGAAAGCCAGAGCCTGGACACAGCAGTTGGTGGCTCGGGGAAGAGATAATTTGGGGCAGTGTTTGGGGCATCTGATGCCACATTCCAGACATCACACACAGAGTGCAGCAGGCTGGTGACTGAACATCAGCCCTGGCGTGCAAGGCAAGTACACACACAGCAAATGAAGCATTTTAAGGGCTCCGTACCTCCTTTGTGACCTTTAAATGTTACTACACAGCTGGCATCCTCTGCTGACCAGATCTTTAGCTGGGCATCCATTCCCCCACTCAGAACCACGAGGCCCGATGGGAAAAACCTGCAACAATTCACATCATACACATGGCCTTCCAAAAGTCTCTGGAAAAACAAAGAACTACGTGCTAGTTCCATTGTCATCATCCTCGTGCCGAGCAGTTGTTGAGCTATGACACTGGCAAATTTGGCATTCTCACATGGGCAAAGGATTAAGCTCAAATCCTCTGGGTTTGTGTTGCTGGAATGGACTGGTCTGAATTTGGGGCAGTCAAAGAGGTGACTTTGGGCCTCCCTCTACCATTTGAGCAGCTAATTACATAGCAAAAGATACTACATTTGCTTCTAATTACAGGTTAAATGTCTTTATCCTCTGCCAAACCAGCTGACAGGTCAAGCTCCACATGAAGGAGCTTTCCCCCTTTACTGGGAAGGCCACAAGCCAGCATGGAGCTAATCCAGCACCAAAATCTTTTTTACTCCCCTCTTCTCTTCTTCACAAGAAATTCAGTGCTTTTACCATGCAGGATAGGGGCTGTCAGTGACCTGTACCTCTCTGAGCAACATCCCCCTTGGGAGAAGCCACCTTTTCCAATAGATTTGACTTAAAGCCTCCAAGATGCCCGATTTCAATTAGCTTCTCATTAAAAAGTCAGATTCTTCACAGGGTGTGGACAGCCTGACCAAAGTCATGGCCACAGGACTTCAGGAATGTCACAGACAACACAAAACATCCAAGCCAGATGCTCTTACTCTTATTTCTCCATTTGCAGCCTGCCAGATTTTCATGGTCCCATCTGTGCTGGTAGACACACCGAGTCCTCCACCACTGGAAATATCAAGGCAGGTAATCTGCAGGAAGGTAAAAGCACCAAGAATTAGCTTTATATAATTCTGTATATATCTGCTCAAGAGCCTAATTCTGTACAGGGGGAGACCTGCTAAATACACTCTCGGCCTGTGACCCTGCAAGGCAAGGAGAAAAAGGAATGCTGAGGTAGAAGCCTGCACAAGCAGCAGTTGTATTCCAGGTTTATCCCAGGTGGAAGAGAAACCTGGACTTTTCTAGCAGGTCCTGTAAACAGATGAGAAATAAGAAAAGAGCTCATGATAACTGGCCCAAATTGCAAGCCCACAAGCCACTGTTTGAGATATTTATGAAGCCAAATTCACAGCCTAAACTTGCTAAAACACTGAACCAAAACTAGTTCTTTATACAAGCTTGGGGCTCCGCAGAAGAAGGACACTGAGGGGCTGGAGCGTGTCCAGGGAAGGGAACGGAGCTGGGAAGGGGCTGGAGCCCCAGGAGCGGCTGAGGGAGCTGGGAAAGGGGCTCAGCCTGGAGAAAAGGAGGCTCAGGGGGGACCTTGTGGCTCTGCACAACTCCCTGACAGGAGGGGGCAGCCGGGGGGGTCGGGCTCTGCTCCCAGGGAACAGGGACAGGAGGAGAGGGAACGGCCTCAGGCTGGGCCAGGTTGGACATCAGCAGGAATTTCCTCATGGAAAGGGGTTTTAAACACGAGAAGGGGCTGTCCAGCAAGGTTTGGAGTCCCCATCCCCGGAGGTGTCCGAGGAAGGCCTGGACGTGGCACTCAGTGCTCTGAGTTGGTGACAAGGTGGGGATCGGGCACAGCTTGGACTCGATGGTGTCAGAGGTTTTTTCCAACATTAGGAATTCTGTGATTCTGTGAGTTGCATTTGCATTGGTTTTTTTAAATTGCATTTGCAGACTGTGGATGGGAAAAAAACCAGTACAGTGGTAAAATCCATGGACAGGAATAAGAAAAGCAGATGCACCGTGAGAAAGGAAAGCCTGTCCCGGCTCCAGCCAGGACACGGTTAAGTTTTCCAGCAGCAGGAGGGGCAGGGCCAGGAGCCGGATGTTCCCCGATCCCACCTCTCCGTGCGGCGGCGGGAAAAACTCCCTTCTTTCCGGCTTCCCTTCTATGCGGGCGAGTCCCCGGGGTCGCTCCCTGTCCCATTGCTGTTCCCAGTGAGTTGTTGTCGCCTCGAGCCCCGATCGCTGCCTCGGGTGCCTCCGGTTCCCCTCTCCAGCCTCCCGCGGGGAGCGAGCGGCGCGGGGCGCGCCCGTGGGAACGCTAAATTCGGGAATACCATTCCCAAACCACCACAGCCGAACCCGGCGCCCATCGTGCGGCACCGAGGGTCGAGATCAGAACAGCTCTGCCCACAGCAGGTCGGAAGCAAGTTTGAGCTGAGTGTTTGGTGTGTGAGGTGCAGTCGCAGGTCACGATGTGGCTTAGTCTGCCCTTAGTGGAGTGGTACCTGTACAGGTTTATAATTCCCTATGTGGTCCTGATAACACACTTCCACAGTTCAGGGAGATGGTTCAAGGTTTTTATGTACGTGGGTTATGTGGTATCAACTTGTGACATGATATACTACCTCCAGGAGACCATTAATAATCGTTCCCAGTCTGGGGGTGGAACGGGGGACGATTATTTTCACAAGCCTTTCACCTCCTTTTACTCCTTCAAGCCTCTTATAGCAGCTTTTGAGGATTCTGGACTCCCTCTGAATACTAAGAAAAGCATATTCCTGTTGCCATGTCTGATATATCTCCTCACTCTGGTCTACATCATCTTTAGAGTCACAAAAGAGATTATTAGGAAATTCTGTCAGAGATCGGGTGATGATGAGTGGCATGGAAGGTGGGAGAAAATCGGCCAGGTTTTGAAGGAGTATTCATCTCCAGTGGTTTGGAATTTCACCCCTGAACAAATACAGGACCCTGTTAAAGTGGCAGAATATCTGAAAGAGAAACGCTGTGGTGGTTCCAGGGAGGAGCAACTTACTGCACTGTGCTGGGCCCTGGCTACTCTTTATCGGACACTGCTGGATACCAGCCAGTCCCCTCAGGAGGAAGAGGAGGAGGAGGAAAACAGACCAACAGGCACCATGGCCACTCAAACTGCAGCTGCACCAGAGGAACAACCCATGCCGGGAGCAGTCGCTCCTAAACAGAACACACACACATCCAGGCCCAAATTAGTTTGCTTTGCGAGGGATGAAGAGGAAACAGAGTCCTCAGAAGAGGAGGAGGAGGAGGAGGAGGAGGCAGAGCCAGAGATAACCAGCGAATCCCAACGTAAGCTGCAGGACATCCGACAACGTTTCACCCGCCTTCCGGATCAGTCCTTACTGCTCTGGCTGTACAGGTGCTGGTTTATAGGGGCCAATGTGGATGTATTCCTGACCAGTTACGAAGCCAGGCAGCTGGGATCCCTGTCCCGGGACACGGCCGTTGACAGGGGGATTGCGAGAAGGATAGGAACTCTCAGCCTCTGGAGGCGACTCGTGTCAAGCGTGAGGGAAGCGTACACGGCGGATGAGGTGATGGTGTACCGGGACAGGTGGAACACCAAGCTGGAAGGTGTTGAGTATCTGACAGAATTAACTATGGTGGACATACTCTATCGGCATACACGGAACGTTCAGTTCCTCGACGATCCAGACGAAGCCTACTGCACCTGGCGCATTTGGGAGGCGTTTAAAAACAGCACGCCACCGTTCTACGCCGAGGCACTGTCATCAATTACATGGGATTGGGACCTAAAGGTGCTAAAATTAAAGGCCTACATCTGGGACTATAGACCGAAATCCCCTTCCCTGCCACAGGACAGCTATGTGGAAATACAGCCCAAGGAATACGCAGCCTCCAGTGATGATCTCTGCACAATATGCCATGAGGAGCTAAGCAGAAACACGTGTGAACTGGAGTGTGGGCATGAATTCCACAGGGAGTGCATCAGGACGTGGCTCCAGGAGCATTCCAGCACCTGCCCCATCTGCCGTGACTACGCTGTCTTTCCTACAGACGTCCCTGAGCGCCCTGCATGGAACAACTCAAAACGCTACAAAGCCAAGGCTTGGAAAAGATCAGTGTTTTAGAAGAGCTCCCAAAGAAAAGTGTGGAAGAGATCAAGGTCTCAAAGAATGGACTGGACTGATTTCATAAGACTCAGAAGTACAAGTAAAAAAATGGCAGCAGGAGAAAAAAAACACCCAGAAGAATTTAAAAGTCTGAAAGAACACAGCTAAAAAACCCTGGATACCAACGAGAGGGATTGGAAGACCACTGGTGACAAGGAAAAACAGTATAATGGATATAAATACGTATCTTGAGACATTTAGGAGGGACAGCCTTTGATTAAGGGAATGATTCCTGTGCTTTTATGCGTATAGTTGGGCAGTGTGGGATCTGGGCATGAGTAGATGGGATAGACTGAGGGGTGGGGAATGTCCTGGTTCTGGCCAGGAGAGGGTTAATTTTTAAAGGAGCAGGGAGGGGCACGGGATATTTGGGATATTCGGTGGCACCTTCTGAGGGTTCTGGGTTCCTTGTGATCCATCCGTTCCCGGTCCTGTTCTGTTAACTAATAAATTGTTGCTACTGTTTCTTTCCTTATTCCATTGCTGTTCTCACTAAATTAGTCTTATCTCAACCCCTGATCTTTGTGTTTTATGCCTTCAATCCCCCTTTCCATCCTGCTGCAGGGGGAGGGGGGAAGGAGTGAGTGGCACATCATCCAGGGTGTTTCAGTGGGAACACTATTCCTAAACCACAAGATCCCAGTTCTGTCTCCATTCCAACCCCTCACACACGAATCCACACTCCAGGCCACCCCTCGCTGCAAGGACACCACAGACAGGGGATGTGAGAGTTACCAATCACACCCACAGATTCCCACCTCACAAGGCTACTCACACTTTTCTGATGAATCCTACAAAAACTTGTGTATGGAGCCAGGAACTTTGTGGACACGTTTTCGTGAGGACAAGAAATGAGGATGCTTTTCTAGAGAAGGAAAGAGAGGGGGAAGAAAGGAATTAGAAATGCTGTCAGTCCTGAAACAGAGGTTGCCAAGGTAGAACTGTGACCTGGACCCAGCTGTAGGATCCCAGAGCCTGAAAACCGACGGACGGGTCAGCGTGGGGCTCATCCCAGGATGCAGGTGGGAAGGGATGGCTGCTCCAGCCTGGCCATGGCCCTGTGGGATAGTAGGGACTACTAGCCAGGAGGCTCGGGATGGCTGGGCAGGACTGTGCAGGGACCGGGTGACAGCTTAGGCTGTCAGAGTGGCTCCCCTTTATGCACAGGGGCGGTCACCAACCCCTCTCCCACCAGCCCTGGCACCTTGGTGACTTCCCCGACCACGAATCCCTCGGAGGCCACGATGTCTGGGACGCCATCGGAGCTGAGCCCGCGCCGGGTGACACTGCCGTACAGGGTGGGCTTCCCTGGGGGACAGCAGCCGTCAGCCCCAGCGCCCCTCAGCCCCCGTGCCCCAATACCCACAGGGACCTCGAACGTCCCCTCCCAACTCAGAGGAACCCCAGCCATCCTCACCTCCTCCTTACCCACAAGGAACTCAAACACCCCCATCCCTCCGAGCCCACAGGGCCCCCAAATGACCCCATCCCCTTTAAAACCGA
>VXAD01008731.1:111876-122415 GCA_013399195.1 Dicrurus megarhynchus
TAAACAAGGGCTCCCCAACCACTCGCGCCCTCGTTTAAACCACAGGGCACCCCCCCACCAGCCCCTATCCCACAGGGTCCCCCAACTACCCCCACCCGTTTCTGCACCACAGGCTCCTTAAACACTCTTCACCTCCAGAACCCCCTTGATCCTCCCCGATCCCCGCTTATCCCAACGGCTAACCCCGAGGCCTCTTCAGGTCACTCACCGGTGCTGCGGCAGCTCAGCCAGGCCTCGCCCTCGTCCCTGCTGCAGAGAGAANCGGCGCAGGGCGAGGCTGAGGAGGGCGAGGATCCCCTGGATGCCATGATCGCGCGGACCGGCTGCCTGGAGCAGCACCGGCAGCTGCAGGAGTGCATGGCGGAGCGGCAGGACTGGCGGCACTGCCAGGCACAGCTCCGGGCCTTCGGCGCCTGCATGGCCCGGCGGCAGCAGCGGGAGCGCGGAGTGAGCCCAGCCCAGCCCACGGACTGACACCGCCCGGACAGCCCCGCAGGAATGTGGGGAGCTGCGCCCTTCGCCCTCTTTTTGGTGCTGGGAAAGCCGTGTGGAATTGTTGGGAAATTAAATCTGGAATTTGTCACCCCTCGGCTTCATCTGTGCCAGCGGGATAACTGGAAGTTGGAGGGGGTGGCTGGTTTGGAGGATACAGCATCAAGCTGTGCCGTGGTAGGTCCAGCTTGGACATCAGGAGGAATTTCTTCACGGAAAGGGCTGTGAAACATTGGAAGAGGCTGCTCAGGGAGGTTTGGAGTCCCCATCCCTGGAGGTGCCCAAGAACGACTGCATGTGGCACTCAGTGCTCTGGGCTAGTGACAAGGTGGGGATCAGGCACAGCTTGGGCTCAATGACTCCGGAGGTCATTTCCAACCAAAACCATTCTGTGGTTGTGGATTTCCGGCCCAAAATGTCCCAATCCAGGAGCATTCACAGCACTCAGGCTGGGTCTTGGCTCCAGAACAGCCCTGCTACAGATTTTTGCTCCATGTCCTCTGTGCCATCCTAAGGCTTTTCCCAGTAGTGGTAACTTCATGTCCCACGGGATGGGATTTTTGGGGAGGGGATTTAGCTCTTGGGAAGCCACAGAAAAATCAGGAATGGGAGAAAAATGGATTCTCATCTAACCACCACTTGCTGGCAAATAAACCAAGAGAAAGAGCACCCATGGCTTTTGCCAGAAGGAAGGTTCCAGGCTATTTCCCAGGGCTGTGGGTGCTGGGAATGCCGAGGGGCTGGGTTCCAGCACTGCTGGCCAAAAATCACAGCGGGCATGGAAGCACAAGCAACACCTGGACAGCCCCAGTTTGGTGGAGAGTGTAAATGAATGAGTTACTTTCTGTCTTTTTTACGAGCTGGTCTTTAGAAAGGGGGAGAAAAAGCCTCCAAACAAACCAGTTTCTGGAACAGTTTCTCTTGGCATCCATCAAATTTGGTTATAACAATTCCTGGGATTGTTGCAGCACAGCATTACTCACTTGCAGAGATTTCTGCAGAAATTCCCACCTATCAAAAGGAAAATAGGCAGGTATTAAAAAAGAAAGAACTGAAGGAAAGCAACCCCAAATTCCATTGTGGCACGTTTGCTCCCAGTACAAACCAGTCAGATACAAACACATTATTTATTTTTATTGAGACAAGCTGTTTGCCGACACTGGGAATTCTTTCCACTTCACCAAGCTATCAGTAGGAAGCACCCTCTGGAGGCTGGAACAGCCCATGGATGGCACCTTGTTCCTCACCTCAGGACATCTGTGCCAGCAGCTCTTCCAGCTGTGGTCGAGACTTCAATCGGCTCTTGAAATCGGCTTCCGTGTGCTGTGAAAGGAAGGGAAAACCACCACAAATCAGGATCACACAAACCCTTTCCCAAAGAGAATCACTCCAGAGTGGAAAAACTAAAGGCTTAAATGCCCACTGCACCCAGGGAGTGGAAAGCCCCAGTGGGAAGTCACTCAGTGCTGGAAAACAATTGGGCTTCCAACAGAAAACAAGCTGAATGCTCCTCCTGGAGCAAATTCCATCAAAACAGGGCATAGCATTTGGGATTCCAGTCCCAGCTTTGCTATCAATTGCTCCATGATGTTCCCGGTGATTCCCAGAGAAGAGGTGGAGAAGCACTGCTGAAGTGAAACGTTCCCTTACGGCTCACAGGGAATCTGTGGCAGCAAAGGAGAGGAACCTGCAACCTGCCCTTTCCCAGAGATCCATGGGAGGGGCCGGGAAGGCACTTTGTGTGGCACTAATTAGAGGAGGCTAAATGGGAAATGAAACACTTATTGAGAATTAGGAACAATGCATTTTCATGGACCAGGGAGGGCCTGGCTCTTGGGGATTACAGGTATCCCCAAGTCTAGGGCAGACAGTAGGCTCGGGACCAGGTCTGTGCTCTCAAAACAAATTCACAGCATGGATCATCTCTGCTTCCTAAAGGGAAAGGCACTGGGAAATGTAAATGTACCTGTTTCACTAACAGATGGACCCCCTCAGGCTGGTTACTCTGAATGATTTCCAGCAGTATGGGAGCAAACGTTGAACTCAAACCACAGATCTGAAAGCAGAAATGACAAGAGCTGCAAGAGAACAATCCCAGGATAGTCTGAGTTGGAAAGGACCTTAAAGATCATCCAGTCCCACCCCCTGCCATGGACAGGGACCCCTTGCACTATCCCATGTTGCTCCAAGCCCCAATGTCCAGCCTGGCCTTGGGCACTGCCAGGGATCCAGGGGCAGCCACAGCTTCTCTGGGCACCCTGTGCCAGGGCCTGCCCACCCTCCCAGGGAACAATTCCTTCCCAATATCCCATCTAACCCTGTGAGTTTCTCCAATCACTCATCCCTAAACATGACTTTTCTACCCCTCATATCAATTATTCTGCAGAAAATAGATCATAAATCTTCTGCCTGAAACACAGAGCCAGGAAACCCTCCTGGGCTTCTAGTTTAGGAGCAACACTCAGCAGAAAATGTAATTAGACTTTTTGCTTACATTTACACCCAAATGATGCCTTTCATATGTTAAATGTTTGAGGGGTTTGGGGAGCCTGTGATGGGAAGTGCTGCAGGAGAAGCCCAGTGCTGTCAGCAAATCCCAGCTCCTACCTGGACAACCCTCTGGTGGGTGGTCAGGACTGCATCCAGCTGCATTTTGGATCCCCTCTCTTCCAGGAACAGCACCTCGTTGGTTTTGGTGGGCATGGCATAGCTGCAGGAGCCAGAGGGCAGAGCTTAGGACAGGCAGGATATCTGCACTACTTTACAGGGATGAATCAACTTCCACAGCAGAGAATGGGAAAGGAGATTAACTTTTCATGGGAAATTAATTATGCAAAGGACATATCTTGCAAATCAGACACTGGTAGAAGCTGGGTGTTTTGCTGGAAGGAGATAAGGGGGAAGCTCTACAGCACTGCTGCCAGCAAAAACCTGGATTAGCCCCAAACACCAGCCTGAGAACTTTTAACTTCTTCATAGTTCAAGGAAAGCAAGAGTTCTGACTTATTTTGTCTTTTGGGACAGAGCTAAAAACTGCTGCTGCAATGCACCACTCAAAATACATTGTTTACACCTCAGATTTAATGGGAATGTGACTGGGAGTGGATCAGACTCTGCTTAATACTCGGAGACCTCAGCCTCCTCATCCCCGTTCCCACAGCTACATCCAAGCTCCATCCTACTGCTCACCTTTCCCCCCTCAATTTCCAGTCTGAAGGGCAAATCCTTTCTTCCTCTACACACTGAACCACGTCCAGCCTCAGAGGGTACAAGTGAACATACACATTTTAGAGAGTCACCACTGGTTTTGTTCCCTCAGTGCTTTCCCCAGTGCCTGCAGCTCCCTGAGAGCACTTCAGGCACCAAGATGCTGCCTCACATTCCTCAGGCATTAAAACCAGTGGAGTGGCTGTTGGGAGACGCCTGTTTTGGAGATCTAGGATGCTCCTGAAGCATCCTCTCCTCCAGAACTGAAGTAGCAGGAAGCTCACCCAGCACCTTCAGGGCTTTCCCAAGCTCATTCCAGTTTGGATAACCAGGGTGACGTGCAGAGCCTGGATCACAGACAGTGAAGGAAAACCAGCAGCAAATGTCAGCAATTCCCAGGCTCTGCACTCACAGGCTTAAAGCCTTTTCCTCAGAGGAAGGAGGTGCAACAGCTATTTTTTTCTTGGAATCTGCTCAAGTCAGTGCTTGAAAAACTCCATTTCAACCTTCCTGATGTGAATAAAGCATCCAAAATTGTACAGATAGACAAAAAGAGACCACAGGGAAGGTGAGAGATTTGGATTTACATCCAAATGGGGATCTCTCAGGAGACTGGAGTGTGCCCTGATCTGCAGGGGGTCATAATCCAGAGGGGCAGATTTCCTCCTACCTCTCATTGACCTGGATTGAGAACCGGTTGCAGAGTCTATGGACATACTGAGCAAAATGCTCCACCAGGCACAGATCATAGGAAGTCATCTGGATGTTGACATCTCCATACTGATACTCAGTGCCAGCACTGATCTCTTTCATCTGCACCTTTTCCTTTCTCTTCTTTGGGACCTATTTTCCAACAGAAAAGACAATAAAATAAAATAGAAAGTATCTGGTTTGAACAATGCTGGGATTAAAAGTTCAGCTCTTGGATGGTGTCACATGGAAAACACACTCATGCTGTGATTAATTTCTTCCAGGGGAAGAAAGAAAGGAATAAAACCAGTAGAAATAAACCTGCTGGTTATTTCAGTTCCTGCCTAAAAGGCAGCTGACTTGTTGTTGTTTCCTCCTTCCACACAAATGGATGTCTTTTCAAGTCTCAGGGAGTGTGAAAAGGTTACATGCAAATAAGACCTGCTCACAGTACTCTGGAACAGTTTAGGTGTTAAATTCAACATCAGGAAGAGGTTCCTCCCTTCCAGAGCTACTCATTTACTTCCACAGGAATGTACTGGACAAAATGAAGCATTTCTGCAGTGTGGTGAGTGGGTACTTCATGGAATCATGGAATAGTTTGGATGGGAAGGGACCTTAAATCTCATCCCATTCCAACCCCCTGCCATGGGCAGGGACACCTTCCACTATCCCAGGTTTCTCCAAACCGCATCCAACCTGGCCTTCCATATGCTTCAGGACTACCTTGGGAAAGTAAGCACAGAGGGAAGTCCTTCTGCCTACCTCCTTTGGGAGCAGGTATTTAAACTTTCCAATTCCATGTGTAGGTCGGGATCTGTAGGATCTGTGGCAACTCAGGAGTGCATCACCTTGAAGTGAAAGCAAAGCAAACATGTTTCCAGCTGCAAACAAACATCTACAGGTGCTTTGAGAGCCCCAAACCCACACTGATGTCCCCTAACACCGTGGCTGTTGCCACTTGCTTAGCCAAGAACAGGGCAAAAAAGAAGAAATTGTTAGAAAAAACCATATGGATGTGGAAGAGCACCTGGTCAGGTTATTTAACCAGTCCAAAAGTGGCTAAAAAACCCCAAAATTAAACACAAATGCTCCAATGTTTAATATTTATTTGAGGGAAGTGAATTTTTGCCTCAAAACTGGATTGACAACAGAGCTTACCTGCAGCACACAGACGGTTTTCTCTGGGTGTTGCTGCTCTGCAGGAAACAAGATAATGATTAAAAATCTATAGGAAACAAGATAATGATTAACAGCTCTGATTTCCCTCACCTATGGAAAAATATGTGGCCAATGTCCTTTTGCAAATGCTCTTGCAAGGGCACAGCCTGATTCCATCAGCACAAAGACTTCCCCTTCTTCCCATCCCACAGCCCTTTCAGCTCCCAGCTCAAAGTCTTACCTCCACTGTTAGAAGATTTGGCAAAAACAACAAAAAGAAAAAGGCAATTTTTTGTCATGTATGTTTTCTCACCTGCTGAGGGCAAACACCTGCCTGAGCAACACTCCCTTCTCCGAGCACAGCACCTGCAGTGGTTAAAATACAAGAGGGTGGCAGATCCTCTGAGCATTTTCACCAACACCTCCAGGTTACTACACCTCTAGGATGGGACCCGAGGGAACGGCTGGAGCTGTGTCAGGGGAGCTTTAGGTTGGATTTAGGAAAAGGTTCTTCCCCCAGATGTGGTGGGGCACTGAACAAGCTCCCCAGGGAATGGGCACGGCCCCGAGGCTGCCAGAGCTCCAGGAGCGTTTGGACGACGCTCTCAGGGACGTGGTTGGATAGGCTATGAACAACCCCCGTGCTTGTCCCACCTCCACACGGATGGAAAGAACCAGTTCATCCATCCGGCAAAGAGCTTTGCTGTCGCCAAACCGGGGTGGGGGATAAATACCGATGTCACAAATGTCCCAATGTAGAGGGACAGGGATCTGCCAAGGGACACGTCCTTCCCCGTTCCCAGGGAGACGAGGGTTGTAACAGAGCTGGGGTGACCCCTAGGTGTGTGAGGATGGGGAGCAGGGGTGTGTGGGTGTCTCTGCCCCTGGTCCAGGAGCACCAATACAGATCCAGGGCACGATCTCAAGGTCTGGATCCCTTCACTCCCACACGTCCTTCCGAAACCAAACCAGGGCCGGATCAGGGCCTCCAGCAGCAGGGCTGGGGCTGCCTCAGCTGTCCCAAGGACCAAGGCTATTCCTCCATTCCTGCTCCTCCCCTTCCCTGTGTCCCCCCCGTCCTTCCCCGTTCCCACTCCCCTTCCCGGTGGCTATCCCCNTCAGCTGTCCCAAGGACCAAGGCTATTCCTCCATTCCTGCTCCTCCCCTTCCCTGTGTCCCCCCCCGTCCTTCCCCGTTCCCACTCCCCTTCCCGGTGGCTATCCCCGGTACCTTCGGCACCGCCGCCATCATCCGGCGCCCCGGTCCGTCCCTCAAACCGTTCCCCCGCAGTGCCTCGGTACGTCCCCAATCCGCTCCCCCCCCGTCCCGCGGCTCCCTCCCCGCGTTCCGACCACCGATGCCTCCCGGGAGCTCTAATTTTCGGACAGCCCTCCGAGAACTCCCGTAGGCAACAACTTTGGGACAACCCGCGGTACTGGGGGGGCCCTGGTGTCCTGAAGGAGGCGGCGGGGAGGGCGCGGGGGTGCGGGCGGTAATGGCGGACACCTCGTTCCTGCCTCCCACACGCAGCGGGCAGCGCCGCCACACGGCAACGGCTGCACAGCGCACCCTGCTTTGCGCCTATCACCGCGCGTCCCGCCAGTCACGGCCCGCCCTCGCACACTGATTGGTCCCGAGACACGTCAATCACGACGCGGCGGCCATGTTGAGTGTGGCATGCCACGTGGCAGTGCTGCGGTCACTACGCGGCCCCGCCCCAGCGGGGGGGGGGGGGGGCGGCCCNGGGGGGGGGGGCAGCGGCCACCTTGAGTGTGGCGGCGTGGCGGCCATTTACGTTGGCCTTTATCACTTGTACCACTTGTATCACTTGTATCACTTGTATCACTTTAAAAAAAAATTATTTACAATCACTAAATCCTAAGCGTAGGAAGGTTCGGCTGGTAGGGACCTCCTCCTTGATTTCCCAGTGGGAGAGGAGGTGGGCAGGGGGTCTGCCTGGGAAGAGATGGGCCTGTGGTCCTGTACCCCCCAGGCCTGACAGTTTGGAATTGGCTCAGGAAAACCCATCCCGTGTCAAACTGCCTATTCCACATAAACCTTAATTTCCCACAGGCTCCTTTCCCTCCTCCTAGCTCCCTTTTCTCCAGTCTGGCTCCAGTTTCCCCCTTCTTCCACGGCAGATGCTCACTCTGGAGCCCACATCCCTGAGCCCCCTTGTTGGAGCTGTTCCGTGCCTGGGAGCTGGATTTTGGGTCAGGATTTCCTGCTCTGCTGACTGATGGCTGCTCCAATTGCTCTTGCTGGAGCTGTCAGAGCTCCTGATGGACTTTCTCCCTCCAGTTCCTCCACGTGGCAAGTTCATTTCCTGCTCTGTGATCCAGCCCTATCCTGCATTTCTGAGTGTCTGGAGCTCCAGACACACATCCCACACCCCTGATGTTCATCCTCTCTGCACTGGTGCAGGGAGGGGACAGAAGGGATGTGAAAGGACAAGGTTTGTGTCTCCACCTGCCCGGCACACGGAGAGAGCAGAGGGGATCCACGGCACCTTTGCTCTCTGCTCCACAATGCAAGGACACGTGTTCCCAGCTCCAAGCTGTGTTTTCCTAGTGCTCCTGGGACGTGACAGAACTGCCCACGTGGATGTTATCCTGCCCTTTGATCCCACCTGGTGAGCACCGGGCAGGGCCAACCTGGAATGACGCTTGACTAAGGAGCACTGCAGGAGTCTGAGCTGGGTTAAGGCCAGCACTCCCACTCCAGGAAAGCTGGGCTTCTCCCCCCATGATCTTTGAAGCTCCAGAGGAAATTGAGGAGGGGCTGCTGTGACTGGAGGGGACTGGCTGGTCCTGTATTTGTAGGGGAAGCTGTTATGAGCACCAGGATTAAGAGCAGGTCCAGGATGACTCCTTATTCCATGCCCTTATTCCAGTGCTGTGTGCCCATGGAGTGGGAATGCACCCTTTAATTCCCTCTGCCGCTCCTGGGGACTCACCTTTCTTCCACCCACAGCATGTGGCTGAGGAGGGAGCGTTGCCCCAGGCTGAGTTTGGGGTACAGCAGTAACAGATTGCAGGGATCCCCTTCCCAATGACTTCTTGTCCTCTGTGTCTCCATGAGAACGAGTCCATCTCTCCACTGAGGAATGTCTCTGACATCTATCATAGACGGATACATTTTAAGGCTAAAAGGGACTGTTAAATCACGGAATTCAGTCTCCTGCACGTCGCAGTCAATAGGTTTCCAGTGACTTAATGGCTTTATGGAAGCAGATCGCTCCTCTCTCGGTGAAAGCATCTTTCTCACAAAGGCTCCTGCTCTTGATTTTCCCTGGATGCAAAGATAGTGTTGGTCTTGGCAGCTTGTTCTGGTGGCTGAGCATGCTCTCTTTGTTAGGACACAACCCTTATTTCCAACTTGCTTTTTGCATCGTTTCACAGCCAGGGAACTGAATCCTTGTTGCAGGAGCACAACTTCCAAACCTTTTTGTGACATTTAGATGGAGAAGCTGAGGTGACTCGATGACTTCCTTTTTCTGTACCACACTAAAAAAACCTCCAGGAAGCTTTTCCTCCTTTTTAGGGCTTCCCCGGCCTTGCCTCCACTTCTTTTCAGACTCATCCAATGATGAAAACAATCAAGAAGTGTTCAAATAGACCTTAGAAGAAAACCTGTTTCGCGTGTTTCCTCCTCTATTTTTATTTCCTCAGCTATTGTTTTCCGGCACAGCTGTGGGAAAGCTCCTGGAATGCACCCTGACACAGGAACAAGGACAATATCTGTATTTAATATTTGAAATCATGTCAGATCAGTCTCTGCCCGTCTGGATTCCCTTTTTCCATGGTGCAGGAGAGCAGCCACACAACTGGTGTGGAAGCGCTCCCAGATGCTGGGTGCGGAGCTGGGTGGGAGATTCTGCTCATATCTATTAAAACTTGTTTAAATTTAATCACCTGATGAAAGACACATTTTCCTTTTTTTAGTTCACTGGCACTTCAAGGCCTGGGTAAAAAACCCCCAAAACTACCCGTGGAGAAGCAGTTAATCACATCGAGGGAGTATAAATGGAACAATCAAAAATAGAAAGGCTTTCAAAACGGGGGACTAAACATGCAGCAGATGCCATTTCCCTATCAGAGCAGAGATGCTCTGGAACAATCTCCCAGCCAAGGTTTAAACAGGAGGGGCCAGGATGCACCTGGGAACCTCCTAAATAAACTGAACTTTGAGGGCAGAATGGGGAAAAATGGGCAAAAAATAGTGGAAGGGAAAGCTGGCCCCTCCAGCAAAAGGTGGAGGGCCCTCAGCCACTGTCAGAGGATGGCAGGGGGGGATCATTGACCTCCCTGGGAAACATCACTCTGCTGTGAGGGATCTGCTCCTCTGAAGGGAATATCTGTATCAGTTTAGGATTAAGCCTTTGGTTTTAAGGACTTTGCCGGTTCCTCCCTCACGCCCGTGCGGTATATCTTTCAGACCTTACACTGATGCTGAGGATGTGAGGGTGGGGAGGCCCTGGCACAGGGTGCCCAGAGAAGCTGTGGCTGCCCCTGGATCCCGGGAAGGGTCCAAGGCCAGGCTGGACGGGGCTTGGAGCAGGCTGGGAAAGGGGACCTGTCCCTGCCCATGGCAGGGGGTGGAACTGGATGATTCTCCTCGTCCCTCCCAACCCAAACCATTCCCGGTCCGTAGGAGAGGGAAGCGCTCACAGCGCGTGCGCAGGGCGGGCGGAGCGCCGGCTCCGGGAGAGCGGCGGGGGGGGGCGAAGCGGCGGCACCGACACCGACACCGGCACCGGCACCTCACCGGGGCTCGCAGCCTTCGCCGGGGAGGAGGAGGACGAGGAGACGCAGGGGGAGGCGGAGGCGGAAAGCAGCGGGAGCGGTCGCGGGTGCCGCCGCGGGGAGCGGAGCGAGCGCGGGGCGGCGGCGGCGGCTCCTCCATCATGTCGTCGGGCGGGGACTTCGGGAACCCGCTGCGGAAATTCAAGCTGGTGTTCCTGGGCGAGCAGAGCGGTGAGTCACCGCC
>VXAD01008731.1:122874-172176 GCA_013399195.1 Dicrurus megarhynchus
CCCACCCATCCTCGTGGAGGTCTGAGAGGATCGTCCTCCTCACCCTCCCCTATGAGAGTCTCTCCTCATTTTCCCCGACACCCACCCCGCCTCCTGGGGTTCCGCGGGGTTCAGCCCTGGTTAACCCCCCCACCCACTAAAGCCCATCTCCAGAAACAGTTGCTGATTCATTCGATCCCAGCTCCGCTGGTTTTTGGGGGGCAGGAGTCTCAATCCGCGGTGTTTTCTGTGTAAATACAGCGTTTTTCCATCATGGAGTTATGTCTTGGCAGAGCGACGCTCTGAATATTTAATTCAGTCAATGAGGTTTTCTTCCCTGTCTTTGGAATGAAAAAAAAAACCCAACCTAAACAATGTCTCCTCCTTCCTCAGAGGAAGGCCTCTATCTCCAATACTGCATTCCAAATCTTTCCCTTGGAAGAGTTTTCTGAAAAAAAAAAAAAAGCTCATTTTTTAGATGCTTTGTGTAATCCTGGGTAGATACTGAGCGATCTTTGACATAATGAATAGGTACAAAATATTTTCTGTGTCAGGGTGGGGTATTTGCTCCCTCAGCCACCTTTGGTCCCTGTGGTAGGAGATGATGAAACACTAGTTGTTGGTTGTTTTTTTTTTTCTTTGGCCAAATTACTTATATCTTTGTGTTTCCTCACTCAGATGTGGATGAGCTTGGTGATAAGGCTGCTGTTGAAATTATTTACCTGTACGTTGTCAATTTCCTTTAGTCTGTTCCTTGAATCATTCTCTTTTTATTTTGTTTTTGGGGTTGAAACAGCTCTTCTCATATCAGGGATTTGGGGAGCACAAGTTCAACTTGATTATTTATTATTTTTTGGGTAAGTCACCTGATCTGCTTGGTAAGGTGCTATTTGGCCAGCCATTTTATGAGGATTTTGGATGAGAGTCATGTGTAGAAAATGCTGGGGGTTTTTTTGGGATTTTTGTTTGGTTGTTTTTTTCCCAGGTATTTAATAACAGGAATCTTAAATATTAGCAATGCATTTGCAAAATCCTTGGCTTGTTTACCTGTATTTCTGAGCTTCAATATCATGAAGCTTTTCAAATACCTCCATGGAAGGTTGTGGCACCTGGTGCAGATCTTAAATCTCAGCAGCTCTTCGTTTACACGTGGATTTCTTGTCTTTTCTAAGCAGACATAACGTCAGATATCTGCTTCCTCTAGGAATTTTTTTTCCTTCTCAGCTAATTGTCTGTTTTTATACTGGAAGGTTTTAAATAATTCCCAGTCATAGCATCAAACCCAGGGAGGAGAGAAGTGATTCTGTGGGTACAGCACAGCGAAATCCTCCCGACTGAATATTCCCAGCCCTGCAACTGCTGCCTCAGCTGGGGCTTAGGGATGGGTGGGAGCTGATTTGAATCCAGGGCCGGGCTGGCAGCTGCAGGGTGGGCTCCAGCCCTGCCTTTGTCTGGGATGCTGGGCGATGACTCCGTGCCGGCTCCGTGTCCGCGCATCCCGCGGGTGCTGCAGCGTGGGCATGCTCCGACACGGCGCTCCATGAGTCTGCCTCTGATGGAGACACGTCCCTTCCTGGATTGAAGCTCTTCAGATGTCTCTGTCATGATGTCATTCCCTGTAATTTTTTATTTTTTTACTGCCCGAAGGATGCAGAGCTCTCGTTCTAAGTGGCTCCTGGAAGAATAAACGCCCTCATAATATTTGGAGAAAACTGCAGAAGAATCTGGTGTTGCAAAAGGGGAACTGGCGTGGGCTCTGCTCACACCTTGTTGTTCTTTGTCTGGAAGGTTAAGGGAGATGCAGAAATAAAAGTTTTTAGGATAGCAGCTTTCATAACCCAGGAGATCTTTGTACAACTGTTGCGCTGGATTGCTGCATTCGCTTCCTGTCTAGCTGAAAGGTTCTCTGCCCTGTTGGAAGGCCATAATTAAAGATATCCTCTTGCTGCTGGTGGGGAGGCTGAGTGCTCTGGGTTCATTTACATCCAGGGACTTCAGGATGACAAATGAAATGGTACAAAGGGCTGCGATGGCCATTAGCTGCCTCAGCATCCAGAGCTGGCTGGCGGCAGACCTGCGCTGACTGTACACAGCCTCGCCTATAAACGTGTGTCTTGTGGCTGAGGACATCTAAACTGCAGTTCCTTACTGGGCAGGCTTTGCAGCCCTTCCATGGGAGGTCTGGAAGCATCCTGGGTGTTTTATTTCCATTTGAAAGTGGGACTGCACAGTGGCTGCAGTGTGTGGTTTTCTCCGCTCTCCTCAGCCATATTGTGGGAGTTCAGTGCCGTATCCCTCAGCATTCTCATGGACTGCAGTGGCTCTGCCTCGTGCTGTTCATCACTAGCTGCAGATGCGCTTTCCCCTGCTAAGATGCTGATTTTCCTCGCTCCTCAATCCCCAAAATCTCCTTGTCTCTGGGGTTTGTGTCCCCCACGCCCCTCCCAGGCCCAGCCTGGGGACTTGCTGCATGTGCTGTGGGTGCATCACGAGCTTGCGACATCATCCGTGCCCAGCCAGAAGAATCTTCTCCTCTCTTTCCATCTCTATTTTTTAAAACTTGTGCAAGGATACAGCACTGGCTGGCTAGCAAGAAGGCAACTTCACCAGCACTCTCCTTAATTGAATTACTTTTCTCAATGATTGAAGATTATACAGAGTTTAGCAGTTTTAAAAATGCTAATCTTTGCTAAAAGGCAGGGAGAGCTCTGTGCTGAGGGATTAGATAGAGCTATTGTGTGTGTGGAAGTATGTTTCTTACTGCCTTTGATGTGGTTTTATCAGGTGATCTTCATCAGTTCTAATACCTCAAGTTTAAGGAATTCTGATTTCTGGGTCACTTCAGGGAGTGGACACATCACCTACGTTAGGGTAGCTTGCAGTAAATATGATACACATTCAAACATTAATAAGTATTTTAGTTCTGCTTTGCACAGGAACACCTCTACTTCTTAATAAATGGATTTTTTTTTAATTGAGTGGGCAGAACTGAATGCTGGGGCTTCGCAACAGAAATATTTGTTCCTCATGTGAATTTCTACTGCAGGTTTCATTGGCGAGCAGGTCCTGAAGGGCACCAACATGTACAGAAAGCAAAAGAACTCCCTGTCGTCTCCCTGCTGGCACTTCTGCATAAGATCTTGAAGGAAATTAGAACCACTTGCGTTTTGGTTTCTTTTTATCAGGAGCTGAGATTTTTAATATTGAAAACCCACTGCTAAGTGCAGTGTAATAACTTTTGAAATATAACTGTTTGGAAAGCACTAATGAGCTGTTCTGTTGCATAATGATGTTGGTACAGGCACTGCTGAGCAGTGTGATGTGTCTCATTAGATAACTGGGGAGCTGCAGGTGCTTCGTGTGTAACGTGAGGCTGGTGTAACACTGCTCACAGCAGGCACGGACTCTCATCCCTCTGCTACCTAAAACTCCCTTGTTTCTAAGGAATTCTCAGCTTGACAAAGTCCAGAGAGCTGTTACCTTGTTGCACTGGTGGTTTAAAAGCTTATCCCTTTCCCTCCTGTTAATTTCCTAATGTTGTGGTTTTCCTTTGGCTGGGCCTTCTGATATTTGGGGTTCTATTTGGACTGTATGAATTTCCTGTGAGTTACAAAATTTGGGCTTCACATCTGGAGGTGGAATATCAGCAATGCATCCCAACAAAGGGGAAATGAGGCAGGAACACCAGGAGGCCTGCATGGATGAACAAGGAACTCCTGGACAATCTCAAACCCAAAATGGAAGCCTGCACAGGGTGGAAGTGGAGACAGGTAGCCTGGGAGGAATGCACAGAAATTGTCTGAGCAGCCAGAGATCAGGTTAGGAAAGCTAAAGCCCTGATAGAATTAAATCTGGCCAGTCATCAAGGGCAACAAGAAAAGCTTCTGTAGCGATACAGGAAGACCAGGAAAAGTGTGGGGTCTCTCTGGAAGGAAATGGGAGACCTGGTTACCCAGGATATGGAGAAGGCTGAGGTACTCAGTGACTTTCTTTGCCTCAATCTTCACCTGGGTTCTTCAGGGGTCAGTCATGGGATCAGCACTGTTGAACATCTTCGTTGGTGACAGGTCCCTTCCCACCCAAACTGTTCTGGGGTTCTTTCACAGTGCGATGTGCTTGGTATCCGATCTTTCCTCGCTGTCCTTGCTGTCTTGAACTCCACCATTTCTCTTCTTTCCCTTCTCCATCTCTGAAAAATCCCTTCCTCCAGCAACGTGTGGAAGAAGCACAGAGAAAAAGACATCAGCGTTTTGTGGTGCCTATTCTCATGGTGCCTTTTGATCCCTGTCTATTTGTGGAAGCCTCTGAAGGAGCTGTGTCTATTCTTGAAAGGAGGAATAGCTGTGCCTTTCTGCTCTCTGCTGTGCTTTTCTCTCTGCATCTCAGAAATAATTTGTGATTTGGAAGGAGATGATCACCTTTTCCCTTGATGTGCCATAATGGATTTTCTGTCTGCAGCTCTTGGGGTGGTGGTGGTACCTGGCACTGGATCCTGGTTCTGCAGAGCAGATGTCTGAAGGCTTTTGCTGAAGCTGTAAGTGGGACTAATGGAGAAACAAAGGCAGGGAAACTCATCTGAGACCACCTTAGCAGGCGATGTGGCCTTTGGGAATTATCAGAGCCAACAGCCATTTTTCTCAGCTTTAGTGATGGTTAAAAATCTGTCGTCCGTAATCAGTCTGTGAGGAAATAGCTGCTTTTTAGTTACCTGCTAATTTAGTCCAGATGTTTAAAGGCATTTTGTTGTTTTCATGCATATACAAGTACCTGTTGTGTACACTAATGATTGTAAAACCCCAAACCAACCAACCAAAACAAGCCAGCTAAACCCTTCAATGCTTTGAAACGCGGCTCAGAAAAAACCACACTTTGCTGTCTCGACATGAACACCATCAGATTTTTCAAGTCATCCTCCAGAATTTACCTGTGAGGCCTGTAACCTTTAAGAACAGTAACCTTGTGATACATGAATGTTTCAGAACAGGTATGGAAATGCTGATGCATGTCTCCTGGTATGGAGCAGGGAAAAGACCTCCAAGATCATTGATCTTTGGCTGATCAAGGACTTGATGATCTCAGAGGTCTTTTCCAACCTAGATGCTTCTGAACTTCTGTAAAAGCCTTATTTTGAAAATTACAGATACCATCAAAATGATGATGGGTTTGACACATTAATATAAATTATTTATGGAAGTAGTTTAAATGAAAAACGTGTGTCTTGGCAAACAAACAGCAGCCAAAATGTGGACTTGCAGTGAAAGTCAAATTTTTCAGGTCTCTTTGCTTGATTTATTTACTGAGCTCACACAAAGTTGAAAAGCTAAATGAATTCTTTGTTTTCCCCTCAGCATAAACCCAACTCTTCTGGCTCTAAAATAATGAAAGGCCCAGGGACAGTGAACAATTCCATCAATTATTTTATGTCAGATATTTTCCTTTTATGTTCTAACCATGTCCTGGAATATTTGAGTGATATTAACTGGAAAAAATGACTTTTTTGTGTGTTTCAGTACTATTTAACTCTTACCCAAATGAAGCCTAGTGCATGACAATAAAAAAAAGAAGTTAATCTGGGAAGCCAATATTGTGGGAAGCTAAATGTAAATAAATTCGATGTGAGCTCCGAGTTGTCAGTCCCCTTGCCTGCTTCTGGTGGCCTCCTGTTGGGTCTGGCAAAAAGGATTTCAGCCTTCCAGTTGGGAAGGAAGTCCTTATTCAGCTGTCCAGCACAACAGTGCATTTAATTAATTTGACTTCTTAGAGTGAGGGTGTAACTTCCCTTTTCTCGTTCCCGGTTCGCGTGTCCTTTCTGCTGGACCACTGTAAACCAGGATGGGTCTGTGCTGCCAGGGTGACAGGGCGTGGTTTTCCCAGTCCCTTGGATTGTAGCATCCCAGTGTGATCCTAACTGGTTTAGTCACAGCATGCACACAGGAGGCTGAGGAACACATCCGGGGGTGTCTTGGAGTTTGACTTTTGAAGTATTTTTACGAAGCCAAACACAAAATCCTTGAGGTTCTCAATAGTGATTAGAACCAGTTAAAGAAAGGATGTTCTCAAAGGCCTTTTCCTTCTCCTAGGGCATTTTTGTCCCTGCTGCTGCTTCTTCCTTTAGTCCTATCACAGAGACCAGGGCTGGAAGTGCCACCCTTAGCTGCTCCGGAGTCTAACTGGGAACTCCAGGAGTGAATCCTGCTTGACCTGGGCTTCTTCCATGTCTGCAGGTGCCTGGCTGAGCACAAGGCACACGCTGATGTCACCTGTGTCAGCTGCTCCCATTTTAATGAGCAGGGTTTTTGGGGCTCACTTGGAAGAGTGTCCATGCCTTGAGCAGCTGCCAGTATCCCCTGGAGATGCCACCCAGCTATTCTGAGATTCGCAGGCTCGTAGTGTTCTCTCATCCAGACATGTGTAGGTGTTACCAACACACAGAATTAAGGCTTTGCTTTAACTCTCAAGCATTTTTTCCCAGAATTGAAAAGGTTGGGAAGAAATACTGGAGCAATACTGATGAGCAGTATTTGGTCTTCAGACATGGCCAGAACCAGGAGGGGCAGCTAAACCTGCTAATGAGAAAACGTCTTAACTTTCAGTTGGTCTTTTCTCTGTCTTGAATTGTGACCCTTTAAACCTCTGTACTATTAATGTTTGCACCATATAGACGAGTGCCATTTATCCTGCTAAGTGACTTTCCTTTAATGGTTTGCTTCTTCAGGAGCAATCAGCAATTGCTGCAGAAAAAACCAACCCACTCCAGCATTTCTGTAATTAATGCAGGGGCCAGTTTATTCCATTCCACTAAATGCTTCCTGCTGTGCTTCCTGTCCGTGCCCCTGTCTAGGTTTGAGTTACAGCAAGTTAATTTTCATAATGTTCTTGATATGTGCAACACAAAGAGAAGGGGGATTAAAGCTGGAATAGATGTGTAGCTAAAAGGAGAGGGGCCCTTGGAGGGTGCAGCATCCATGGCAAAGCTCCAAGTAGTGACTGATGCAGGATTGACAAGATCCCTGTCAGTGTGGTCTTTGCTGTAGCTGCTGCTGGAGTTGGGAAGAGAGAATTCCTGTTAACAGGTTGGGACTTTGGCCCTGCAGAGGCTCTGGAGCTGCACAGGAGTGGGCAGACAGCACTGGATTAATGTGAGTGCAGGAGTGTTTCTCTGCAGCTTCCTTTTTTTTTTAATGGAGATGTTGCCTTTTCTGGGAGTAGAAAACACTCACTCATTCCTGTCCTCCTCTGCTGGTACAGAACTGGCTGTGAGAACCCTTGGTGTCAGTGACAGGAGGATTTTTTTGAATGGCCTGATGGAAGGAAGGCTTAGCAGAGAAATCTGAACTGGCTGGGTGTTGGAATCATCCAGTGGATGTGTGAGGTGGTGGAGGAGATGGAGAACATTCTCCTTCAAAGGAAGTTCTGACTCCTTTTTGACCTTCCTTGGCAGCAGTAGGCAGGTCTTCATGCTAGAGGTTTGCTGCCTTTGTCTTGTCTATAGTACCTCATTTTTTTCCCTTTCCCCTTCCCCGTACTTGCTTCTGGAGCGGCTTTTGGGCATTTTGTCCTTGGCTCACTCAGAATGGCTGAAAAATCACTTGTGTCCATTTAAAAACCAGGATGAGTTTACTCGAGCTGAGCTGGTGCTGCTGGTTTGGATAAAGCTGGAGGTGAATCCTTCAGCAGAGCAGCTGGACACAGCTGGAGGAGGGGCCAATGGCTGAAGACAGTTGGAGTATCATCACAAGGAAATCCCAACCTTTTTTTTCCCCTTCTTTTTCCTGACCTTGGAGTGCTTTACAAAGAGGGTTGGTCTGTTCCAGTCCCTCACTTCCAGACTCACTCACCGGTTCTTGTAATTTCTTCTCAGCTTTTCCAGCCGCCTCTTAATATTAAATATTTATGTATTCAAATCATAATTATGTTCCTATTCTTTCTGTTCTTCCAGCTTCCCATTTTTCTTCCCTAGCTGAGTTATGTTTGGTCTTTTTTCACTGGACAGTCATCAGAGTGGCTTTTATCCACCACTGTACAATCGTGACCGTAATTCTCTTCCACGTTTTTATATTTTTAGTTGGTGTTAAACCACAGTGTGACTTGGAGAAGAGGATGGCTTTTTGTTTCCCTGACACTGCATTAACAGTAGGCAGATCAAACGCTCGCGTCCCATAAAATCGACCTCTTTATATGGATGCTGTAGTGCAACAGCAGACTTGAAAAAAGCTTTTCCCAGTGAAAAAAGCTTTTCCAATCTTGACTCATCAGCTGGTTTGGTGTTAAAATACTTCCCCCCCTCTCTGGTGAAATGCAAAGGGCTCATAGGTTGCCTCAGTTTCTAGGCTTGGTGGACTCTGTACTGTCACAGTGAGTAACTTACAGTTAAAAATAAATTCCTTGGCCTTAGGAATTTTACATTTTCACTTGAAAATGCAAGAGAGATTTTAGGAAACTCAAAAGGAGCCTTATGTGAATTACTACACATTCCCTCCAGTAAATCCTGCCATCTAGAGAAAAATTTCCCTGGAGAATTGCATGGCTGATGTTTTAAATGGTTGTTTAGTCTGTGCAAGCCTTGCACGGCTGAGAGTGAGACAGAGATTTGAGATCTGGCTTTGCCTGCCTGGTTCCAGATCCCAGGAAGAGCAAAGGCTTTTTAGCTTTACCTTTTGGAAAGTGGAGGAGGGGAAGAAGTGTCCTCTACATGAGATGTTTTTAAGATGTCTCAAAACAGCTCTGCACTTTTCCCTGGATTTGATGCTTCTCAGCTGCTTGCTTAAAAACTGGAGTCCAGAGCCAACCCTGTGGTGCACTTAAAGCTGGTTTTTAGGTAGGGCAGCCTGAAGACCCCAAAATATTTTCTGTGAGCATTTATACAATGAATTGCTCAAGTTAGAAACAAGTCTTAGAGAGTAAATATTGCAATTAAATAGGAACTTAACTAGTATATGTCCTTAATATGAAGGAATTGTTCTTCTGGAAAATACTGCTGGAGGAGAGTATTTATTTCAAGATACTGTATCCCAGTTGGAGTGTAGATAATTCTTCTCTGAAGAATTTTCTGCTCCAAACCCAATTTCTCATATGACCACTTTATTTTTTTTTTCTGTAGTTGAACCCCACAATTCTCTCTGAAATATCCTTTCATCTAGAAAAGGTCAGAATAAAACACCAGCTTGTTCCGCTTATTGTTTGGAACCAAACTTCTACCTTTTAAATACTAGCTATTTTTATTTTTGAAATTCTTATAGATGGATATTAGGTCTTGGGTTTGCAGACCTCTGTGGCCTCTTCACAAGGCATTTGTGAAGCATGGCTGGGAAGGAACAGGTTTATTGTCAGCTGGCTGAAACTCCATATGGAGAGGTCAGTGTCTCAGTTAAGAAGATTTTAGAGGAAAAGAGGAAGGTTTTAGAGGAAAAGTTTCCTATTGAAAAGCTGGAATTGTTGTAATGGTTTAACATCCTTTAAGCTTGGAGTTCTTAGCTTGCAGCCCAGGCAGTGCAGGCAGCAGGAGCATTGAGTGTCTGGTGGCCTCTGTCCTGCCCCAGTTCCCAGGAGGAAAGCTGGGACAGCTCAGGAGCAGAGATGTGAAGGAGAAACAGATAGTGTGGTGTGAGGATATGCTTCCCTTGAATCCTCAGAATCAGGGATTTGTAGCCATGTGCTGCCTGGACCCATACAGGTGTCTGAGGAGCCCAGAGCCTACAGCTCCTTCAGCTGTGCTGAGCTCAGTTTCTACACGCTTTGGGTTTCTGTTGCTAAAAAATAAATTGTGGTTGGGGTTTTTTTTTGGTACAAAACCCCAGGATTCTGTGCTGCTCTTGCACATGCCCTGGTGTCCATGTCCTATATTTTACACCAGCTGTTCTCCCTCTGCCTTGCCGGGGAGTTGCATCATGTGGACAAACTGGCGTGTGTTGGTGCAGCCCCGGTTATTTTCGCACCAGTTCCCAGGTGTTCTCCACAGCCATCCCTGTCAGCTCGGATCAGCAGATGCCTGCAGGAGAGCTGTGCTTAATGAATGTACTCTGGGCGGTTTTTTCCCTACGAGCTGCCTCTTCGTAAGCCAGGCTGCATCGACCTTAAATCAGGATTATTTTAGGATCTTGTCCAAGCTCCCTTCTGAAGAAGCAGTCACCTGTGTGTCTGCCTGGAGAATGAGTTTGAGGGAGCTCCTGTGGAAGCTGTTCTGCACCTCCTGTGTGGAAAGAGCAGAGAGCAGGTCTTAGTCCTTCTAGCACTGCCCAGGAGATGGTAGGTTGTGGGAATCAGATGGAATTGCTGAGGAGGATGCTATATGGAGCTCTCTTTCCCTTCTTCCCTTCTTTTTCTCCTCCTCTTTTTTCCTTTTCTTCTTTTTCTCCTCCTCTTTCTTCCTTTTCTTCTTTTTTTCCTCCTCCTTTTTTTCTTTTTCTTCTTTTCCTTTTCTCCTTCCCCCAGGCAGGAGAATTGTCACCACATTGCGAGAGAGCAGAAATTTCTTTGTGGCAGTGTAGGTAGTCAGGAGAGGAGGGAGCAGGAGGAAATGCTTGCTTGTTTTGCCAGTGGGATAATGGTGCTGGGGAAACATTAGGCAAAATTTAACTGGGTTAAATGATGGAGGGAAGGGAAGGGGATGGTAATCCCTTGCATTTTTATAGGTCTCCTGAAACTTCTCTAATTCCTCGCTGGAAATGGCTGACTTAGCATTGCTTGTTGTGCTTTCAAGGGCAAAACATCTTTGGGAAGAGAGCAGGAGCTTGTTCCAAGGGCTCCATTTGGCACGTGATCCAGGGAAGCGATGCCTGGATTCCCTCAGCTGGATGCTGGCGTCTGCTGGTTTAGCTTGCAGTGGGATAATGCTCAGTGCTCAAAGCAGGGAATGTTTCCCTTCAGAAATGCATCCTCAGGTGGCTGCCAGTTTTATCCCTGCTGCTCTCTGCTGCCTCCCTCCTCCTGCCTCAGGAATATAACTCTGAGGAATCCAGGAGAGTGTTTCCGTATTAGATGATGCATTAATCTATCATTTGCAGTTTGTTTAACAAAATTTACTTTGGAAAACATTGTTCTGTTTGAGGATTTTTTATGTGGATTTCTGTCTAAACTGCTCATGAATATGATTTGTTATGGGAACAAATTCTGTGTTAAAGGTATTTAAACCAGAAATTCATAATTATGTTTTCAATATCTGCTCCTTCTTTCTGAAATGGTTTGGTAGCATTTAGTTTCTGACTTAAACTGGGAACTTAAAGTGGCTGTAAATCTGGAAATCACTTGAAGGAGTCTCTTGTGCTTCAGGTGATGGAGGAGCTCTTGGCTCCTTCCCTTTTTCCCATGTGGAATTTGCTCTTCCCAGAACCACTCCTGGCAGAGCAGATCCACCCTCCCAACGTAATGTCTGTCCAGAGTGGCTTAATTACTTTTGATCTCCATATGTAGCACTTTATATCTTTAAAGCCTTTTACAAGCAGATAATTAGATGTTTAAAAATAAAATACTGGGATGTAAAAATTGGATCTTATGAATGATTAATTACTGAAGGCCTCCTGGTGGGTTTTTGCGCAATCCTGCACTGGTTTTTGATGGAGTGTTGGAATGTTAGAGCCTGGAAGCAGTAGATGCTTCAAAAAGTGGCTTCACCCCCATGGGCTTTAACTGCCATCATATATTAAGTGAATATTGAGCCACCCTTGCATGACAATAATAAAACTTCACTACTGGGCTCTGAAACTGAATAGGTCAAATTTTTGTGTGAGGAGCAAGCGGAATAGAATAGAATAGAATAGAATAGAATAGAATAGAATAGAATATTTGGAGGTGTCTCTAAACCCATTTAATTTGTCTCGTTGCGCTCACAGCAATGCTGTAATAACCTGGGACAAAATGGAGATGTTCTGAAATTTCAACCCAAACACCACAATCCGAAATTGATACTTTGTCCAAAAATTGAGTTGCTAAGGCAACATTCATCCTGGTTGGTGCTGTTGGGATTACTGGAGCAATAATGAGCAGGCTGTCTTGGGAAGAAGGAAACAGTAAATGTCACCTGACCCCTTGAACTGTTGGTTATGGCTCAGCCCTTCGCACTTGGAGGACACTGGAATTGCAGGCAGGAGGCAGCTGTGCAGTACCAGAGTCTGCCGTGCTTTGCCTCAGCATCCGGGTGTCGTTTTGGAGCCTGAATTAACTTTCAGTCACTGACTTGCTGGCAATGTGAAATACATGTAATCTTTCTCCAGTGGGACTTCCTAGAACTATTTTCCATGTGCTTGCCTCGGTGCCTGTCTGTACTAATGGAACAAAATTTGTTCATTCTTTGATTTTAAACTGAGTCTTGTGAATCCTCGTACTCTGGCTCAGGGGCAGGCAGCCATTCCCAACTGAACTGCAGCTGGAATGAAGAGGATGCCACTAGCCAAGATCTAACACTGGTCCTCCTTCCTTTCCCCAGTCTTCCTCCCACTCCCCTGCCTCACAAATCTGCTCTTACATGTGTTTTTTCTCACAGAAATATACTTAGAGATATCACCTAGCTAAATATTGGGGATGGGATCCAGTCCAGTTGTGGAATGCATCTTCCCAGGGTGAAACCCAGTGTTTAAAACCAGAGTGAGGAGTCCAGAAGAGGTGACTTTGCAAGAACTGCTGCTGTTCATCACCTTTAGAAAAAATCTTGTCTGAGATGTAGGAGCAGCTTCCCAATAATATCTCCTGCATGGAATGTCTTCCTTTTCCAGCTTGTGCTGCACATGCTGGCTGAGTTGTTGATCAGGTCCACCTGGAATTCTCACAGCTTGGAGCGCCTTCCTCCACTCGCTGTGCCTTGCTCCTAAGAAGTTTTGGGTTGAGACTGTGATCACATGGACTTCTGGACTACTAAATCTTCCTTCTTCCTTCTTAGCTCCGTGGTCATCCACACCTGGTCAGAAGATCCTTGGGATGTGCTGTACAATATTTCCAGGTGTTGTGATAGTTTTGTAAAGCACTGCTTTGTGTTACCAATATTTATGGCTGAGGGTTCTGAGGCATTTCATGGTCAGTAATGATAAAGTCCTTTGGAGAATATTTGAAGCCTCATTGGAAACTGTTTTAAAAAATGTAACTATGTAAGATATTAAGGAAAGCAAAATCCTCAGGCTGTGGTGAAAAAATATCCTCGTGAGTCTGTAAATTTTGGAGGTTTTTTTCATTGCTGGCAAATAGTGAGAGACTGCACAGAAGTCTTTGAAATGTAAAGGTGGTCTGTGAGTACCCTTTAGTTAATTAACCAAGTTTAATATCCATGAAAACGTGAGTGTATCATCCACAATTCCTGTTCTCTGGTTGGTTTTAAACTCATCCACATGGAAGTGAAAGGCATCCTAATCTGAATTTCCCTCACAGTCACTGTAGAGTAGATCTTAAGTATCCACCCTGATCCCTGTCCTCCAAAGGGCCAGGATTTTTGCCCAGGTGCTGTGACACAGGATGGGACACAGCTGGATGCTCCTTGTGTCTTTTGGGTTTTCCACGCTTTTGTGACACTTGTCCTGTGCCTATTAGGAGTCAAAACTGTTTGGGACCTTTCCTTTAGGTGCTTTGTCTCATCCCTTATGGCTTGGGCAAAATTCTTGTGTCTGCCTGTTCTTTTGTTTTCCTTATCTGCAGAGTTACTGCAAATCTTGATCTTCTGGTTACCTTATCTTGGGTTTGTTCTTCCTCATTTGGATGAAACCACATTTACCACACTGTGAGATTTCCTTCCTGCTCTTGCTGTTCCCCATTGTTCCAGGTGTTCACATGCATGTTTTATTCACCCCATTGCAGCATTTTGGTTACAGCTCTTTACAGGACTCCAAGGCTCTTCCTGCAAGTCAAAACTCCTACTTTGCTTGGCTATAGGAAGTTGAAGACAGTTTCTGGTTTCCACACCAGTTTAACCTAAATTAAATAAAAAAAACCCACCCAGCATTCAGAAATGGGCAGGACTTCTTCAGACCTCAGTTACCTTCAGCCATATTTAAGCAGAATATGTGCCCCTTCTATCCAAAATGATGGGAGATTCAGCACTCTGAACATGAGAGATGACATCTGTTCCCTCCAACAGAAAACTGGGAGTCTGGCTCCTCACGTGGCATTGTGTCACTTCCCAGGGGCTTCGTGTCATGCTGGGGGAGGAGAACTGAGATTGCCTGGAGGTCTTCCACTTGTGACACTCATTTTAAGCTCTGTTGCTTTTAGAAACCTTTCAAACTGTGAAAATAGCACTGGTTATGTTACAGGCTTGGCTTGGAATTCCTCTGCAGAAAACCAGACAAGAGGTTTCATTTCTAGAACATAAGGCCTAGATTTTCAAATGAATTTGTATAGCTGTGCTGAGGAGGTAGCATTTCCATGTTTTTTTATTTTGCTATATTGACAGAGTAATTGAATTATTATATTTAATAGATCTGCTCCTTCCTGTTCAGCAGTGAGGGGTTGACTCTTGTTTATTCTTTTGTACAGTGGGATGGTAAAAAACACCCCAGTTTTTATATGAAGACTTTTCAGTGTGCACCTTAATAGTTTTAAAAAGTCCCAAAGTGGGATTTTGAGACAGAACCAGAGGCTGCCCGTTTTTACTGTTTCATTTCTTTGTGGCTGTGACTGAGCAAACAGAACAAGGTTTGTTTGCGTTGTGCTCTTTCATTTATTTCCCATTTTGGGAGGCAGAGTCTTGCTAATTACTGACAAAACCCACAAGAGTTAATGAAGCTATTTATCACCGGGTATTTTTGTCCCTGTCACAAGGCTTGGTGCAGATCCCAAAGGAAATCTTTCCTGTGCATTAATAATCACGGATATTGTTCTACTTTTATCAACTCTGCCAGTGCTGATTAGGATTTGCTTAGTGGGAAAGAGTTCTGAGTTTGTCATTAAACTTGTAATGAGTCTCCACACATTTTTATTGATCTGTGTGATCCTTTCACATCCCAAAATGCAAAGGGGAGCTTTTTCCAGCTTTATGTGTCCAGGCTGTGCCTTCTACCTTGGTGCCAGTCATGAGCAGTCTTAACTTGTGGTTTAGTTTATATCTGAGAAATACAGATACCAGGTAAAACTAACTGGCATCTCCCTCAAGAAAAAAGTGTAGTGCTAAATAAAATAGGATTCTAAATTGCCTAAAGACAACAAACAGGCTGATGTTGCCTTAGAAAAAAATGGATAGTAGAAAATACTCTCTTCTGCCTCTTCCCTTTAGCTACTGCTGAGCTTTAAATACAAGTGACAATTCTTTGCTTCTCTTGCTGGTTTTAAAATGCCCAGGGACAGCATAAAATACATCCATATGGCACTGAATACTTGGATCAGTGGCAGAGCAGGATTTTATCTGGTTGTCCTTCAATATGTAGCTGTCAGCTGTAAAACCCTCCTGGGTTTTTACATGGTATGCCTGGGAATGGTTGTGTGAAAGGAAGGATCCTTTGGGAGAGTTGCTGCTCTGCCTGTTAGAGGCAATTTCTTGTCCACTGGAGATGGACCAGTAAATACCAGTGAGCCAGCTCAGCTGCCTGAGTGGGAGGAGGAATCTCCAGGTGAGATGTGACCATGAGGAACAAGAGGCTTTTCCACTTGGCACTGTCTGCTCACATCTTTTGCAGTGGCAGAAATACTGTTCAGGTTCCCTTGAGGAAGGGAAGTTTCACCTGAGCTGTTTAGAATGAAAACCGGAGCAGGGAGCGTGGACAGGATGATCTTTAAAGGTCCTTTCCAACTCAACCCATTCTGTGATAACTCTTGCCAAATATTTGAAGCAAACTGCAGTAGTGTACAGCAGGAATTAGACCAGGAAAATGTATACTGCAAGATGAGGAATAAAATGAAAATTTTCTCATTTAAGGAAAAAGAGAGCAAGTTTTTAATAACTTTAACTAGCTCTGCATTCCTAGCTACAGAGACTAATGTCCAGCTAGATTGAATCCCAAGTGTGTGTCTCTATCCAGATGTGTATGTAATCTAAAGCAAGGCTGAGAACTTCAAATTTAAGACATGAACCAGCCTTGAACTGGTAGGTTTTGAAAAGCATCTCTTGGAAAGAGGGAAAATAAATCCTTGATTTCTGCATTGTACTGAATTTGCCTGAAAAGTGGGGGAGTGGAGTTACAGGCCTTGCTGGGCACTGCTGTCAGCAACACCCTGGGAAAAACCACTTCTAGGTCAGGAAAGTGCATCAGCCTCCATTTCCTTCTGTCTTGGATGAATTAGTGTAGAAAACAACACTGTGAACATGCTCTGAGGTACCCAGAGAGAAGAATGAATGAGAATTAATGAGCTTTTCAGGCTAACACGTATTTTCATAGTCATCTTTTTTATAAGGCAGTTACTGAAGTGTTAATCATTTGATTACTCTTGCTGTAGGTAAGGGAGTAATTGGTCCCTTTTTGTCAATGGTGGAAGTGCCTGACAGGAAGGGGCAGGCATGAAAACTCATGTTTCCATGGATTATTGCCCAGAGAGATTGACTGGAAGTAAAAGCCCTTTGCTCTGATGACATCTGGGTTGTGACAAAATTCCGTTTCCTATTTGCTTCTCAGTAGCAAGGGCAGGTCTTTTAAAGACGATCCCAAATGTGTGTGAAACTTAATTTTTGGCATGGCTTGCAATAACTATTATAAATTTCTTTTAGAAGCTGTTACAAATGAGCCTTTGGTGATGGCCAGGGAGAAGGGCTGAATCTTGGCCTCCTGAGTGACAAACAGCTCTGGTGCTGTTTGAGGACATTTCCCTGAGCCCTGAGGAGCTGCACTTCCCTATTTTCCTGGGGCTGTAACAGATAGAGCAGATATTTTTTGGTGTAACTCAGGAAAATCAAGTTATACCCTGTCTTGGGAAGGAAAAGCATGTGAAATGCGGGTCAGGGCAGCTGTTTTCACATCCTTAGAGTTTAAAATGGTGCTCCTGTGCAAAGGGCTTGGCTCCTTCCTTTGTATCCCTGTTCTTGCAGCACGTGGGAACGAGCTGCAGATGATCCCAGCCATTCCCAGAACAGCTTTCTGTGTGTTCATCTGCTGGGTAGGTGTCATTCCTTGTTATTCCCTGTTACATCATGCCAGTTCACTCCACTCCATGCTTCCCTTCCTGCTGCTCTGCACCAGACACTCATAAATATTCATGTGCACTTCCCACCATCCATTTAGGCTCCTATCCCCGGCTTAGGGTCTGTTCCAGTTTGCTAAATGCAGCTTTTTTTACCAGTGGTGAGGGCTGGCTGGAGAGCTAAAGGCTGATGTCACACTTTCTGCTTTGGGAAGTTGCTGGGAATTGCTGGGATGTTAAGGCTTTAAAAGGTTTTGCTCAGAAATTCTCCCATCACAAAGAGCTGACCGAAGTTCAAGGCACCTGATTGTCACAGGGGAAAAGGAAAATGGAAATTTCCTCGGCAGCAAAATTCTGGCTGTGCCATTTCTTACTTCATTGACTGAGTAAAACTCATCTCTCCACCCTCAGCTCTAATAAAACTGTCTCATCTTGCCTTGAAAAGTCCAGTCCAGACAGAATCTTTGTAAGGATTAAGGGAATCGAATTTACAATGAGCAAATAATCAACTTTTTGTTCAGGATCTCTCAATACTTTAAAATACTCAGGGCTGTGTACAGAGGGCAGAGGAAAGAGGCCAATTTGGTTATTCCGCTGGTTCATTGATCACATGTTGCATCTCGTTAAATTCATCCCCATTTTGTGTGGAGCGCTGGGACAATGCTATTACTGATCATCTGGAAAGGGGTTAAAACCTGTGTTTTAAAGAAATAAATTCATTTTAAGAGGCTCAACACTCTCCCATGAATCCCAGAATGGTTTGGGTTGGAAGGGACCTTAAAGCTCATCCAGTCCCATCACCTGCCATGGGCAGGGACACCTTCCACTATCCCAGGTTGCTGCAGGCCCCATCCAGCTTGGCCTTGGACACTTCCAGGGCATCCATATGCTTCAGGATTACCTTGGGGTAATCCAAAACTTCCAGAAGTCTCTCATGTTCTTCATTCAGTTTCTCTAGAATTTTTATTTTTGATTGTTTCTGCTATAAATAGTCTTTGAATAACTGTGGTGGTGGCTGTGAGGAGTTACTTCTTACAGCTTTGTCAACTACTGGCTAACAAATGGAAATGGAAAACAGGGAAAGGCCAAGTCCACCTTTCCCTGTAGTTCACCAAGGCTGGACAGGCTGCTTTGGGAATGGAATTGGGCTATGGGAATCCTCCACTTCCAGTCCCTGAATTTTTGTGTGTTTTCTTCTCTGCTCTGTGGGTACAGGCCAGCGATTCTCAAATTGAGAGCTCCAGCCTGCCAGCAATCCCTGAAGCCAAAGTAATTGATCCAGGACTGTATCAAACAGTTTTCAATAGTGCTTTTAATTAAAAGGCAAAATAAAAGCTTTGTTGTGGTGGTGACCTGAAAAGAAATAAAGGATTGGCAGGGATTCATTGGTCTAAAAAGGCCAGCTGCAGTTGTTTGACATTGTTATTGATTGTGTCTGCCTTTCTAGAGTTCCTTTTCGAGGTAGGATGCCATAAAACCTCCACAAATAAACTGCCAAAAACCCCTTTCAGTGGTGGTTGCCCTGCTGTCTGTCCTCCTTTCCCCAACTATCATGGACAAACTGCTGCCAGCAGCATCCTTGTGGCTGTTTTTCATTGGAGGAGGTTCAGAGCAGGTTGGAGCAGGTTCTGCAGCCTGTGTGTAAGTTCTCGGAGGGCTTTGACTTATTTTGGGGCTGAGTTTTGCCACGTGGGTGTTGTTTCATAGCCCTGTGAGAGCTATTCCTGGAGGGATTTAAAGCCCTGTGGATGCAGCTCTTGGGGCCGTGGGTTAGTGATGTTCTTGGCAGTGCTGGAGGAATGGTTGAACTCCATGATCTTGGAGGGCTTTCCCAGCCAAAATGGTTCTACCATTCTGTGATTTATTTTTTTGCATTTTAGAGCTATCCTTATGGACCAAAACGTGTCCTGAACTGCCAAAGAAATACCTAAATACCGATATTTGGCATCGGCACGTTGTGTGCAGGTTCTCACTGGCCATGGTTCTGTGGGAAGCAATGCAGCTGCAAATGTCCTTTGTCAGAGGAGTGGCCACTAAAATAGAAGGAATAAAACTGCTGGAATTGTGTTGAAGGGACTGTGTGTTCAGAGGGTGCTCCCTGTGCTCCGCTCCCTCCGAAGCTGGCGGATTCGCTGTCGCTGCTTTAATTTCCGTTGCCCGATCTCCGTGTTTGATCTCTGCCACGAGCTCTAGGCCATTTTTTGTTCTGCTTGGAATGAGTTCCAAACCCAGAATCAGCTAAAATCAAGGTGAGTTGTTCTCCGGGAAGAATGAAATGAAGTATATTTAAGGTAGAAAATGATGAACCATCTCTCAAATTCCAAAAATGATACAAAACAAACCTAAACTGTTCCATGTTTTTCTGGGTCTTGTTTCCCTGTAACTCTCTGCATATTCTATGTTAACTTCCTAAACAGAATCTTAAATTCCTTCTTTTAAAGAAGCCCATCTGTATAATAGGATGACAGAAGAATTTATAACCTAGATCTTTAACTAGGCTGGGAATAAATTGTCTTAAAAGGGGCTGTTTGAACCATTTTGTTTATACTACTTAGAGGGGTCCTTGCATGGATTTCAAGAAGGTTTCTATCTTGCAGGCTTTTTACTGATTTTATTTTTTCTTGATTTTTTTTTTTCTGTAATTTATTCAGGACTTAAAACTGTAAGGGATTGGCTCAGGTGGTCCTTTGGTCTGATCTTATCTCCCATCAGGAAAGAAATGGCAGAATAAAAGAGGTTTGACAGCAGAGCAGGAGTGGAATCAATAGGGGAAAAAATCAAGGTAAAAAATCCTTTAATTAGAGCGAGGATATGAGACCTCCTCAATTGTGGCTTTTGCCTCTGCTCCCTGGGACTAAACTGGATTCCATCCTCCGAGTTGCTCACTGTGACTGAGATAAACTTCACCTGAGGATTCCTTGGATGAATGCAGTCTGCTGGCTCTGTCAGTGCCTTCGGATAATGAATGAGTTCTGTTTCTCGCTTGGAGGGAACCAGGTGAAATTTCCATAGTTTGACAGCGAAGAGCAGAGGAGGATGGGGGATGTTTTTATTATTTTTTAAAGAAGCTGCTTTAATCACTTTAATACAGCATTTCTGTTTCCAGTGCTGGGAATGACATACCTAAAAATATTCTTACTGGTTCATGCAGATCACTTTAAGTCAGCTCTTTGCATCTTCCTTTTGGGGCTTCTTTTTTAACACAAATCTAAAAATGGTTTTGAGGCATTCATAATTCAGTATATTGTTCCTAGCAATGCTTTTCCTCTGGGTGCCTTGGCTTGTTTTTTTCCCAGCAAAATAATTCCAGTGAAGATTTTGAGGTGAGCTTATCTATGAAAGAAAGTTGTAGTGTCACTGGGGTTTATCCTTCAATCAAATCTGAAAGGAGTCATGCGAAGGGCAAGTGAAATTTTGGGATTATGCTGCGATTTATCTGCTGTTGTGAGGAAAAGGCTTTCCTCATCTCCCTCCCTTCACGTCTGGCTTTTAGCAGGTTGGCTCTCTTAGCCAAGGCTGCTTCTGAGAGCTGGGAGAGGCCAAGTGCAGTTTTCCAGTTGAATAGGCAGGACGTGTTGATTACTTTTAAGGTTATTTTGCTTTGCAAATATTTCTTGGTTTGTTTTGTTTTCCTGGTTGCTGATGCTTTGAAAGTTCTAAACGACCACTAGGATGAAGTCAGCGATTTAAATGTGACTTCTCCAGAAGAATCCTTGGACAAGATGTGAATCTCTAGTATGATATGCCTAAGAAAATGAGAGGGGGGTGTCAGACCTGCTCCTCGTGCATCACACAGTCCAAGTGGCACAGTCCCAATTACTTTTCCTTGTGGGTCACTCCTGGCTGGTGCCTGAGCCCTTTGCAGACTCTGGCAACAAATGACCTTCTAATGCCGTGCTGGCAGGGAGGAGATTTGTGTTGTCTGATGGGTCTGTGCCCTCCTCCCCAGTGCCTCGTTAGAGCGCTCGGCACAGAGCGCCGCAGCCGGGGCCGTTCGGCACGCACCGGCACCGAGAGCTGTGGGAGCTGTGGGAGCCCACCATTAATCAGTGTCAGTACTGGGGGCTGCTGCTGGACACACAAATCTCCCCAGGAGCAGGAAAAAGGCAGCCTGCAAGAATCAGATGGAGTGACCTTGGAATCTCTCCAGCGGCTGCTGTCGGATCAAAGTGGCTGGAAGCACGAGATGAGCGTATTGATTCCATCTTGCAGCTGACTTCTCTCTGTGAAATCCCTGCCAGGCAGTGGCTCAAGGCTCCCAGACAAAGGGGATCGATCAGGGTGACTTGATGAGCTGAAGGCTTGGAATTTAGCCCCTCCTGGTTAATGGCAGTTCCACTGATAGGAGCTTCACAACTTCCCATCTTTTAACTCAGTCGTGTGTAGGCATTTGGCCGTTTGCTGCCACGACTCGGTTGCTGATTCAGGAGGGTGTTGGTATTTGGGAGGGTGTTGGTGTTAGTGGGTGTCTGCTGGTTTCTGTGCTGAACCAGTGATCAAACCTTGCCTTTTAGGAGTTTTCTAATTTTATATATCAGAACAGCCAACTTCTTCTTGTCCCAGAACATATGAAAACACTGCAGCCTTCCAGAATTCATGTGGATGGGGTGAGCAGCCAGTTCATGATGGGAGCCACCAACGTCCAGATTCTTCCAGAGCTGATCCAGCCAAAGAAAACGATCTGAACAAGTCAGATCCGAGCTTAAAAATTCCTGTTGGAGCTGGACCCCTTCAGAAGTGTACATTGATAATGAGATGATAGAAGGTGCTCTGAGGGCTGGGGCCCCTCTGCTCTGGAGCCAGGCTGGGAGAGCTGGAAATTCCCAGCCTGGAGAAGGGAAGGCTCCAGGGAGAGCTCAGAGCCCCTTCCAGGGCCTAAAGGGGCTCCAGAGGAGCTGGAGAGGCACTGGGGACAAGGGCCTGGAGGGCCAGGACACAGGGAATGGCTTCCCACTGCCAGAGGGCAGGGATAGATATTAGGAATTCTTGGCTGTGAGGGAGGTGAGGCCCTGGCACAGGGTGCCCCGAGAAGCTGTGGCTGCCCCATCCCTGGCAGTCTCCCAAGGCCAGGTTGGACAGGGCTTGGAGCAAGCTGGGAATAGTAGAAGTTGTCCCTGCCCATGGCAGGGGGTTGGAATGAGCTGCTCTTCAAGGTGCCTTCCAACCCAAAACCTTCTAGGATTTTATAATCACAGCACTTAAGCAATGGTGTCTGAGGCACAGCTGTGTGATTAGGAGCTGTTTGATGTGGAGATTTTGTTGGATGGAAAGTTGGAAGGAGCCAAGAACTCATCTGGTGAAGCCGTTGTTCAGCCTCTTAATGACAGAAAAATGTCCAGAACTGATGTTCAGGTGCAGTGTTGAAACAAATGGTTTCTTTGGTTAACCACTTATTTATTTGGCTTCCCTCCTCGTCAAAAGACTCTCGGATGCCTTGGATGTAAATTCCTAGAGTGGAATGACATCTGACAGCTCTGCGTGCCAAGGAAGGGAGGAGAATCCACTGCCCAGCTGAATAAGTTATTGTAGCATTTAATTGCCTCAGTTTCCCAGTCCCATGCCCTTCCTGCTCGGATTGTGGTTGGACTCAGCTTTTACCTGTTAGGTCTTGATCTAACAGAGGGAAAAGTGGCTGCAGACAACTTTTCTTGAGCAGTAAGTCACTTCTGCCCCTCACCTTTCAGCTGGTTGCTGTGAGCTGTGCAAGCTGCCTGTTTTTTTGCCAAAAAATTCCTTCTCAGCTCCTGAATTGTTTGAGATTTTCCCTGGCTTCCTGTAGCACAGCTGTCAGTGTGTCCAGCAGAGCCGTCCTCCCTGCTCCAGTCAAAGCAAACCCCATTCCCAGCATTTCCTCCCCCACTGCTGTCCCTGCAAGGATGTGATACTGACCTTTTTCTTGGAATTGATCCAGCAGCATACCAGGAATATTTTGGCCTAAAGGATATTGCATTGCTGACTAATGCTGCCCTGGATGTACTCGTGTGTGGAAATTTTTCCAAGAGATTAAATTAACTCACTAGATTAAAAAAAAAAAAAAAAGCCAAACCAACATCTTAATGAAACAAAGCTGAAGTCTTGAGTGTCTTATCTGTTCCTTGGGCTAAAACCCCTGGATTACTTACCCAGTTGTTTCCCATCTGGATTTTAAGCAGCTGGTTGTTCTTGTCTCCGTGTACTACCTTGTTCTGCTTCTCCCTGCTGAGCTTCATTTGCCTCCTGAGGTCCTTTTGGCATTTTCCAAGATGAATTTGAATTCTGATTCTGTCCTCTCCCTTGCTTGCAATCACTCCCAAATTAATGCCTTCTGGGAATTCGAGAAACATACGGCCAGCAAGGCGGAACAGAAATTAGAGCTACACTGGGAACTGTGGGCTTTCATTCCTGCCAGGATTTCTAAAAGGAGTCAGTTTGGGTTTTTTGAAAGGAGGAATGGCAATGCTTCAGTATTCATGGAATTAAAGCTGTGAGCAGTTGGTGTTAGTACCAACTTGATCTGGTGCCTGTCAACATAAACCTGGGTCTGTTCAGAGAAGAAATGTCTTGGAACTAAGTCCATTAGGATGCTCTTTCCAAATGTTGGTTGAAGCAGATATTTAAATATAAACAAGCCAAGCATTACCTTATTTCCCCCCTCTTTTTGTGAAATGAGTGAAGGTAGGGTAGGGAGGTTCCAGGAATAAACAGAGTATTTTCATATTTTATAGTTTGTGGTCAGACCCCGTCCAACACATGTCACTCAGAAGGGAAAAATTTGCTGGAACACTTCATTGTCCTTCAGGGGTCGTGAGTTACCGAAGCAAATAATTTCCTGGGTGAGATTGGACCTGTGAAGAATCAAATGTGCCTATTTGAATCAGTGGCCACGTGAGGAAAACCAGCTTGTTTGTGATGCTGCAAATCAATTCCTGGGATTCAGCCTGTGCTGCAGTGGGAAGGGATTGGGTTTGCTTGTCTGTGTCTCCTGAGGATTGTCAGTGGGTCTGGAATGAATCCCTCCTCCCCTCACAGCAGCTCGTGGCTGTTTGTCCTGCACCAGCTCGAGCTGTTCAGCACATCCATGGGACAAATCCGAGTAAGGGATTCAGGAATCATTCCTGTCTGGGATGCGCTGCTTCCAAAAACCTACTCAGAGAAGGGAGTATTTGCTCTACCTTTGTGAAGGCAGCTTTTTAACTTCATGGGAAACCTGTTTCTGCCTCCAGAGCAGAATATGTTAGAAATTCACGTGGGAATTCAGATTTTGACTTGGGAAGATCTCATCTCTCCAAGGCTGTCTGCTGGGTTCCTGTTTGTTTATCCCTTTTTCAGAGTTGACTGAAGATGAAAACGCTGCTTAATTGGGATACTGGAGATGTTGGTGGCACTCTCATGTTACAATTTAAAACAAACAAACAAAACCCCCCAAAACTCACCCCAGAAATCATAGAATGGTTTGGGTTGGAAGGGACCTTTATCTTGCCTTAAATCCCTGCGTTCAGTGGATGGTCACCCTGGCAAAGAACTAAAATCCTTGGAATATCGCCTGGAGAACACAAGCTCTGCCTCGTGCACTCTTCCTGCCTTTTATCTGCACTGGCAGTGTTTGGTGTCCAACACAAGTCACACAGTTCCTCTCCTCTGCCAGTGGGAGATGGCAAATTCCAGCTGCAAGGAGGTTGGAAAAAACACTGGGAGGTGATGTAGCCTTGAGTAACTTCAGTTGCTTCCTAAATAACTGGCCTATAGTTAAGAGGATTTATACACATCAAAATGAGGCAGCTGGAGATGTTCCAGTTCCTGTGTATCTTGCTGATCCCTTCCAGGTGAAGATGAAGGAGAAGGAAAAACCCTATGAAATATGAGTTAGGCTTTGGCCCAGCTCAGCTGTGTTGTTGGTCTCAGAGGAGTAGAAAATAAGTGTTGTGAGGATGGTGGGGTTTTAAAGTGAGTAATTCCCATATTTTATCAGTGAGAAGGGCTTTTTGTTGCTAATAATTAGTTGTAGGGGCTGTTAAATTCATTCAGTTAAACTAAAATTACTGAAGGACTTGGTAGAGAATGGAGCAATGAAATTAATTTTCATCTCAAATCACAAATATTTAAGAGTAAAACTGATGCTTGGGAATGATACAGAAAAAAATAAGTGACTTTACAATTATAAAGTCAAATAACTGCTCTTGTCCTTGCAGGAAGTTTTAAGTGCACGCTATGGATCTGTTGGACACAGTAAACTGTTTCTAAATCACTTGCTTAAAACTTGCTCTGAAATTGGTCCTTGAATCCATGGTTTTTTTTCTCTTATTTTAGTGGGGAAGACTTCCTTGATCACCAGGTTCATGTATGACAGCTTTGACAACACCTACCAGGTAAATTAATCCATATTTTTGTCTTGTGTGAGACTTCTCTGCTGCCGGGTCTTCCATTGCAGGAAAAATCATTCCTTAAGAGTTGGGGCACTGACCATGGAGTTCCCAATTGTAAAATCTTAATCACCTCCCAGAGTGGCACTTCTGGGTTGGATTCTGCTCCAGGAGTTTATCTGCTGCCTGCAGCAGGATGAGCTGTGGTTCTAAAGGAATAGCCAAGGCACAGCCAGGGAATAGCAGTTGTTAAGTCTGCTAGGGGTTTTTTATCCACCATTTTCTACCAGACCATCACAGATCTAATCCCTGTGTGGGGATAACATAACAGGTACCCAGCTCCTTTAAACAACAAGTTGACACAAGCTAGAAAATCATACAAAATGTAAAAAAAACGGAAAATTTGGGAAGTTTAGAAAACAATTTTACAGATTAGCACTGTGCAGTCCAGGAGAACAGTTGCCCTCTGTTGCCCACTCCCAGAATTTAGCATGAGCTCAAAATGTGGCAAGATATAAAAGTACTTCAGCTTCCTAAAGTGTGTCTCCTCCAAGAACATGGTTCATGACTTGGTTACAGTTGGTGATGTTCTGGATACACGAAACTGAGAAAAATCTGTTCCCTGGTGCCTGGGAAGGTTTTTTTAGGGGGGTGGGAGGAGGAGGTAATAGAAAAAAGAAAAAAAAAGGAACACATGATTGTCCTGTTCCTCAGTGTCTGCCCAAGGATCTCATTGAACTGAGTGATTTCCCTGCTGCCTCCTTCAGCAATTCCTCCTTGCTGCTGCTAGGAAAAACGAGATGGGAAGTTCTCCCTGAGCTGTGGGAAGAGCCACCCTTCCACAGTGTGGGAGGGCTGGAGCACACGTCACTGCTCCCGAGGCAGCAACCATCCTTGCAGATTCCTCCCACTGTAATTACGTGGACACTGAAGGCACTTCTTTTATTTAAGCTGGTTTTTTTTTTTTTTTCCCCACAGTATTTTTTCTTTTAGGACTGCTCCTTTTCCTTACGGAGTTTGTGTCCTAGTTCTTCCTTGAGGAGGTTTGGCCCTATGTGCTTTAGGATGACATGGGTGTCACCAGGAAAGGTGGTCTGATGTAATACATTGGATGATTGCAAAATCAGTGAGTGGCACTTAGAACAGTGAGAAATCCTAAGGGCTTCCAAGATAACTTGGATTTAGGCATCAGTGCTGCCTGCCCAGTTTGGGCGTTAATGGACTTGGGTCAGAGCCATTCATCCAAACCCCTCGGTTTTCCTGGAGTCGTGACTGAGGTGGGGCCATACCTCCTGTTGTGCTGGAGCTGGAAGAAGGAATCAGTCACAAAAGCTCCAGGAATTTGGCCAAAATCACACTGCCTGTTGGTGTCAACCCAAAATAGACATTTTTGGATGCCCAGGATTCTCTAGAGACCCCTCAGAGCCCAGTGTTTATTGCCAATGCACATCACACCCTGATCATGGGTAACTGGAGCCGGAGGTGAGTTCAGGGACGATCTGCTTGTTCTGGACGTTTCTGGCAGATTTTGAATGCATCTTTTTCTGAAACCTATCATTTGAACATGGGTTTTTATGTTCGGCTGTTAAAAATAGAAAGCTGCCATTTAATAAAATCCGTGCTGTGCATTGGATTCCTTTTGCTCGCTGCTGGATGAGAGGAATTCAGCTGTGTGCCTCTATCTTCTCAACAAGAACTTGCTGTACTGTGTCAGAAACCCAAACACCTGAAATAAAACCATGCAATTGGATCTGTTTATTTTATCAGGAGCGATTCCCCTCCATGGACATGCTGGGAATGATTTCCCTTGTGCTGTGGCACTACATGTGACACATCATAGAAGGTCTATTTTAGTAAAAGTCTGGCATATAGGGAATGCTGGAATTCACTCCTTGATACTGCTGCTTCCCTGTGTCGTGGTAGGACAGGCTGGGAGAGGAGAAGGCTCCAGGGAGAGCTCAGAGGCCCTTCCAGTGCCTAAAGGGGCTCCAGGAGAGCTGGAGAGGCACTTGGGACAAGGGCCTGGAGGGCCAGGACACAGGGAATGGCTTCCCACTGCTATTAGGATGTTCTCCAGGAAGCTCCCACTGGTGTCTGGGCATTTGGGTGCAGTTATGCTGCTTTAGGATGAACCAAGCTGTAGTGGTTGTTAGGGATCATGTAGGTGTCTGCCTTAATCTTCCTGGGAAAGTGAAGATCCATGGAGATATTTGGCAGTTGGGAAGAAGACTGTGTGCCCACATATCCTGGTTGAGCTGAGGGACACCAATTTGTCACATGCATAAAAATCCCTGCACAAATAATTGTATGGATTAAACTGTCAATATGCATGAACTGAAGTCGAGCTGAAAGCCTTTTGTGCTTTAAGAAATTGTTCTGGTTGTGATATATTAAACAAATTGCTTATTGAATCAAGCTATATCTTAAGAGTAAGAAACCCAACCTGTTTTTCTTTCAGCTGCTGCTGCTCCCCTGAAAATCACTGCAGGTGTTCTGACATTTCATTTAAGAGCTGTTGATTTTCTCATCTCTTTACAGGCAACAATTGGCATTGACTTCTTATCGAAAACCATGTACTTGGAGGATCGAACAGTGAGTAAGATTTTGTTGCTCTTCTCTGTGAACAGTAGGAATGAGGACCAGCATCTGGTTTTGTGCAGCCCACACTTGTGACATCACTTGGAAGCACAGGCTGAGCCTTCATCTCCCAGCTGCTTCCAGACTGACAAGTGCTGTGGAGACACAGCAGTGGGGAATCATCACTTGGTTCACGTGTGCAGGGTGCAGTTTGGGAGTGGCACGAGGTGCTTTAGTGTCATCCTCTCTGAAGAAAGAGATGGTACAGATAACTGGAGGGGTGAATGATGGTGGGAATCTGGAGAAAGGGGAACCATGCTTAACCCCTTCTGTTTTTGATGCCACAAAACAGGTAAAATACAGATTGTTAGACGTGGCCAGTTAATAGCTGGCTCCATCTTCTTCCTCTTTTAAAAAGTAGGTGGCCTTTGATGAGTTCACAAATGAGACTCGTTTCTTAGCTTGGTGCAGTTTTAGCTCCTCAAGTGAAATCACTCCTCTGTGCAAGCAAAGCTGCGGTTTAAAATGAGCTCAGATTCTTAATTAAGAAATTCAGCCTCAGTTGAGCTATTTGCAGAAACAAAACTGCAGTGCTGCAGAAGCTTATGGTACTGGATAAACCCCCAATAAATGGGATTGCATGGAAAGTGCTTGAGGGATGAGATGTGCTTTCCATGGCCAAACTGGCTCTTGCACACCTTGCCATACGCGTTGCTTTCAGGGTGTCTTGCCTTTTATTCCAGATCCTTGCTGGTAAGAGCCGTTCAGCCTCTCTGTGCATGTTACTTTGCAGTTCAGAGTTATAATGAGCATTTTATCCTTGAAAAACTGACATGAGTAGCTTTTCCACCAGCAACCGTTCTTCATGCTGCTGGAGGTTGCCTGTGTGGGTCCTGAGGAAGGAGAGCAGAGCACGAAACTCTGGTTTAGGGAGAAGTGCAGGTGAACATTTCACAGAATCACTGAGGCTGGAAAAGCCCTCCAAGATCAAGTCCAACCATTCCCCAGAACTGCCAAGGCCACCACTAACCCCACGTCCCCAAGTGCCACATCCACACACTTCCAGGGATGGTGATTCCATCACTTCAGCCGTAGCTTTCTTGTTGGTCCTCTCAGTTTGGAAGCTGAGCCATTCCACCCCTCCCTCCCCTTTTGGGAGGGAAGCATTTTTTGGGAAGCTGAGCTAGCTGCACCCCCCAGTTTGGCTGCTATTATCCCTCGGGAGAGATTGCTGTAAGGAGACAGTATCCTGCTGCTCCCAGTCCCCAGGCACCTCCTGCATGAGTTTATCCTTTTCATTTAGCTTTTTTGGAAAAAGTAAAGCATTTATTTACTCTTTTATTTTTAGTGGCAGTTTGGCTTTTTTAATTTTCTCCCACCCACAGATCAGGTTGCAGCTGTGGGATACTGCGGGTCAGGAACGTTTCCGTAGCCTCATTCCCAGTTACATCCGTGACTCTGCTGCTGCTGTAGTAGTTTACGATATCACAAGTAGGTATTTTGCACTGGGTTTGACCTTTTTTCTTATTTTTCTTGCTTGTTTGACTGATTTTGTTAGGTACGGTTGCAATTATGGGACACAGCAGGTCAAGAGCGGTTCAGGAGCTTGATTCCTAGCTACATTCGTGACTCCACTGTTGCAGTTGTTGTTTATGATATCACAAGTGAGTGGGGGGAATTCTGCATTTCTAATACTCTGCCCTTTTCATCCTCTAGCTTAGCTTTGCATGTCCTCTCACGTCATCTGCTTGGGCTTCATCCTGGCATGACAAAAACGTGGTTTCTTTGCTTGTTTTAAACAAGCCCCGTGGTTGCTGCTGTTGTGATCTATAAACTGTCTCACAAACATCGTTTTAACCCTTCCCTATCCCATTGTCTTCAGTCCTCGAGTCCTGCCTGCTCTCGTTGCACTCTTCCATCTGCCTTTTGGTCATAACATCACCTGTGACTTTTGGTCTTCATGTTCATGGGTATCTGAATTCTCAAATTGGAGACTGTTGTAGCTTGCTCCACTTCATTCACCCTCCCCCACCAAACAAAATCTGGGCACGGGCTGGCGGGGAGAACGCATTAACATCACATTTTCCTTGGAATCAGCCACTCTCACATGCTGCAAGATGTAAAACTTACCACTAAGCCCTTACCCTTTAACAATTGCTCTTTCATTTCTTACTAAGGTATGTACATTTTTGTCAACTAAAATATTAGTGCTTCTTCAACCCTGCTCCTTCTGTCCCTCCCGTCAGTCCAGACACCCCTTAACTTACCAGTTCCTGCACTGACAAAGAGCAGAAATTTTATTTTAGGGGAACTAAACCTTCAGACAATTTCAGTTGTAAACCAGAACTGACCGAGAACGATGGCCTAATTCTACGCAAATGCATAAGTTCTTGTCCTTTGATTTATAAATACAAGAAGATTACAGCAGGAATAGGGGCTTTACCTAGAAAAGCTCTATTTGTTAAAAATGGCTTTTTCCTTTGAGCTAAAATTATAGGTTAGCTGTGAACTCTGAATTTTCTCCTGACCCAGCAAATTCAATATTGCCAAGCAGTAAAGAGAATTAAGACACTGGCAGGTGATCAAGTCTTGGCTGTCTAGCACACAATATATTACTTTGCAGTAGAAGCCATTAAAAAAAAAATCAATACTTTTCAAGAACTGCTGCAGAGTCCCCCCTTTTAAAGTACTGAAACCACTTGGGCTGCTCAGATGCTCTTTGTGTCACTAACTGGCAAATGCTGAGCTTTGTGGCAGCTTCCCTCCAACTCCTTTTTCCCTATGAGATGCAACTTGTCAAGCACCATGCAGTCTGGAATTCTTACCTTGCTGCTTTTAAGGAGGTAGCATTAAGTGCCTGTGAAGAGGTTAAATTTCTGCTTCTGGTTTTATGCAAAGATTTAGAAATTGTTTGGAAGGCAAGTGTTCAGTGCCACAGGAGTTGCTGCTGTGTTGTATAACCCTGGGATTCCCTAGAGAAAATAAAATGATTGATTCAAGTGTACAAAATGCAAGGCTGGGAGTGAGGGTTTTGAGAAGCAGTGGAACTGTAGGAACCTCTCTAGATGCACAAGCCATGAGCAGTGTAGAGTGCAAAAATTAATCCCCACTCCCTACAGAAAATACTTTATGTTGAACTCAAAAATAAGGAAGTGAAACACAGTGATAAGACTTTTCATTTTAGGTGCTGTCAAATTATAAATGGGCTCAGTTCCCTCCCTGGCTTTGAATCCACCTGCAATGAAGCCCTTGCCCATCTGAAATTAGTGCCAGACTTTCCGTGTCCTTTAGTGGGGGAGATTTAGGGTTTCACTCGCTGATTCTTCATCACCCTCTTCCGCCGACTCCACAGAATATGGAGCTTTTCTTTCCAAGTGCAGATGTATTTCCTGGTGAGCTGTGAGGGACACCTGCAGTGATAACCCTCTCCACTGTTCTCTGATAGATGTAAACTCCTTCCAGCAAACCACAAAGTGGATCGATGATGTCAGAACGGAACGGGGCAGCGATGTCATCATCATGCTGGTGGGAAATAAAACAGATCTAGCAGATAAGAGGTATGGAGGAATAATCCAGCTTTCAAATGCTTTTCCTACTCTGCTGCTGTTTGCTGCTATTTTAAGGAGTATATTTAAATGTATTTTTTTTCTGGAGATGGCTACGACTAGAGAAACCTCAATTTTAAACCCTCTTTCTTTTGGCTAAGCCAAATTTCCATCACAGTGCTGTGAATGAGTTGAAAAACCATCACCAACCTGTCCAGATGTCAGGAGAGAAGGGGTTGTTGACTACAGCCCGCATCAACTGGTTACAAATATTTGTTCTTAGTAATGTTCTTCTTAAAGGGTGGAACACATATCCAGGGAAAAATGGGACAAAATTCCTCCCATGTGAGATGGTTACACTTGGACCTTTGTTAAAACGGTATGGTTTTGATTATTTTTGGGCTGTGATTGCTAATTGTTCAGACATAAAAGCACAGCCTCCTGGACAGGGATTTGGGGACACTTGGCTGTTCCACTGGAATGCTGAGTTCTGCTTTGGGAGCCAGGCATACCATGGAAGTGGGTCTGGTACCTGAAGTGGTGATATCTCTCTGCAGCTCTGCATTCCAATCAGGAAAATAACCCATTAAGTGCTTTCAGAACTGTAATAAATCTTAATTATTAGAGTATTTTTCCAGGTTTGTTTTTTTTCCCCTAACTCTGTGTTTTCTTCCCCAGACAAGTGTCCATCGAGGAAGGAGAAAGGAAAGCCAAAGAGTTGAATGTAATGTTCATTGAAACTAGTGCAAAAGCAGGATACAATGTAAAACAGGTGAGTGGCACTTCCCTGGATATCGGGAGGCCTTGGCAAAGGGGCCCAGTGAGAATTGTAGTCCACACACAGCAAGCAACACCTCAGAGTTGTTGGCTGAGGTTCTGAAGGATCCCTGACCTTGCATCAGATGACTTGGGACTTCCTTCCCCTTAAATAACAGAGGAGTTGTGGAAGAAGCTTTGTGAGTACAGAATCACACCTTCCTGGGTTTTTGATAATCCAGATTTGGTGTTTGGACTGAGAGTGAGACAAAAAGTTTGGGAAACACAGGTCTGAGGAGTGTTTGTTACTTTGTTTCAGTGAATGAACAAACCAGTGAAGGAGGAGCGTGATGGCTTAAAATGCTTCCAGTGCACAGGGGGACAGTGGAACTGCTGTTCCCACTCTGTTGGAAGGCACTGCAAGTGCCAGCAAATGTTCCTGGACAGCCAGAGCTATTTATTTCTAGTAGATGATTAGTTGCTTTTCAATTGGGGAAAGCAGTGAAAGGTCTTTTGAGCTGATGGGGACTGCAGAAAAATGAGCATTTATGTCCTGAGATGAGCTGTGGCTCTTTAAATTCAGACCAGGAAAAGACATAAATTCTTGGGTGTCTCCACAGAGCAAACACAAACTTGTGAAATGCTGTGTTCAGCTCCCTGTCCCCCAGGAATAGAAGGACATGGAGCTGCTGGAGAGAGTCCAGAGGAGGCCCCGGAGCTGCTCCAGGGCTGGAGCCCCTCTGCTCTGGAGCCAGGCTGGGAGAGCTGGGGGTGCTCACCTGGAGAGGAGAAGGCTCCAGGGAGAGCTCAGAGCCCCTTGCAGAGCGTAAAGGGGCTCCAGGAGAGCTGGAGAGGGACTGGGGACAAGGCATGGAGGGACAGGACACAGGGAATGGCTTCCCACTGCCAGAGGGCAGGGATGGATGGGATATTGGGAAGGAATTGTTCCCTGGGAGGGTGGGCAGGCCCTGGCACAGGGTGCCCAGAGCAGCTGTGGCTGCCCCTGGATCCCTGGCAGTGCCCAAGGCCAGGTTGGACATTGGGGCTTGGAGCAGCCTGGGACAGTGGAAGGTGTCCCTGCCCATGGCAGGGGGTGGCACTGGATGAGCTTTGAGGTCCTTCCAACCCAACCCATCAGGGATTCTGTGTGTATGGATGACATTTCCTGTATATTTTATATATGTAGTTACAGAAATAGTTTCTATGCAGAAGGGTACCAGGAGTAATAAAATAGGATTATCAACTACTTTATGTTCTAGACAGGACTAAAGGGTCTGTTATTAAAATGTCCCTTGACTTTGTCTCTAAGTAGCAAAATGATTCCCTCTGTAATGGAATAATTATAGCAGTGTTAACTCAGAGCTGTTTCACTGCATTACCCACCATGGACGTGTTGGCTTCCAGGGTCCCCCAATTATCCTGCCACAACAGAGGCTGCCTTGTAATTAAGGTTTGGATTCTGTGCTGCAATCCTTAATGAGTGCTTAGACCTGGGGGTGTGAACTGAGAGCTTCACTGAGAGGAGTGATGATGATGATGATGATGATGAAGTAGCAGCAGCTCTACACTCCCTCTTTCCCTGAGGGAGTTTCTGTGCCCTGCCACATTTCCAGAGGTTCTGTAGCCAAGCTTGTGAGGGAGTTGTGGCTTTCAGGGCCAGCTGGAACCCCAAGGATTTGATGGTGTGCAAACACACAAGTGGATATTCAAAAATAATTAAAAATGGATTTTTCTTCCAAGTTTTGATCCAGGTGTTTGTTGCAGGCGTGGACTGGGATGTTCAAGGATTTCAAAGCTCTTCTACACTCTAGAATATTTGTAACTCTCATTTTTTATTAGTTTAATAAGTAGTTGTTTAAGCAATTATCAAAGGATAAGACCTTTAATACCACCACTTAGATGGTTTCCTGTTTCCTTGCAGCTTCTCTATTGAATTGTGTGCATTTATTTTAGTAACTTAGCAATAAATTCTCTCCCAGTGCAATGGGAAAGTCCAGCTGCAGAATGGATCCCCTTCCCATAACCCGTGTAAAATCCTTAATAAGCTGAATGCAAATTTGACCTTCCCATAACTGATAACTTCTATCCACAATATATTCTGGTCCTGCAGAACAAGCACTGTCTAAGTTAATTTTCATACAGAAACAGCTGAATTTCTTGTCCTGCTCGGGGAGGGAATGGCTGTGTCTTTCCCAGCTCCTCCTCATCGGTGGGAATCCAGGGGACTTTTGTCCTTGTGTGCTGCTTTTAGCTTCTGGCTCATCCTTTTCTGCTGGAAGGCAGCACGGATAAGAGGGAAGGGCACTGCCTTCAGCTCTGTGCTCCCTGCAGCTGCCCTGCAAATCCAGAGGGCCTGGCTTTGTGCTGGGACCGCAGCAGGTGAGGTGCTCTGTACTTGCAACAGCAGGTATTCCAGTGCCAGGATCTCCTACCAGCAAAGAAGCAGAGGGGACTGGGCTGCTGCCAGGCTTTTTTTGCCATTCCCTGTGCCAGGAAAGGGGAGAGCTCCGAGGATGGCACCTCAGTGCTGTGTGCTGTTGGATCTGTGACTGCAGAGCTGTTTGCAGTCCCCAAGGTCCTTCACACTTGCCGTTCCTTCTGGCTTTGGGCAGGGGGTATTGAAGGAAAAATGAGTGGATATTGGGGAATGAAAGCGGTGGTGGTGTTATCGTGGGGTTAAACTGATGCAGCAGAGGGGAAAAGATTGGCTTTTGGATCCTGCAAAGACTGATTGCCAGGGGAGCCTTAAGCTGGAGAAGAGAAGTAGATAACTTGCTCCATTTAATGCAGAGAACCGTAGTCTCTGATTCATTCTGTCAGCCCTGAATAAGCTTTAAAAGACTTTGCGATTCCTGCTCTGTCTCGGCAGGCTGTATTTCAGGGAATCTTATTGTTAGTCCGTGGATTTCATGCCCAGAATATGTCAGGGTTCATTTTGCTGTCTTGTAGAAAGAGAGGGGAGGGAGAGCCCTTGAATTCCTCCCTCCAGCAGTACCTGGCACACTCCACGCTGGCCCTGGAAGAGCCAGGGGATGAATGTAGTCCTTGGCAGAAGAACTTTCTCACGGCAGCAGCTCTCTGAGCACAGCCCCCTCCCTGACCCTGTTCTCACAGAGCTGGGCTCTTTATCCTGTCTTCTGATTCTTATCCATCTGATGGGCAAGAATTATCCTCAGAGTTGCAGAGAATGAGAATTAGGGAAAGATTTTTGTTTGCCTTGCATTTGGGAACAGGTTTCTTGCCCAGCTTTTCCATCTGGACAGTGATCCTCCTGTCCTTTCCATATTGCTGCTGAAAACTGGTTTGTGCCTGCAGTCCTTTGTGACCCTGATCTGTTGGGATTTATTGCCTGGAGTAGCAGGAAAGGCACAGTTTGGCAAATGGCTGGAAACTGATGGTGAGAGATGAGGCTTTTTTCCAGAGTTTCTATCAGGAAGCAGATTGCAGAGTTGAACGCTGAGAGAGAGTTTGTGTGGCTTTTAGTCTTTCAGCTGCTGCATTTAACTCCTGCCTTGGAAAAAAAGTCCTGGATGCTCATCAATACTTGTGTTTTTATACCCACACAAACATTTAAACATGTACATGTGTGTATAGACACACACTGGCTCGGGGCTGACAGCACCAGGAAGCTCAGAGGGCCCTGTGGGAAGGCTGCTTTCCAACCATCAGGAAGTTTCCCTAATTGGATTTATTCACATATGCTGGGGCTGATAAGCAGAAGGTTAATAAGAAAGAAAGTTGATTTTTCTTAGTTGCCAAATTCCTATTTTTAGTCCGATAATTTAGGGGAGAAATACTGCTAAAAGCATCATTTTATTCCTAGTCTTAATGTAAAGAAAGGATTACTGTATTTTAAACTGTAAATTCTTTTTGTCAGCAGTGTGGTTTAAATGCAGGAATTCCAGTTGGTTCCATCAGCTGAGGATTTTTTTAAAGACTCCTCACCCTTCCTCTGTGTGGGCACTCTTGCTGTTGGTTTAGATACACTTTAAGATCTGGAATTTTGTTACTTCCTGGTTGGTCTGTGAGGATTTCCCTGAGATTTTCGGGGAGGATGGAAGGTGCAGGTTAATTGCAGAGGTTCACAGAAACACAGAGGGGGGTGTACTGAGCTTTTTTACTTTGAAATTGTTGGCAGAAATCAGGGAGTTATGTGAAGGACCGACTTCTCAGACCCCTGTCCTTGGCTCAGATTCCACTGTGTGCCAGACTCCTGCCAGGAAGGGTCCCACACAGGCCTGGGGGCTTGCTCATGGTGAGCTTGGAGGGGGCTGTCAAGCCAACAAAGTTGTCTTAATTGTTTCTCCAGCATCATTTGGACACTGGGAGCCAAAGTGGGGAAAGCCCTTGGGCAGGGACCCGCAGGGCTGGTCGGGTACCCACATCCCTGATGTAAACAGGCTGGCAGTGGCTTGGCTCGGTTTTCTGTGGAAAGTGGGTCACTGGGAATAAGTGGTTTAGCTTTGTGTCATTTGAGGAGAGGCAGGAAAATGTGCAGTAATGGAACACACCAGGGCTGACGTCAGACCCGCAGCGGGCGAGCCGGGACTCCCGCGCGGCTCTCGGGGATGAGTGGGAACACGCTGATGGATGGAGGGCATCCTGTGCTGGGGGAACAGGCAGCTGAATTCAGGGCGTTCTCCTGCATTAATAGTGGCCACATCTGTAGGGTCCTCACCCAGAGGGCCAAGGAAAAGCCGTGTGGTGGGAATTACAAATCTGAGCCTCAGGGGCAAGGCAGGAAATACAGGAGAGGGAATCAGTTCCATTCCATCTCACCTCCTTCAAGTGGAATAAAACTCCGAGGAGAGTTTGGAGCTCAGACCTTGCTGGGAAACTGGAGATGGCGTTCAAGTGAGAGGCTTTGGATGCATTTGTTCTGTGCTTTATGCCCTGAATGTGGACACGGGATAACCATGGAGTGGGCACCAAAAGATGAGGATTAGGTTTGGGCACGTTCCTATGTCTGGTTTACAGGAGCCTGAGCCACAGATCAGTGAGGCTTGGAAGAAATCCTTTCTATACATCCCATTTTCTGACACTTTTCCATGTGTGTCAGCTCGGCTGATACGTGACAGGCTCCTGGATGGTGTGTTTGCCTTCATCAGCATGTCCATGCTCCTTTGCAATCCTCTGGGGAGGGGTGAAAATGGAATTCCCACCTGGCATGGGGAAGTTGTTGGGGTCCATGGACATCCATGGCAGGTGTGAGGTGAGGTGCCGGACCCCACCCATCCTATTTGCAGAGAAGGTGCAGGAGGTTCGCTGCTCGCAGCCATTTGATCTCCACTAACAAGAGCTGTGCTTTGCCCTTTTCTAGGAATAAAGGTTATATTTGGTGTCAGGATTTTGGGGCTGAGCAGTGTAAATAGTGCTGGAGGATGTGTTGAATCATTGTTTGAACTGTCTCAGCCGGGGGGAGCCGTTGTTTTCATCTGTTCCCTGTGTGGTTCTTTGCAGCTTTTCCGACGCGTGGCAGCTGCCTTGCCTGGGATGGAAAGCACACAAGACAAAAGTAGAGAAGACAGTATCCTTTCTGTGCCTGTGCCAGGCGTTACCCTGGACGAGGAAGAGCCGCTGCAGCCCTCGTGCAGCTCGTGGACATCCCAAAAAGAGGGGGAATAGGGGCAAGTAACCTTTGAGCTTGAAGTGCTGAGGAAGAAGGATTGGTGGGTTGGAAGGCTGGGAGCAGGGGTGTTGAGGGTGGAGGCAGCAGGGGAAGGAATGGTGATCCGAAAGGCTTCTTTGCTAGGTGTTTGAACGTGTGGGATGTAGGGAGGGAGGTGGGAGAAACAGCTGCAAAGAGGTCTGAAAAAAAACCCCTCTGTGGCTCTTGCAGATCTGACTGACAGAATCCAAAATCACACTGTCCCTGAAGGGACCTCTGTAGGCCCCTTCTCTGACCTTCCTGCTCAAAGCAAGGCTGACTCCCAAATTAGGCCAGTTTCTCCAGGTCCCATTCAGAGATACTTGGGAAATCTCCAAGGATGGAGATCCCATAACCTCCCAGGGCAGCCTGTCACAGCCTGGACCCCCGGCAGCATCTCTGTGGTGGGAGGGAGAAGACTCAACTGATGGGACCAGTCTCAGCCAAGGGAAAGCAGGTGGCATGAGGGGTGGCAAAGGCATGACAAGCAGTATGGCTACACGGGAGTCACTGCCCTGGCCAGGGGGGTGTGTTTGGAATAGGAGCTTTTCCAGGGAAAAAATGGATCATGGAGCTGGTAAATAGAGGAGAAATTGGGCCTTGGTGGAAGGAAGTCCCAGGAACTGTGGGAGTAAGACAAGCCTGGCCCTGGAATTCCATCAGAGCATCTGATGCATGGGGGAAAGAAGGGTTTGGGAAGCTGGGGATTGCGGCCGCTGAGGCACAGGCTTTGTGTGATAGGGACTTGAGTGATCAGAAATACTTCGTTATGCAGGTCCCTGAAAGGTTAATGAGCAACAATCTTTATTAATGAGGGGTAGAGTGCATAGGCAGGGGCTGTGTCAGGCAGTTTGATCACCAGCCTCTAAATGGGAGTGCAGTAAGGGCACTGGGAATTTGGCTTCCTGCAGCCTGCAGATAGCAGGGATGGAATAGGATCGTGTCCCGGGCAGCTGCATTAGGATTAACAGGGGCATTTTTGCAGAACATGGAGGGTTCAAGGATCTTGACCCACTCATGCTCTGAGATGAAGCTGTCAAGGCTCATGTCAAGCATCTCCAACTTAAACACACTTCAAGCTTTAGATCAGCCAAATGGACCAAACACTGGAGATGAATTATTGGTCTTTTGTTTCCCTTTACGTGTTTATTTTCTCCAAACCTCTTTAAAAAGCAACTTCAGCCCCTTAAAGAAATAAGTTGGAAGTACCAGCTGTGTGATTTCTTTGCCTCTGTGTTCTTTGATAAGGGGAACACTGGAGACTTGTGGTGAACGGCTCTGAGCTGGTGATTAGCATTCAAAGCTCCTCCTGGGAAAAGCTCCGTGAGGCTGTAACTCCAGGGCATCCCCTGGGAACTGGAGTGCTGCAGAGAGAGTCGCTTATCACAGGCAGGTTCTGAGCAGCCAGCTCTGCAGTGACCTTGTGGGACAGTAGCTGGCACTGGAAGGGGGAATTCAGGCTGGTGGCAGGGCTTTGTTGGCTGCTGGTGGGAGCAGAGAGGTTTAACTGAGCACGGATTGGTGGGGAGGTCAGGATGGCACGGCCGGAGCTCCGGGGGTTAGCAATGTGCAGTGGTGCCCAGGAAATGGTAGAGTCCCCATTCCCAGAGGGATTTAAAGTCGTGTGGATGTGGCACTTGGGGATATGAGATACTGGGGGAGCAGGTGGACTCGAAGATCTCAGCGGGCTCTTCCAACCCGAATGATTCTGTGGTTCTGCAGAAACAGTGATTAGACCCTTCGGTGTATCCGGGCATCTTTAATTCCCACAGCAAGAGGTCAGTGGGATCGCTGGGAAGAGCAGACTGGTTGGAGAGAAACATTGGGGTCCAACATAGTTTCTGCTGCATATTTGATGTGCCCGTGCCAGGGCAGGAGGGGCAGGTGAGAAACCTTCGGTTTGGAGCTGGTCTTTCCAAGTATTTCAGTGGGGAGCACTGAAAATGCCATTCACAATCCTGCTCTTGGTAGGGAGGCAGAGTTGGAGATCTGTTTGCCTTAACTTCCTCCTTCCAGTGATTGACATAAAACTGGAAAAGCCTCAAGAGCAGCCTGTCAGTGAAGGAGGCTGTTCCTGCTAATACCCTGTGGCTTCCACCTTTCTCCAGAACATCACTGCTTTCCCTCCCTGTCCTCTTCATTGACTGCAGTGTGAATATTGGCTTGAACCTTCCCCTTTCCGTAATAACGTATCGCAGTTCATCATCGCTGGCTGTCTCGTGGAGATGATCTTTAGCTTCACAAGCACACCCCCCCCACACACACACCAACAAAATGTCAGTGTCTTCATTATTTATAAGAAAAAAAAAAAAAAACCAAAAAATACCAGCGTATTCTAGGTATATCTTTAAAAAAAAACAAAAGAAAAAAAAAAAAAATCCAAACAAAAAAAATAGGTACAATTTCTTAATATTTGTTCCTTTTTTAATATGTTATGATATTGCACTTTGAAATGATGGCAACTGAGTAAGTTTGGAATTGGACCTAGACGAGATGTATGTGCAGAAGAAGGCTTGCAAATCTGGCCCATTGGATTTCTCTCAGAAACTGGGAATGCGTAGACAGCAGGCGGAATCACGGGGGGAGGTGGCAGATGCCGAGGGTTAAACGCTTATCCTTGATAATTAAACACAAATTAACCCCAAGCTCCTAATTGCATTGAGCAGAGCAAGAGTCTGCCTGGTGTCCAGACCCAGCCCGGCCGTAGCGGGGCTTTGTCACCGCCGGCTGCTGGAGCTGGGAATTCTTGCCGAGGCAGCGGGGACACATTTCCAAGGAAGCATACTGGGAAATACGGACGGGCTCTTTGGGATGAGTGGCTTCTGGAGGATTTGGGGGGGAAGGAAAGGGTGGATGTGCATTAGCAAAACACTTGCAGGAAACAGGGAAATAATGTTTCGAGTGCAAAATGAGTTTTCAGAGCTTTTTTTTTTTTTCCTTTTTAAGTAGAACACCAATGAAGTGAATTATTACTGCCCAAGAGATGGGAACGTAACGTTTCAGCTGTTTGGAGGAGAAAGCATTTTGCTCCTTTGGTTTTTTAGGGGAAATATTGAAATCAGGACTGGCACTAAAATCTGCCAAAGCCGATTGAAACCTTGGAAATTTGGGAGAAAGAGGGAAGAGCAGCTGGCTGCCCCAGCAGAGGGGGAATGGCACCCGCTTTTCCAGAGCGTGAGCATAGGTCGGTGGGGAAGGGGTATTTACTTTGATCCTACAGAATCCTAGTTGAGACATCTTAGATGGAAAGGGAGGGACTTGAGTAGGATGGAAACCAACTTCTGATTATGCAGATTTATGCCTTTATTTTTTAGCTTTTTTTTTTTTTTTTATGTTCAGTCTTCCAAGTTGGTTTAGTTTGGTTCTCTAGAGCTGTATAGTTTGGTTAAATAATTAGTAATTTAGTTTTCTATGGAATTAGGTTCACAATTAACCCTTTTTTCTTTGATATTTATTTCTCGGCTTCAATTTTTTTACTCTTTTCAGTGCTGATTTTGTTGTTTTCCTTTGGCTGAGGAATCTGTGTAGAGCTTTGCTGATGTTGCGAGATGTAGCTACCCGAGAAACACGGAATGGAACACACTAGAAGTGCACCCTTTTAATCTTTACTAGTCATTGTGAAGTTGCTGTGTAAGTTAATAAACACAATTGTAAATACATTGTTTGCTGGGCGACTCTGGCCGAGTTACAGTGCAGGAAGGAATTCTCGAGTCTGTGTTGCGATTGCAAATTAAATGGACAATTGCAAGGGAATGTTCAGGCTCCTCCTTGGTTCTCTTCTGCCCCTCTCTCTACCACCTAAAATAACCACCTGGGGGAGAGGAAGGGAATCGTCCTCACCACCACTTTCCCCAGGAAGCAGGCATAAAAGAGTTGGAATTCTTCATTCCTGAGGTGAATGCCAGGCTCGTGCCCTGCCCTGGGTTTCTAGCAGCTCTGCACAACAATAACTTAAAGGCAGAACGAGATGTAAAAGTGCTTTTCTAATGCAATATTAAAGGCGAGTTTTTTTGACGTGGCATGTCTTGAAATAAACATCAATGATATGTGACAAAGGATCATTCTTTATTTAAAAGAAACTCCTCTGGGGGAAGGAAACCTGGCTGCTTTTCCTTTGTTGTACTGTTCTTAATCGTGCAGAAATGCTTCATCCTGCTGCTTCTTCCTTTGCTTTGGTTTGCTTTTTTCTCCTTTGGTTCTCCGTGCAGCTTCTGTTGGTCCTCATTTGGCTGTTCCCCACGAGCACATCCTTTTTTTTTTTCTTGCTTCTGATAGAACCAGCCTCCTCTGCTTCCCACAGTCCCAAGCTTTAAGCACTGGATTTAAGGAGCTGGCTTAGCCCGTACGGGCTGTGGTGGACCAGCAGCCTGGCTGCTTTTCCTGGAAGACCTGAGAGCAGGTTTATCCAGAACTGCCTGGGAACAAAGGTCTGGAGAGCAGCATTCCCGAAGCTCCGTGTTCAGCACGGCCAGGGGGCTGCAGGAGCATGGACGAGGCCGTGGTTTGGCACTTCCAGACAAGGTCCCTGGGGCTGCTCAGCACAGCCAGGTACGTTCAGTGCATGTCCTTGCTGATAGTCTGTGCTTAACGTGACCACAGGGCTCCGTCCTGTCCTCATCCCAGTTTTCCAGAGAAAACACACTTCCAAGGTGAGCACAGGAGCAACATGGTCTTTATATGAATTTCTTTTTGTTGTTTTGGTTTTTTTTTTGCACCATCCGTCTGTCAGATTTTAGATTTTAATTTTCTTTTACTCAGTGGACGTGGCCAGTGGAACTGTGGGAACAGACTTTTAATGCTGATTTTCGTGTGATTTTTTGAGTGAAGGTCTCGGCTCTGTTTCTTTTCTCCTCCCTGCTCTGGCTTGCTCGTTGTACAGTCCATCATGCAGCTATTCCATGCCTCACGTTTTGTCTTGATAAAAGTAGTTGAAGAAATTGTGTAAGGGGAAAAAAAAGGTTCCTTTTCTTCATGTTGGAATGTCACTGGTACCTCAGCTCTGTTTGATAATATGAACCAACAACAACAAGAGAACAAATCCTTAGCGCTTGAACTAAATAAATACCTGTCTCATTGGAAAGCTCTGGGTCTCTTCTCTCAGCACGTGCAGCGCAGCGCAGGCGGGAGGTGCAGCTCCTCACGGGGGGCTGAAGTGCTGCAGGAGGCTTTTGTGAGGGCAAGGAAGAGTTTTGGGGGGCTCTGTTTCAGAGGGAAGGTGGTGCAGGGGTGTGTTTGCTGTTGCTGCGGTGTCTCTGCGATTGTTTGCAGCGCCCGAGGAGCGATGCCGGGGACGGAGCCCGTCCTCTGCCGGCTGCAGCTGTGCCTTTCTGCTCCCTTCCCACTCTTTGCGTCCAGCTGCTTCCTCCGTTCCCTTGCCAAAGGCCGTTCGGGCGCCTTGTGCGGCCTCACCACTGCCTCAGCTTCCCTGGGACACGGCTGCACCAAGCCCACCTTCCCTGAGGAGGATCCTCCTCAAGCCTCCTTGCTGGAGATGGCAGCCAGGTCTGCGGGGCCGGGGAGGTGAGTAACAGATGCGCTTTGGTGAGTTACCCTCCGCTTTCCTGAAGGAGAGAATCGTGGAATCACAGCATGGTTGGGCTGGAAGGGACCTTAAAGACCATTGAGTGCCACCCCCTGCCAGGGGCAGGGTCACCTTCCACTAGCCCAGGTTGCTCCAAGCTCTGTCCAACCTGGCCAGTAGAGAAGGAGAATTACCTGGATTTGGTGTGGGAACACCAACAGCCCAACCTTGGTCTCTTGGTTAAGCTCTTTGCTATTAAAAGGACCATGAATAAATTGGTTGTGAAACTGGAACGTAGCTGTGGAGATGTGCTGGAATTAGGGATATGGAAGCAGTCATGGCGGGGGTTGGGATGAGTCTCTGGAGAAGGTTTTTGTCACTGGGGGCAGCTTCTGTTCCTTGCACCTGGCACCTCCAGGTCCCGCCCTGGGTGGGAGCCTCTGGAAACACCACGGTCACCGCCTCAGTTCCTCCTGGCTGCTGCCGTGGGTAGCCCTGGGACTGTCACCTCCCGCTGGAATCCCAATTCCCGAATTGCCACTGGTGAAGGGGGTCTGGATTAAACTGCAGAGACGGGGCTGCTGTGGAGCAGGGAATGGCGGGGGGCACCCACCAGCTCCGGAGGGTGCTCCTGGCCGCTCGCTCGTGGCTGCAGTGGGTCAAGCTCTGCTCCCAGCCCGGCTCCAAAATCCGAGAGGGAGTATCTGGCTCAGGTTGGAGGGTGCTGATGGCTTCTCTGCTCGCTGGTGGGACCAGCCCTGATTCTGCTGGAGGAGCCCCAGGATCCTCCAGGCAGCATCTGCAGAGCTGCTGCAGCAGCCGAGCCATGGCCTCGCTGCAGTTCTGCTTCCAGCGCCCGAATCCTCAGCAAACCAAAGTGCGAGGGCTCTCCCTACGTGCTGCGGCAGCACCTTTTTCCATGCTGGGCATGTCCCAGCTCCGAAGGAAGATAAATGGGGTGGGCAGGCTGCGGCACAGGCTGCCAGCGCTCCCGCAGTCAGCGAGGCAGCTGCAAACACCCGGACCTCAGAGCAGCCTGTCCCTCCCATCTCCGCTGCCTCCTCCTCTGCTGCTCTCCCGCTGCCTGAGCCGGGCTTTCCAGACTTGCTGGGCTTGGGGTTTCACCGCTGTAATTGTTTTGTCATCAATTTAATGGATTTTTCATCAATTGGCAACAATACCGATTTTGTTTTCCCCCCTCTTTAACCATTTTCCCCTTCCCCACCCTGGTCCGAGTGCATGGTAAAGCCGAACGTGGCTTTTTATAAAATATTTAGGATCCTCTTGTAGGAGCAGGATGGAGCTGACTGCCCAGACCGATGCTGGAAAGGCCGGGCTCGGGCGTGTGGGGAATTAAACGCCTGTGGAATTGCAGCTCTGCCCTTCCCGGGAGGATAAGGGGTAGGGAAGCGCTGGGGGCAGGTGGGTGATGTTGGGTGGTGCTGCCCCACAGCTCTGCCCTGCTGGCTTGGGAGGGAGGGGTGCTGCTTCCAAATCGAATTTTCCAGGCTTGCCACCTGTTTCCAAGGGTTTGGATATAAATTAGAGCCGTTTCAAGTGCTCGCTGTCGGCCACCCGGAGAGCACGTCTGGAACGAGGATGTTATTAAAGGCATGATTAAAGCTACTGCTAATTAAAGCACTGAAGTGTCTCTCCCACAGCCAGTGGGTCCGTCCACGGCGCTGCGTGCCCTCGGATACAGGGCAGGGAAGGGAGAAAATGGGATTTATCCACGCTCCCAGCACTGGTGGTTTGGCACGGACTTTTCCTGCGTTTATCCCAGCTCGGGAAGAGGGGCCGGGTGGAAATGGGAGGTTTGGTCCTGACAATTCCTGAGCTGCTTGATTTCCAGAGAAGTGGGTTTGGATCACAGCGAGGGTTACGTGGCCCCCAGCTGATTCCTGTGCCATGGGATATTGTGGGATTCATTTTCCTGGCGGTTTGTGGGCACGATGGGCATTCATGGCTTGTGCCTGCTCCTTACTGCGGATCCCGTTTTTCCGATGGGTTTTGGAGTTGTTCTGAGCTTTGCTCCGTGTTTGGAGCTTCAGCAGCTCTCCCTGCTGGGAGAGAGGAGTGCTGCGAGTCTGGATTGGAGTTGGGAAGGGAGCGGGTCAGCCCTGATCTCTGCCCCTCAGCACTTCTGGTCCCTCTGCTCCTGCCCAGCGCCGCTCTCACTCGGCACCACGAGCTCCTGGGAAGCCCCTCCTGAGCGGAGCAGACCAAGCCAGGTACTTCTGTGGGCTGTGGTTCGATTGTTTGTGTTCCCAATATCATTTATAACATATTTAATTGCTCCTTCATTCAGCTCCCTAGTGCAGGGCCTGGCTGCTGCCAGCTGTTCCCACCGGCAGCGTGAAGACCCCGGGAATTGCTGCTGGAGGCACGTGCTGGTCCATCACTGTCCTTGCCCGGATTGCACCGTGTCCCTGGATCTCTGGGAGACCAGCACAGCAGGAGGGAAGCAGGAACAGCTTTGGAATGTTCAGGTACCTCAGGGATGAGGAGCATGGGTGTCTGAGCTGGGGAAAAGGAGCTTTCTCAGGTCAGCAGCTGGACATGGCATGGGAAGGAGGGACAGTTTCTGGGTTGTGTTGCTGTCGGTGACAAGTTTCCAGATGTTTCCACCTCCCACTGTGTCTCACCTGGGATTATGCACCTTGGCTGGTGAATCATAAAATGGATATTGGATTGGTAAATTAGGTGTTAGAGAAAAATTCTTCCCTGTGGGGGTGGTGAGGCCCTGGCACAGGCTGCCCAGAAAAGCTTTCCAATATCCCATCTATCCCTGCCCTCTGGCAGTTGGAAGCCATTCCCTGTGTCCTGTCCCTCCATCCCTTGTCCCTCTCCAGCTCTCCTGGAGCCCCTTTAGGCCCTGCCAGGGGCTCTGAGCTCTCCCTGGAGCCTTCTCCTCTCCAGGTGAGCACCCCCAGCTCTCCCAGCCTGGCTCCAGAGCAGAGGGGCTCCAGCCCTGGAGCAGCTCCGGGGCCTCCTCTGGACTCTCTCCAGCAGCTCCAGGTCCTTGTGCTGCTGGCCCCAGGGCTGGGGCAGCTCTGCAGGTGGGGTCTCACCTGAACACAGGGGCAGAATCCCCCCTCCCCTGCTGCCCAGGCTGGGGGATCAGCCTGGCACATGCCAGCACACACGGCTGGGACATGTCACAGGTTGGAAATGGGGACAGTGCCCCCCTGTCACAGGAGCTGTTTCATTCCCATGCCCACCTCTGCAGCAGGAACAGCCGTGGGTGCTGGATCAGGGCCCAGGAGCGGCGGTGCCACGGGGAGGTGCCGGTGGGTGAGCGCTGCGGGGCCTGGGCAGGGTCACGGACAGGCACGGGGGATGAGGATGCAATGGGGTCTGTGGGGCTGGATCCTACGCCTCTCCAGCCCTTGGGAGCTGGGGTTTGTGCTGGAACTGACAGAGGGATGGAGGGGCCTGAATCCCTGGCAGTGCCTGACGCTGTGCCGGGCCCTTCCCAGGCGGAGATGCCTCATCCCATGAATCCGTGATGCAGAGGAAGGAGCTGCTCTGCCGGCACACGACGGTGGTTCTCTTGCACAGGAGCAGGATTTTTGGGGCAGCTTTGTCCCTTCCATGTCTCTTCAGGGCCACTGTGCCACATTCACAGGCTGAAGGTGGAACCCCCAGAGCTCCCGCTGGGAAAGGGAGGGAGGCAAAGGGGCACAGGAGGAGGCGGGGGAGCTGGGGACATCCCTGGGCAGCTCTCCAGGGGGACACAGTCCTTCCCACCCCTGGAGGTGGCCGAGGCTGAGCATTCCCTCCTCATCCTCACTCACCCGCAGGCCAGGGCTGGTTTTTTGCTGCCTTTATTAGACTTCAAGACTTCAAAGAGGTTGTTTGTTTTGTTTTGGTTTTTTCTCTTTCCGGGAGCGGGTGCGCAGCAGGAGAGAGGCAGGGAATGCAGGGGAGGATGAGGATGGTGTGTTGGGATATCCCAGTCGCCGATGGGCACAGAGATGAACTGACCCGGGGCTCTAAAGGCAAGAGCAGGCTGGGGTGCTGGTGTCACTGGTGTTTTTCTATCCAGCTGTGGGGTTTGTAATTCCTAAATCCAAAATCAATTGTGGTTCCAGGATACAATCCTGGCTCTAGGGGCGACGCTCGGCAGCTGCTCCTCACCCCTTCCATCGCCATCTCCCTGGTGCTGCCCAACCAAAACCCTGAGCTGCTGCTTGTCCCCTGGCCTGACCGTGTGTCCCCCCTCAATCCCAAATCCCTGCTGTGAAGATCCTGGCTTGGCTGCCAGAAAGGATCCCTGGTTCCCATGGAGAGCTGCCCTTCTCGCCCTCCCAAAAACCAAGGTGAAACTGAGGATGCTGTGTATCCCTCCCACTTGGCTGGAGAGGTTGGGATATTCCCTGGGCTCTTCTCAGCCTAGTTCCCAAGGGTTTAACTCCACTTCCTGAGGGTTTTGCACCATTTCTCCAACTTGGCCAGGCCCGGGAGACCGGTGCGAGTTGGAAAGGGGTGGAAATCCTGCGAAGGTTTTCATCCTCCTTAATCTTTCACCCACCTCTTGAGCATCCCTGTGGTTGCCCCCCGTGTCAGCTCCTGCTCCGGTGCTGGAGCCTCTCCCAAAAACAGCCCTTAAAAAGCCTCTGCACTGTGGGGTTCACCCGGCCAAAAACGATCCAGCCGCTTCCCCCCGGACTGACTCCCCCTTGCTCCCAAACCCGGTGTTTCTGCAGCCAGCTCCCTGTGGAGATTTGGGGTGGGGAAGCTCTGCCAACGGCCCCGGCAGCTCCCCGGGCCCTTTGCCGATGGGAATCAGACGCTGTGGGGTTCTGGAGCGGGTTTTGGGGGGGCTCTGAAGCACTTGGGGGTTATTTAATGCAGAAGCTGGGGCTGGGAGCAGGGCGTGTGTGGGGGTCTCTGTCCCCAGGGTGTTTCGGGGAGGCTGAGGGGGGCTCAGGGCAGGTTCCAAGCCAGGGGTGGGTTACACCGGGCAGGGGAGCAAAGGGGGGTCTGTGGCCCGGCCTGGGGGCCGCTAAAACCAGCATGGCATCCACATGAAGGAGCCCAGGGCGGCGCCGGTGGCGGCCCCCGCCAGCAGCCCCAGGGCCATCTGGTCCCCGGAGACGCGGTAGGGATCCTCGCGCACGATGACGTGGGTCACCCCGGGAGCTGCAAGGGAAGAGGGCCGTGAGCGGGCTGCGGAGCGGCCTCGGGCACCCCCGGGGCCGCCGGGCCACCCACCTCCGTACTGGTAGCCGTAGTGGCCGGAGCTGATGTAGGCAGCCTGGTGGGAGTCCAGGGGCACCGTCTGGTAGTAGTCGTCGTCGTAGGGGTCGTACACGTGCACCTGGAGCAGCGAGGGCTGCGGTGAATTTGTGGGGCCGGGCCGCAGCTCCCCCAGGGGTGACGGGGCCCTGGGTCCCTTGGGTGGGGAATCCGAACAGTCCCAAGGGCTGGGGGCAGCCTGTGCTCAGGTCACCCTGACTCTGCCCCTTCCCTGTCAACTTAACCGTGTCCCTGCCACCTTAACTCTGCTCCCATTCCCTTCACCTGTTCCTGTCACCTTAACCGTGTCCCTGTCCCTTAACTGTGTCCCTATAACCTTAACGTTGTCCCTGTCACCTTAACCGTGTCTCTGTCATCTTAGCTGTGTTCTTGTCACCTCAACTCTGCCCCCATTCCCCCAACAGTGTCCTTGTCACCTCAGCTCTGCTCCTATTGCCTGTAACTGTCCCAGTCACCTTAACTGTGTGTCCTTGTCACCTAACTGTGTCCCACCACATCAACTCTGCCCCCATTCCCCTTAACAGTGTCCTTGTCACCTTAACAGTGTCCCTGTGTCCTTACCTGTGTCCCCATAGCCCTGTGTCCCTGGCACCTTAACTCCACTCCCATCGCCCCCCCCCCCCAGCGCCCCGGGTTCCCGTGCCGCTTTCC
>VXAD01008731.1:186088-327565 GCA_013399195.1 Dicrurus megarhynchus
GCCCCCCGGGAATGGGCGAACCCCCCCAAAATATCCCGAGGGGCACGTGGGGCCGGCAGGAGAGATGCCGGGAATATTGACGAGCCCGCCGGCAACTCCGTGCGATGGGAAGGGCCGAGCTGTGGCCGGCAGCCGTGTCCCGCAGCCCTCCTGGGGGGTTAAAATGCTTCTTAAATGGTTATAAAATGGTTAAAGGGTTTGGTGAGCGGGGGGATGTCGGCGCGCAGCATCCCCAGGAATGAAAGCAGGGACGTCCAGGTTGGGAAATGCAAGGCGGTGTTAAGATTTTCTGCTTGTATAAAATGCGTATTCCCTTCGTTTTTATGAAAATGTGGATTATTTCCCGGTTTTGTTTTTTTCTTTTTAAATTTCTTTTTAGTAATGATTGCTTGCATGCTCTGTTGTTGGCATTGTGGTGTTCAGGGCAGTGAAGTCCATCGCTACATTGTGGGTGAATAATGCCAAAAAGGAGCTTGGTTTCCGTCCTTTATGGAAAGCAGAGGAGCCTGGAAGTATGGAAATGAAATAAATATTCATTAGCAGAAAGAGGTTTTGTACCGGGTTTTGGGGGCATTTCCTCCCCCCACTGCACATCGTGGTGAGCTTTTGGGTTATGGTTTGTATATCCATAGGCTGAATTTTATTTATTCAGTGCTCATTATTGTCAAGTGTAGAAAAATGAGCAGGTTGAGGGTATTTTTTTCCCCTCTCCTGGACAAAGACATGTTGTACTAAGCAGAAAGAAACCCCAGAAAGATCCTATTTCTGTTTTAATCAAAATATGATTTAAGATGCAGTGGTGTGTTTATTTTTGCTGTTAAATAGTGATGGAGGAAGTCAGAGCCTTTTTTTGTGTGTGTGTGTGTTTTTTTAAAGGAATGTGAATGATGGAAACATCTTTAGGGAAACATTTTGCTGGACTTGATTGCATCAACTGCATTATTTCATAAAATGTGAGCTGTGAAGTGGTTGTTGATTAGAACTCAAATTGAGGAGCGATGTTGAGCAATGTAAAGAAAAAGGAAATTAGTATGAAGAGGCCAAATGCTTATTTTCTTTTTTTTCAGTTCTTTCTGATTCTGAATTTTAACTGTTTCATGGCTTCTCTTGACCTTTACGGTTGAGTCTATTAAAAAAAAAACCCCAAACATGTGGTTATTTATTCTGTGTATTTATTCTTGTTATACATATGTAGTTATTAAAAGGACTGATGTCAGCCAGCATTGTGTATTTGGCATTAAATTTACATTAAATCTGATTAAATTTTGTTCTGGAAGTGGCAAATACCAACTTACCCAGTTATGCATCCCAACTTTTTATTTACCAAGGCAAAGGTTGATGTTTTTCAGAAGGCATCTTTCTCTCCCAAATCACGTGCTTTATTTTAGGGAACGTGGGATAAGTGTTACAGATACTGTCCAGATCTGGGGGGTTTGGGGTGTATTCTTCAGCTGATTAAAATTCCTGGCTCTCATCAAAGACACACTTTTTTTGGACAGGTAGCTATATATCCTCTGGAACAAAGGGACTGGAAGCAAAATGTGTGCCATGGAGGTGTTTGGAATTTGTTCAGAAAATATTCCTTGGAGTGAGAAACCTAGATTGCAAAAAAAAAAAAATGTACGTGGAATAACTGGGATACAATCATTTAGGGAGGACATTTGGGGAGATGCTTTCTGACCCTGGTTGATGCTCATCTGTCAAACTCCATGGTGAGCCTGCATTGCAGTCGGTTAAAAAACTATCCAGGGAGTTTTAAAACCCGCAGTTAAGTTTTCCTGGTCTCTGGATATCCCATAGGGATAATGGGGAGGAACAGGGAAGAGAGGTGATGCTGCTCCTGCAAACATTTCTTAGGAGAGGGAGAATGCTTTGGAGCAGCAGTTCTGTGAAAGGCCTTCGGTACCTGCACTGAAAGCATAATTAAAATGATAATTGAATCGGGGCTAAATTGAATTATGCGATCTGCCTGGAGGAGCTCGGCTTGGCCACGGAGGTGCAAACGCAGCCACTTCAGGCAAGGGAGGTGTGGGGGGGATCCAGGGCAGTGCCTGCTTTTGGGAAGTTCTCCAAGGCGTGGGATTGGCACCGATCTCGCTCTCAGGGAAGTGGGACGTTCACCGCTGGGATGTCGCTGCTGGGTCACCTGCTGTGAAAGCTGTGGCACGGACAGAATTCCACCTGGCTCTGAATCCAGGGCTTTCGCTGCCGTGGCTGTGGCAGAGGTGGTTTGGAGCCTTCTCCTCAGGTAGTCAGAACCCCCCGTGTTTCCAGCCAGGAACTCGGAGCAGACTCCCAGCTCTCTGGAAAGCAGCTGTCGAGGCTGTCAAAAGGGAAACACAATTTTTATATCTTCCTTTGTGAGCTCGCTCTTCCCTTCAGTGCGGATTATGATCTTCATTTGTCTTCCAGCCCTGCCTTTGGGGCCTGATGGTATCTGCAGGGGCCCCCGGTTTCCCTTTCCGCAGCACAAGTGCTCCGTGTACTTTCTGTTTCCTCTGCAATTCCTGGAGTCTCTCCCTGTGCCGGGGCATTCCTCTCCCTCTTTCTGTCCCGAATTAGCTCCCTCGTGCCTGTGATCCTCCTCATCAGCTGGGCTCAGGTTTGCTGCTTAAAATCCATAGGTTCTCATGTCCAGTCCATAGGAATATTCGATCCGAAATGACTGAATGAGGAAAGGGCTCCTGTCATACTCTGCAGTATTTTCTTTTTCCTGATTTCAAATGCCAATCCCTGTGGATGTTACTGGATTCTCGTGCCGTGCATCCCTTCAGTGAACAGACGAAGATTTGTGTTTCACTGACGAGAAATAAAATCCACCGGTCTGGTTTTTTACCTGTTGATGGTCTCTTCAGTCTCTGAATTAAAAAATACTGGTTCTTCATCTGTCACTGCTTAAAACTGGGAATAAATTTTCAGGAATTATTTCCGTGTGACTCAAATACCAGTTGGACAGACACAGTTCTGCAGAGCTGTTAAATTGTGTCACCTTCTTGTTCCTTCCACTCAACTGAATCACTTTGTTCCTATTTTTGTGGCAAAAACATTGATATCCCCAAATACGAGGGAAAAATATCTCAGCAGGGCTGTGTTTATTTATGCAAATTCATAATCCCAGAATGACTGGGGTTGGAAAGGACCTTAAAGCCCATCCAGTGCCACCCCCATTCCATGGGCAGGGACACCTTCCACTGTCCCAGGTTGCTCCAAGCCCCATCCAGTCTGGCCTTGGACACTTCCAGGGATCCAGGGGCAGCCACAGCTTCTCTGGGCACCCTGTGCCAGGGCCTCCCCACCCTCACAGGGGGGAATTTTTTCCCAGTAAAATTTGTGTAAACCTGATTTTTGGAGAAAGTCAGGATAGTGTGATTGCACTTCCCACCTGGGCGGAGAGAGAATGAAATCAATGTGAAAACATGTCTGTGATATATATTTTGTGTTATGCTCTGATTTATCAGTGCTTTGTTAGGTGGATAACCTTGAGGTGGGATTTTATGTTAATTTATTAGCTTGAATGGGAAGCAACAGTTGGGAATTTCCAGGATTTTCTTCTGCTGAGGGGCAGGTGTGCCATGGGTGTCTGAAGCAGGAATCCCAGACCTGTAATTAAGATCCCAGGCAGCAAAGATCCAGCTTTTAAGGCATATCCAGCACTTGCAGGTCTGAAATTTGTGGAAGCTGTTTATTTTTAAGAACCACGTAGGGAAGGATCTTCTGTTGAGGATGAAGGGGACGCACGGATTTTTTAGAATGTGAGTGGGACTTGGATAATTTTTCCAAAGCTCTTCTGGGTTTTTGTTTACTATGGATGTGCTGAAAATGCTGAGCACTGCACAGGAATTTCAAGTGACTGTGCTTTCTGGGAGGAAAAAAATGTGGGCCTGCTGACGCTCCCCAGCAAACCATTTAGGAGATTATCGTCATAGGATTTATAAAAGCTGAAAAAAACCCACATTCCCCTCCTCTGGTTTGTATTTGCTTGTGCTTTCCCCTGTCTCTCCTTCCTCTGCTTGGCTGAAACAGTCACGTGGAAAACTGGAGAGTGGAAAAATGAAAAGTCAGAGCAGAAAACTGGGGTTTATCGTGGCCTTGGTACGATAACTTTCTCAATAGGAAGATTAAAGCTGAAGTGTATTTGTAGGCTGATCGTTTTTGCCTTCCTTGTCTCAGCAAGGGTTAGAGATTTGGGAGGATTATTGGAGACAAGCTTAGAGTATTTTATGAGAGGAAAAGTACTAAACTGGCGGGAAAAAAAAAAAAAAGAATAGATGCCATCATGCCTGCTAGGCATGTCTAATTCTTTGATAAAATGGATAAAGATTGCAGACTGCAGCAGAAGTTAAAATAGACCATAACATCTCGGGGTCCGCAGGGTTTTTCCTTCTAATTTGCTGTAGAACTTAATAAAAAAGATCTGCCTCTTTTATGGCATCAGGCTCTTTATCTGCCACAAATTAAAGCCCAGTGCTTGGGCTTCTGCTTTCTCTGCCGTTAGATACCAGCTCCCTAAATTTGATAATGAGTAGGTTTTATCATTCTGAGATTAGAAATACATCCTGAAGATCGGTGAGAAGTTTTGTGCATGGTCTTCTTCTTCCCCATTTTCCATTCAGTTCTTTATGCTTGGATTTATAGGCAGTAATAACTTGCTTTTTAATGGACAAGGGGATTTATGTGGTTATTTTAAACAGGGTCCTAAGAGTCCCCACAGCCCCATGGGCTGCCCAGGGCAGGGGCAGAGTCCCCATCCCGGGACAGACTGAAAAGCCACGTGGATGTGGCACTTGGGGACATGGGTTAGTGGTGGCCTTGGTGGTGCTGGGGGGCTCCATGATCCTCGAGGTCTTTTCCACTGTTAGCAATTCCATGATTCTACCTTCTCCTGCCTATTTGATGGGCAGGGTAAGATCGTTCATTCCAGTTCCTGATGACATTTTACCCAGGATAATTGTCATGTCTGGATGGACAGACAGGTGCTAAGGGCTTTTCCCTGCTGAAAAGTATTTTGTGTGAAGCTTGTGAGCATTTGAAATGCAATTACTCTGGAATAGGTCCCTGTACAAATATTTGATTCTGTAGTAGTTTATTCTACAAATAATTTTCTTCAGTTTTCTGTGTAGGGTGTCACTTAATGAGACTTTTAATGGCTTTTATGAAGTGATGGCATTCCACATATTTTCCACTTTGCTCTTGACTGGACTTACATTCACAACAGAAGTTTTCAGGTCTTAAAATGCAGTGCCATAAATGGGAGAACTGGGTTCTTTTTCTTTACCATAGCATCCAAATCCTAGCTGTTGAACTTTCTTGGATAGCTGAGTCTTTTAATATGGATTTGGGAGCTCAAGAAAATATTTCTTTGTGTAAGAATTTTTTGACCGTCTTTCTATTTGAGCCCTTGGAAAAGCAAACACGGCAGAACAGCTCAGGAGCATCTCACCCACGTGGTTTTGCTTTCCAGGGAAGCCTTGCTGCTGCTGGAGCAGGTGCCAGGGACAGGGTGGGTTCCTAGGTGATTACAGGAAGTGTGGGACATCTCCACCAAGCGTGGCAGATCCGTGCCTGGAAAGAAGGAACAGGATTTTACAATATGGGCGGTAAAACACTGGCACAGCTGATTGCCCAGGGAGGTGGTGGCTGCCTCATCCCTGCAAGTGTCCAAGGTGTAATTTCAATTACTTTCTAACTACTACTTCCAAAAGCCAGTTCTTGTCTAAATGCAGAGGTCCTTTGATACCCAATAACTTTTCCCTTTGGAGGGAACTCTTTAATTCCACAACCAAATGGCTTTTGATTGTGGTCCAGTTAAACTCACGGCATCGCCTGGGAAGCGTTGGGCAGGTTCCATTTGAGGGGCTCTGGCTTTCCCAGTTTGTTCCCTAGATTCCAGGTCTACAGTGGACCTCTGGAGTGGTTCTGGGCTCTGGATGAAGCCCAGCAGAACCCCACTGCAGCTCACTTTGCTGGTGATTTTCCACGCGTGGCTGCTTTTAGTCATCTGTCCGTCGGCCAACTCTGAATCTGCTCAGCTGCTTTGTTGACACATACAGTGGTAATTTTTTAATTGGGACGTCATCCTCAAAAGGTTGCCTGTCACATTGCAGCATTTGCCTTTATTGCCGTGGATCTCCTCGGAGGATGAAGTCAGCTTTGCTTGACAAGGCCTATTTTCCATAACGTTGACTTGACTGTCATTAATTTAGCTCCTGTTCTTTTTAAGTGCAGATCGAGTCTGATTCAGTTTTCCCTTGTTTTGTCCAGAGCCTATGTCTGGCAAACTGATTGGTGTTTACTTGGTGTTTTGCCCTCTCCTGACGTAGCCGTGCTGGAGATGTTTGTCTTCCAAATTTTCTCCTGCATTCCGAAAAATATTGCAAATGAGCCCTTGGGGTCTCTGAAATAGTGGAGGACTCCCTGGGCTTCTGGGGCATCATTCCATACTGGAATGCAGAGCTGGTAGAGACCTTGGGGGACTTTCCAGTCCATTCACCTTCTCAAGGCAAGCTAAAGTGTCCCTAGAGGAGCCTTAATGAATGTATTTCTAATTTTTCCTTAAAATCCTCCAGTCTTGGGGGTGCCAGCCTCCTCAGGAAGCTGGCAGTGAGTGCTTAACCAATTTGGTTAAAAGCTTGTCCAATATCTTAGATCTTTTAGGAAGCAATTCCTGCCTGTGAGGGTGGGGAGGCCCTGGCACAGGTTACCCAGAGAAGCTGTGGCTGCCCCTGGATCCCTGGAATTGTTCCAGGCCAGGTTGGACAGGACTTGGAGCAGCCTGGGGTAGTGGAAGGTGTCCCTGCCCATGGCAGGGGTGGAATTGGATGGGCTTTAAGGTCCCTTACAGTCCAAGCCATCCTGTGATTTTGTGATCTCTGAGAAATGAAGATACTTTGCTTTGAATAACCCATCCCCTTGTTTCTGCTGTCACTGATGGGAGCATGTTACATCCTCCTCCAGTTTGTTTTCCTCCAGGCTGGCAAGGTCCTTTAACGTGTTCCTATGGATCATTTTCTATCCAAATCTCTTTATTATTTCCTCAGCTTTCCTCTGTGCTCTGGTGTGTTTACTTCTCTCTCTCCTCAGACTTGGCACTGCGAGGCCTTGTCAGCATTGTATAAAACGAAATAATGCTGGTTTCCACATGGCACTCTTAAAACAATCTGAAGTGCCTTTTTTTTCCTTTTTTCCCCTTTTTTCTTTTTTTGGCAATTCCACTGTATTGTTGACATTTTACTTGTGATCCAGTATCCCCTCGGGGTTGTTTTCTCCTGTCCATCAGCCCAGCTGGGAATTCTCCACCTGCACGATGTGCACTGCTCTTGCACTCGTCTTTATGGGTTTCACCAGGCTGTTTTGGTTTGACACAGTTTGGTCTTGACTCATCCATGTTGTTTCATTTTGCTGTATCCTGTAATTGCTTTTATATATATAATTGTTAAACAATCTTTCTGGTGCCTTCCCACTGATTGTGAGGGGAATCCAAGCTCTGATTTGCCTCAGAAGCTTTTTCAAACTTCACTCTGGAGCTGTTTCCTTTTTGATCCCAAAAGCACTTTGAAACTTAGTGAGTGGATCATCTATATGCAAATTGCTTAATTTTTCCTCTGCTACATTGTATTGGTGGAAAATCAAGTGATGCAAATTTTCATTACAGTTGGACTCAATATCTTAAAGGTCTTTCCCAACCCAAAGGGTTCTATGAGCCTGTGATTATGTTGATATTTCGTAAAGATGCTAACTAAAAAGTACAAATGTCATACAGGTTGAAATCAATTATTGAACTCAGGACATTTTGCAATCTTGATTGAATTACGAGACTTAGATATATTTAAATACGAGCCTGTTCTTTTTCTGCACTGTCAAGGCTTCCAGTCCAGTGATTTCTGCAGCTTTATTGTTTGTAACACGGCCCAAATCAGTTACTTGGTGTTACAAATTGTCACCTGGGATTTTGGGAAACTAATCTCTTGTAATTACTTGCTGCATGAGAGTTTCTGTATTCCTCCTGTCTCCTCCATAACCCCACAGAGGTTTTTTTCCCTGTATGGACTCACCTTTCTTGGTGCTTCCCGGAACCTCCTCCTGGTTCACCCATTAAAACACACCAAGTTTCTGCCCTGGAAATTCACTTTTCCTGCAGTGTTGATAACTGTCAGAGAGGGTGAGCTTTCCCACCTTTTTTTTAAGGATACATTGCAGCCATCTCTTCTTTTCATATCTGAACACCGTGGGACTAATGACTTTCTAGTCCAGTCACGTGCTGGTTTTTTTCTTACTGCTGCCCAGGATTTCATTTGTTCCTGCTTGTTATCCAGACTCCCTGCATCCATATATAGCAACAGAAAATTCATTTTTTTTTATGAACGCTCTTGTCTGACTTTGTGCCTCATTTCCCCTTCGAAGTGTCCTTCTCCTGTGTTCAGCTTGTGCCTTTCCTGGATGCATCAGCAGTTTCATCTGGGAAGGTGTCTTATTAGTAGGAAAGATGCTGGCTCTGCAATTCGTGATGTCTCCCTTCCCTCCAGTATTGCTCCATCACTCAGATCCAAATATTCTCTCATCAGTCGTGCAGCCTTGTTCAGTTCCATGATTTTTTGGGGGCCTTCTCTTGCATCTGGTACCAGATGCATCTCTTAGCTCAGGGATCGACAGCCTGTGGATGTGCAAGGAGACTGTGAATGCAGTGTGGAGCAAACAGCATTGGCATTTTGAGGCACTGGTTTGCAAGAGGAATTTGCAGCTTGCAATTCCTGCCTCTCCCTGAGCTCCAGGCTCGGCGAGAGCCGCTGTCCTGCCTGGAAGCAGATTCCTGCTGGTTTGAGAGGCAGCTCCTACCAGCTCCTCCTCGGCTTCTCTTGGCACCCTCCAGCCAGTGGGAAGGAAAAGCCTGGCATGGCACCGTGTGAAGATTGCCAGACCTTGACTTAGACTTTCCCTTGGAGTTCTTTTCCCGGATCCCTGAAATCTTTTCTCACCTGCTTGGTTCCAGCTGACTCGGTTGCTGCTCCCAGCAGGCGCGGTTACTGCTTGTGACCACAGTGACCAGCCAGTGCTGGTGCTCGTCTGTGGGAAGAGGAAATCCATGGCAGCCAGGTATTTCTTGGAGGCCATGGTGCTGATCCACAAAGCGTGTTTGCAGAGGCCGGTGTTTCCAAACACAGGCTGCAGAAAGCAGCAGGAAACCATTTTTCTCCATAATCCAAGGTCATTTTTTTCCTGCCAGCACTAAGCACACGCGCAGAGTTTAGTGTGACTTTCACCACGGGTGTTTCCCTGGATGTCCTTGACTTTCTCCTGCTTTCCTGATGCTCTTCACTGACGCTCCTGGCACTTGACTGTGCATGTTCCCTTCTGTTCCCTGCAGTTTGTGTATTTTCCCCTTCTCCCGACACAAAGCCTGACGTTACGTGTTTGTGTTCAGCCCTTGGGAAGCTTTTTTTCCTCTGTTTGTGGCCAGTGTTGCTGGCTTTACCCAAATTCCACGTAGCAGAATTGTTCTCAGTGGAGATTTTTTTGGGATGAATTTTCAGCCTCGTGCTGAACTTCTTCATTCAGGGGAGATCTCCCTGCCAGAGAACCCGGATCTCCAACCTCTGACGTTGTGGCTCGTAATTTGCTAGGGACGAATGATGGCCTCGTGATCCAGTGGTGGGAGACTGGCATCTGCTTCTTTCCATGCCCCAGATTTCCCTCTAGTTGCCCAAACTGCATGAGCAGTGCCTCAGTTTCCTATTTGGAACAGGGCAAAAAGGGTTGGTAATGTCTGTACTTGCTGAGATAGATAAATGAAACATTGGAAGACGACAACTTCCCCCCTTCTCTGCCACATGAGGGAATGGGAAGGTGTGGACTCTCTGTGGCTGGGCTCCTTTATTGTGCCCTTTATTGAAAGTTTTATACAGGTTTCAGAGCCAATTGATTCCTGCCACATGGAAATGCCTCTCATGTGCCATCAGGGCTGTGGGAACTGTTCTGGTGTCACTCTTGCTCAGGTTTGCAGTTCAGGCTGCTGCCTTTGATGTGTGAAAGTCTTGATTTGAATCTTCTCTCCGTGTGAGACCTCTCTCCTCAGGACTGTGCTGGCAGTCAGGATTAGCTGGGCTTTGCTTTGTTGACAATCTTGTTTTTAAATCTGAAAGGACCTCAGCAGAGTTTCCTCCTGGGGCAGGGAGGGCGTTGATTCTGGAATATGTTTTTCTTGGTGTTATCAGGATTTTCTGGCTATCAGGATAAGCCATGGGCCTTATGGATCATGGAGTTTTCCTCCTGGAGGAAGTTGTGTCTTCAGTTTAGGTTAGGTTTTACCTGACTTTCCTACGATTTTTACCCTTTTATGATTTTTTTCACATTTTTTCATATTTCTTGCTTTCTGTGGGTGTTTCTATTTACCCAAATATAGTGGGAAGAACACTGGGGAAAACAATCACTTATTTTTTGGCTTTTGGTTTCCTCCTGCCCTCTGGAGATACCGGCAGGGTTCCAGGAACATGGGCTGGCCTGAGGGAGGAGAAAACAGGGCAGGGTTTCTTTTCCTGCCTCAAGGTAGACACCAGGAGCTGTTGTACTTTTAGGGATGTTGCCATTAAGTAAAGAGGGAACAAAAAAACCCCCAGATATTAAATTTACTTACGATGTGTTCTCATGAAGATGCTTAGGTGGATATCAGTACTGTCTGCAAATCTTTTTATATTGAAATAATTTAATGGGAGTATCCATTTTAAAGTTACTGGGGAGTATCCAGAGTCTATTCTTGGTATGGAGAGCGGAAATCTGCTTTAATTGGAGCAGTTTTCTGGGAGTCGTGTTTCCTGCCAGAGTGGTAACAGTAGGAAGGATCAGCAGCATGAGAGGTTATAAAACCCCCAGGCATTTTACATTCGTTTCAAGTAGCTGGATACAGTAAGAAACCACAAGAGTTGGGCAAACAGAGACTCTGCACAGAGGATTCAGAGACTACGTTTTAAACCTTCCCAAAAAGCACCTGAATCCACGGGGACACAGTTCCTGAGTTCCCTTCTGTGTTTGTTTTGCTGAGTGGCTCCTACTCCGAGAGCGGACAAAAATCCACTGCTGCCACAAATAGCACTCGAGATGCTGGTACTGATTATAATTAACCCTGATGGTTTCTGCCTGATTTGGTTCATTTTTGTGTTTGTAGGCAACACGCAGGAGAGCAGGAACAAACCCAATTAACACTGGGAAGTGAAGCCAGAGTGTTATCAGATAACCCAGGGAAGTTAGAGAGCTGGAAGCCTTTAAAAATAGTTTTTTCAAGATAACTGTGTCACTCTAATTTCAAAAGAAAAAAGTGTGTAGATACCTTATTTTTAAAGCCACTTTTGTTTCCCAAAATGCCTGGAAAATTGAGCTGATCCATTAAAATTGCTGTTTCTTCAGTGTTTCATCTTAGAGGGATTCTTCTACTCGGGGATAATATATTCCTGCTTGCCAGTGTGTTTGTAGTACACATTATTAGCAAACCCTCAGAATTTTGCTCTCACATGCTAAAATAAAGTGGAAAATTAAAAGATTTTGTTTCATGTCCATCATCCCAGATTATCTGGGGTTTATTTCTGAATACAGTCTTTACAGAATGGGTGAGAAGCCATCATTAGAGGTTAAAGACATGGTTGTGTTCTTATGTGGATTTTCACTTTGGGTTATTCAGTTTCTCAAAACTTGTGTCTCTTTAAATCCATAGATCAGGAAAGCTGTGAAAATCCATTTTTCAAAGGTTATTGATTTCAATTTACCCATTCAGGATTCTGCCCTGTCTACAATAAACATCTCCTAAAAATGGTTTTATGTAAGAGCACCCAGAGACAGCCAAACCCCAATGAATAAAGGGGAGCTTAAAGACTTCAACTCAGTCCTGTTAGAGCAGATCTGCTTTCTACTTACAATCAAGTTAATATCAACTTAATTTTAAGTTAATAATGCCTAAATCAGTTGCCAGTTTTTGTCATCACTAGGAAATTAAATCGAGTTGACCGTGCTTAAATTACTGTTTTCAATTAAGTAGCTCAAAGCAGAGCAGCAGAACTGAGAACTCACCCTGGTCCTGCCTTCCTGCAGCCCTGGTGCCCTGCTGAAACCTCTGGGATGGATCCAGGGAAGCTCTTGTTTAAAGTGTGACCTGGGAAGCATTTTAGTACCAAGTGATATTCTGATGGAGAAAATGAGCAGGATGTTAGCAAATAACTATTATATTAATCATATGAAAAAGGGGTTATTGTGGTCAAATGGATGGGTTTTAGAAAGGTTTCAATGAACTAACAGTGGATGCAACAGGATTTTGGGAGCCTGGAGGGGAGAAGGCTCCAGGGAGATCTTAGAGCACCTTCCAGTGCCTAAAGGGGCTCTGACAGAGCTGGAGGGAGTTGCTTTATGAGCAGTGGTGCTCAAAGGGATTACAGAGCAGGTAGATGTGAAGGCAATTTAATTTTTTTTTTTTTTAATTTTTAGGTGTATGAGCAAGGAAATATTTAGAACAGATTTCATTTCTGTATTTGGTGCTTACGACTTTCCTGTGTGTGATTTCCATTTCAACATCCTGAAATAGCCCCTGGATAAGTTGTAGGGGAACGGAAGAAACGCAAAAATAGTCTGAGAACTAGAAAAAATACACACAGAGAAGCACAGAGCTAAGTCTGGTTGGCTTATCAGAGGGAGAGTCTGACTGCAGGAGCATCCCAGAGAAAATTCCAGGCACCGAGTGCCCTCCCATGCATCCAAGGAAGTTGGTGTTTTAAAGGGGGAACCCTATAAAGGTGAGCTGTGCATTGTAAGGAGTGATGCAAGGAGAAGAGCACCTCTCATCTCTAAAACTGATCACTTTTCCTTTAAAACTATAGAGACCAATGCAGGGTATGTTCTTGTCAAGGATTAGGTTGGTTATGGGTGACATTTAAATGGATGAAACTATGAACAGGCAGGAAGAGCTGCAGGAAGGCACCAGGCACCGTTAACCCCTGGCTGTGGCACAGGGGTTGTGTGAGGGGGTGATGGAGTTTGCTGGTTGAAGCATTAGTTTTTATTTAATGGGCCAACCTTCACACGTTAAAATTACCACCTCGTTCTGGTTAAAAATTCCTGTGGAGGATGGCACTGTGGGAAGGGTGGGTTTGGGATACAGCTCAAATTAACCGGAGCTGGAGACAAGCCTGAAAATGTTGTGGAGCACATGGTGAATATGGGAATGGAATTGGATTGCTGAGAGTGAAGGTTAAAAAGATTTATATTTATATGATAAATGTATTCCCTTATATAGAATCAGAGAATTGTTCAGGTTGGAAAAGCCCTCCAGGACCATGGAGTCCAACCATTCCTCAGCACTGCCAAGGCCACCATTGACCCACGTCCCCAAGTGCCACATCCACACAGCTCTGAAATCCCTCCAGGGATGGGGACTCCAGCACTGCCCTGGGCAGCTGTGCCAGGGCTGGACAGCCCCTTCTGGAAGGAATTTTCCCAATATCCAATCTAAACCTCCCCTGGCACAACTTGGGGCTGTTTCATCTTGTCCTGTCCCTTTCCCTGGGAGCAGAGCCTGACCCCACCTGGCTCCACTCTCCTACCAGGGAGTTGTGGAGAGCCAGAAGGTCCCCCCGAGCCTCCTTTTCTCCCCAGCTCACTCATTACATGAGAGAATCTCTCAGAGCTGTGAAATGCCTGTGGAAACCTGGACTGGTTGGGAATGTGATGATGAGGTGGGTGGTGTCTGGTGGGTCTCCACACAGGACCAGCTGAGGGAGGGATTCATGCAGTGCAACCACCGCTGTAATTGCTGTATGCAAACCAATTGTAAACTTCCTTTCTCCCCAAATCAATCTCATCCCGAGTGTTCACCTCTGGCTGCTGTGTCCTGGGAAAATAATTGAGGGGACTGTATAAAATGGAGTTTCAAGTGTGTGTCAGCACCAGGTAAAACGATGCAGCAAGAATCCTGTGAGCAGCAAGACAAAGCCTCTGTTGAAATGCTCTGGCTCCAGGTGATGTATTGTGGTACCTGGATGTCTCCAGGTGATCCCTTGTGCTCCTTGAAGCCAGATTTCACCGAGGGACAGCTGGATACTATTCATGGCATTCCCAGAAAAAGTGCCACGTGCATTGATCAGTCTTTGTCTGCATATAAAACTCATCCCTGCCAGTTCTGCCTCGCCATCAGAACTCCTGGCCTGGCTGATGTTTGAAGTGATCTAAGAATACCTCAGATGTATTGTCAAGGGACTCAGTGCTAAATAAATTATAGGAAAGATGAGATCCTAGCAAGCGTTTGGATAACATAAGCAAGATTAATGGTTTGGAGCCTGTTTTCTGAACAGTGGGACGTGATTGATCAAAGAGAAAAAATCGTCTCCGTGGCTCCTTTGTACCGAAACTTTCAAGAGCTGAAAATGAGCAGCTGAAGTAAGAAATGCAGAGCTTAGGGAAGAACCTTGTGATGGAAAACTAGGGTGGGAGGTTATGAAAGTACAGGTTGACAGCTCTGTCCTCTTTACCAACCTTTCCCCATAGGGATCTGCTGTAGAAGATTTTGGACAGGCTGCTGTAGCCTGGATAGGTACTTTGAAATTTTTTTACGATATTTTTTAAAAATCAAAGACTTTTATTGTGCTGTGAGTAAGATTTGAGTTTCTAGAAAGCTGGTTTCTTCTGCTCTCTGGGGGAAAAAGAGTTGAAGAGGCGGAAGGCTGATCTCCCAGGGAAGGTGACTGTGCCTGAGGATCTGGGAAGAAAGGCAAGGACAGATTTTCATGTGCCTCACTCCCTGAAAATAATGTTCCTTGCAATTCCTGCTCCTAAAATCAGAATTTAGGACTTTGTTTCCATACTTGATTCTCAGTTGGGGGAAGAAATTTAGAATTTCCCAATGCTTGAGTGTTGCACGCAGATGTGGTGGTCTCGTAGGGAGGGGGAAAGACGAGCCTGGAAATGAGCAGGGGGGTTCATGGGCACAGGAGTGCTCAGAGTTCATGGAATATCTTGGACTGGAAGCCAGGGTAGCCAAATTTTTGGATTAAAAAAATACTCAGATAAGGTCTGAACTTTGTCTCAGAAGAGTCAGACCTGTTGCAGGGCTGAAATCTGTGACATTCAGAACAAGTGAGACACAAAGGTAGGAAACTGTGGCTTGAATAATTCCGGCTGATTCGGGTTGGAATGTCACTGAAACCAGGCAATGGGAAATGGGAGATAAAGGTTATCGAAGTTATCCATACCAGCTCCAGTGGCTACACAACTTTCCCTGCAGTTCTGTGTGTTTAATGCATTGAAGGACACACGTCCACTTTACTTAGCTGAAGAAATTGGGGTACAAAGCTGCTGCACTTGATGGAAATGTCATATTTTGCAGTTAAATTTTGCTGTTCCGTTCACTGAAGCGTGTAAGGATGAGACTTAGGATGATATTCTGCCTTTTTCCAGTATCTTTCTTTAAAAGATTGTTGCCCTGACTAATCTGACAGTGGGGATGGGCTTTCATTTAGCTCAACCCAAATAGCAGAGCTGGTATAAGAATAAACACGAATGTGCTCATTCAATATCAATAGAGGAGATTGATTTTGTAAAAACATTGCAAGGAGAAAGATGCTTTAAACCCGTTTGTTCCATCCCCAGAATAACGATGTGTAAATTGTGATCACTCTTGCACTCCAAGTGTCAGTTTAAATTTGAGTCTTTTGTAAACCACTTGATTGTTGAATATTGCAAAGAAATTTAACCCCCGTGGAAGAAATCGGAAAGAATCCTGCTATTGAGGTAATTAGATACAAATTTGAGTGGGGATTTTTTAAATAAAGATTAAATGATCTGTTCAACTGTTTCAGGCCCTACTTGAGATACACACACCTGTGCCTAGCTTGTAGAGAATTTTCCTCATTAATTAAGAGCACTTTCCTTGTGTTATTACTTAATTGGGTATCACAGGGAACCTGATGAGACAATGAAATGGTCTTAATTGCATACAAACTGAAAGCGCCATACTCCACACGCTGGGGCGTTCCGCAGCGTGACCCCAGCTCGTCATCGTGTGCTAATGGCCACGGCGCTTGCTGGGGGACAGGGAGCCCTCCCGGAGCTAATACAGCGTGAGCCACCCCCACAGGCTGGGCAGGAATGGCTGGAGAGCAGCCCTGGGGATGAGGATTTGGGGGTGCTGGGGGATCAAAAGCTGCCCATGCCCTGGCCATGTGCACTGGCACCCAGAAACCCCCGTGCCCTGGGCTGAGGGGGGATTCTGCCCCTCTGCCCCTGTGCTCAGGTGAGACCCCACCTGCAGAGCTGCCCCAGCCCTGGGGCCAGCAGCACAAGGACCTGGAGCTGCTGGAGAGAGTCCAGAGGAGGCCCCGGAGCTGCTCCAGGGCTGGAGCCCCTCTGCTCTGGAGCCAGGCTGGGAGAGCTGGGGGTGCTCACCTGGAGAGGAGAAGGCTCCAGGGAGAGCTCAGAGCCCCTGGCAGGGCCTAAAGGGGCTCCAGGAGAGCTGGAGAGGGACTTGGGACAAGGGATGGAGGGACAGGACACAGGGAATGGCTTCCCACTGCCAGAGGGCAGGGATGGATGGGATATTGGGCAGGAATTCTTCCCTATGAGGGTGGGGAGGCCCTGGCACAGGGTGCCCAGAGCAGCTGTGGCTGCCCCTGGATCCCTGGCAGTGCCCAAGGCCAGGCTGGATGGGGCTTGGGACAACCTGACCTGGTGGAAGGTGTCCCTGCCCATGGCAGGGGTTGGAACTGGGTGACCTTTAAGGTCTGTTCCAACCCAAACCATTCTGGGACTGTATAAATTAAACACTTTCCTATAGTCAATTTTCATCACTTACCAGGCTTCAGAAGTTTTCCATGTTTGACAACATTCAGTTTTGAACCATCTAAACACTCTTGGCTGTTCACATTTCCCAGGGATGTATCCCACTTCACAGGGATGTCTGTTTCCCTGAAGTTGCAAACTGATCATTACAAAGGTAAATGACCATGTTTAACTTTTAAAAACAACATGTAAGACTTGCTTTCTGTGAGTGTACATGTGCTCCTGGACAGCCAGCGGCTTGTGTGGAAGCAATAAATTTATTCTTCTGGGATTAATCTCTACTCTGCTTCTTCAGCGTCTTCATTTTTTTTTTTATTTTCTGTTGGGAGAGTGGAAATGAGAGTGAAAGAAGAAAAAAAGCTCTTCCCCATGTCATGTTTGCCTGTGCTCATGTTTCCCAAGCAGCAGGTAGATGTGTCAACACCATGAATTATGGATGGAGCTGCTGGAGCCCACAGAGCACAGTGGAGTTGACCTGTTTTATTCATCCCTCAGCAGCAGAACGCCCTGTGGGACTGGGAAAACCCAAAACCTCCCCATTTTCTGTGCTTGGGAAGTCAGTCCTGGATTATACTGATTAAAACTTGGCAAGGAGAAGCTGGAGAGCTTTCACACCTTCCCAGTATGGAAAATTCTCTTGTTCAAGAGGATATTTCAATCTAAAAAACAGTTGTCAATGGCAAACTTATGTTTTTCTGTCTTGGAAATGAACTCTTTTGCAGTGTGCCAAGGTGTTTTTTTAGGTTTAAGGGGAAGAGATGGCAAGAGATTTCCCATCAATGCAAGGGAAAGACAAAAGCAGGGACTCAGCGAGGACTGTGCATGACACAGGAGCTGAGTTCTTGTATGACTTGGGGCAAGATCTGTAGTTTGTTTGGATTTTTGTTTTCCATATCTCTGGAAAGGAATGGTTGATATTTCCCTTGCAAGGCTGTTTTCAGGCTTCTTGGATAAAAATGTTGCAGGGATTAGTTATATGGCACAAAAGCCCTTGTAGCTCTGGGGTTTGGCATTGGTGCCTCTCAAAAGTAATGGTGAGCACTGAAGAAAAAGCTGGTTTTTATCATGCTCTGAACTCCTCGAGTGCCTCACACAGCCCTAGCAAAGGTAGAGCGGCAGTGAACCGACAGCTTTTGTCTTCTGGATTTTTGTACTTTGAATTTCTGCCCATTGCAACAGTCGTCATCCAAGGAATTCGACAGTGGGAGGATCTGAATGGATTCCATTTCCATTCTGTTTGTTGTTGTTACACCCGGTTTAATTTTTCCTCTTGTATTCCTGTGTCTGACACAGCCTGCGTGTGACTGCATTCCTGGTGGGAAAGGGTGGGAGAGCTGGATTTTACCATTTACCATCCCATTTAAGGTAGCTTTTGCCTTCCTTTTATTGTTTTCCGTAATCAATATTTTGGCTTATTATTGTATTTCATATGAGGAAGGGCTGCAATAGGTGTAATTTCTTTTAAATACTCAATTTCTCTTAAAGCTTCCTATTTTCTTGGCAAAGGGGATCCTGGAGCTTTGTCTGCTGGGAGAGGAAATGGTTATTTCATTTACCTACTTCTGTTTTTAAATCTATTTTTTAAAACTATTGCTGATTTTAATTGTATTTAAGTCAAGAATCCCAGCTTGCTGATTTAAAAATTTGATTGTAAACTTTGGTTTTTTTTTTTTTTTAATTGTGCTTTTGTTCTCCTAACAGAAATTTCTACTCCCTGCTTGCTCAAATACGACTCGTACACTGTTGTCCTTTCATTAAAATTAGAACTCCTTTATTTTGGTCACTGATTCCATGCACACTTATTTAAGCAATGGCATCTACTTAGTAATTTGAGAGTCTCTGATTAATTTTTTATTATGTAGGAAACAGAGAGTGATACATTTCAGTGGTGATGTGTGCTAGGAACTAATGTCAAACTTCCCTTGGAAACTGGAATCCACGTTAATACGGCGTGGGGTGCACAAGCGGTTGTGTTCATAGAACTACTTTCCACTTGATGAATTCCTGAGAAAAGCAGCGGCCTTCTCCCAGAACAGACTGGGATGTCACAGCAGGAGTGATCTGACAGATGTTTTCATAGAATCCCGGAATGGTTTGGGTTGGAAGGGACCTTACAGCCCACCCAGTGCCCCCCCTGCCATGGGCAGGGACACCTTCCCCTGTCCCAGGGTGCTCCAAGCCCCAGTGTCCAGCCTGGCCTTGGGCACTGCCAGGGATCCAGGGGCAGCCACAGCTGCTCTGGGCACCCTGTGCCAGGGCCTCCCCACCCTCCCAGGGAACAATTCCTTCCCAAAATCCCATCTAACCCTGCCCTCTGGCAGTGGGAAGCCATTCCCTGTGTCCTGTCCCTCCATCCCTTGTGCAAAGTCCCTCTTTTGGATTGTTTTAGAAAGTATAAGGTGTGAACCTGTCTCAGCTTGTTGGGCGTGGAAGATAAACATAAAATCGCCCACAAATGAAAGATGTTGCTTTTCCCCCCCTTTTTCTACCCAGATATTGAAGTGCTCTCTTGGTGCTTGGATTTTGTCACAACCATTTTGCATCCCCAAATCCGTGTGTACCCACCTGAAGAAGTTTTTAGCAGGCTGTGTGAGCGGAGCAGGACAGAGCAGGGCCGAGGTCAGGGGTACCAGGCCTTGTAAAACAATTTCAGCGTCTCTTTGTACAGATCTGTTTGTCTTGTGATCCATCAAAACCCAGCTGGGGAATTTGTCCGGGCTGATGGCTCGTTTCCTCCTTGGAGAGACCTTCAAAGGCTGCCATACAAGTGGTTGACATTCTTCTTCACAGACACATGGTTGTTCCAGGAGGTTCATTAATGCAATGCTGCCTTCGAGCTCTTTGGAAATTTAAGGGTCTAATTCTCTTGTTTACACCAGTGTGGAACCGGTTAGGAATTGTAATGACTCGAGCTTTTGTAGTCTGTGTACAAAAAGGGAGATTGAATTTGATGGATTTGGTGGGAATTAAGATCAGAAAGGAATATTAGATCATCTATGCTAATTATGAGTAAATTAGACGGTGCAAATTCTGAGCAGAAAACTAAACTCACACTGTGATTCTGTACGGGAGGAACTCTGTCACAAGGAACTGATGGGTGAGAAGAGGGTGTTAATTGCTGAGGCTGCTCTGATGGGGCATAGCTGATGCTCACTTGGGCATAGTCCATGCAGCAGACAAAGAGAGAATGGCATCCCTTCCTCCCTGGGCTTAATCTGACCCTCGGGCTGATCCTGAGCACCATGGCCAAGATGCTCTGGGCTGCCTGAGAAGAGGCTCCTGCCGAGCTCACAACGCCAGTGCTCTGTCACCTTTGTAGCTGCTGTTTAGGGAGCTGTGGGCAGATTGTCCTTAATCTCCTCCTTTCCAGATCAGAGAAGCCTGGCTTCCTCACCTGGCTTTCCTAAGTCCTGTGCTGTGTGCAGTTCTGGGCATTAATGACTTCTCTTGACTGGCCAGCCAGAGCCTTCCACTGCCCAAAGGGACTCCAGGAGAGCTGGAGAGGGACTTGGGACAAGGGATGGAGGGACAGGACACAGGGAATGGCTTCCCACTGCCAGAGGGCAGGGATGGATGGGATATTGGGAAGGAATTGTTCCCTGTGAGGGAGGTGAGGCCCTGGCACAGGGTGCCCAGAGCAGCTATGGCTGCCCCTGGATCCCTGGAAATGTCCAAGGCCAGGCTGGAGTACTAACAATCTTTAGGGTCCCTCCCAACCCAAACCATCCTGTAATTCCTCCTCACATCAGCCTGTGGTGTTACTCAAGTAATTGATGGTGGTTTTGGACAAGACAAGCCCAAGCATCAGCCCTGTTTTCCTTGTTTCTGGCTGCCAGCTGGATGTGGAGTCATTGACTGTCCTTTGAGCACAGTGGTCCATATTGCTTAAACCCATTTAGACACAAATGTTTGATTGTAATTATTGCCTCAATATGTAACTGCAAGGTTTTGACAGACTTGTTCAGAGCCTCCGAAAAGGAAAGTAGTGTAAAATGGATTTACATGTTCCAGGATCAGGAGGGACTGACATAATCCTCTGGTTGGATGAAAGACCCTCCTGAAGCTTGGAACTGAGCAGGGTTTTTTTGTCTTTTGGAAACAATTAATATTCAAGTAAAGATACTGAGTCCAAGATTTATTAAATCCTGGTGGATCCTTCTCATATGCACTTGGAAAGCTCTTCTGTGTTGGCCTGGCCTTTTATCTGCTCAGACTTCAGATGCTTCTATTTTATCTATTTCTGAACTTGCAGAACTCCAGAAAGCCTTTCAGCCCAATTTAATATAGAATAAAGCAAAAAGCATGGTTTGATTCCAGACCAAGTCAGTCAGGCAACAGCTAGATAAGTATAATTAGACTTGTAATTGGAATACGTTATAGACAATTAGTTTTTGTAAATGTGTGTAATTTAATCCCAAGTAAAGGGTCAGGAGGACCTTGCTGTGAAAGAGGTTAAGGAGTAACACGTATAATTTCCAGGCCTTCTGATGCTCATGTCTGACACAGCTGGAGAGGAGCATGTCCATCTTTCCAATGGCAGCAAAAAATCCAACCTCCACAAGGTGAGTCAGGGCTTCTGTTCTGCCTTTGTCTCCCAGTATTCATTCCAAGAACAGCCTTAATAAATCCATGGGGGATGCGATAGCAGCAGTGATTTAGAGAATCCCCTGTAAGAAACCAAAATCTGTGAGGTAACAAGAGCCACTCTGTGGGAATCCGTTCAGCTTTTAGGGAAGCTCCTGAGAAATGGGATCTGCTCTCATCGAGAGCACTCGATCCATGCTCTCTGTGGCAGAGGGCTGCAGGGTCTCACCCGCACGGTTACACAGCAGCACTCGGGATGTTTTTCTTCCTGCAATCCTTTTGTCAGGAAAGGGGCAGCCCTTCAGCCTCCAAGGTCAGCCCAGGAAAAGGGTCTGCTTCCCAGACATGTGGTACTCATTTGCTTGGAATTTTTGACACCACTTATTACAATATGGCACAGCTGCAAGTTCCCAGGCTCTTGTTTTTGGGGTAGGATTGAATGGTAGGAGAGAAATGCCCAAACGTCTCCCTGGAATCTTACACCACAGCTTGCATGTGCAGTGGGGTGCGCAGGGAATGCGTTCCCAGGATTTAACAGATCCTGCATCATTATGGTCGGCCTTTTTAGCTTTAGGGAAACAACCTCAGTGGGTTGGAGTCCCCAGGAACGGGTTGGTGCTCGTGACCGGCTGCACCTGGGCTTTGCCGGAGTTCTCCGCATTATTTATGGCTCACAGGCTGCACTGTGCGTGACCCAGGTTCTGTCGGCACAGATGTTGGGGCTGGGGATGGATTCCAGGGAAGGAGTCGGCAAAGGGGACTCAGAGCTCAGTGTGGGATCAGTCAGCGACAGCAAATGCAAAGCCTGGAAGAGCAGGTTCTGGTGTCTTGCCTTGTGCTGTAATAGCAGGAGCAGTGTAACCGTATGATTAACAGCGAGAGTCCAAAAGTAGCAGGATAATAAATACTGGGAATTCAAAGGAAACCTCAGCTTCTGGCAATTACAGAGCCTGTGCAGCAGAGAGATGGAGCTTCTGACTCCAGTGTTATTTGTGACCTACTTGGAACTGAAATGTTGCGAGAGACTGTTTGTTTAATACTCAGTTGCTTTTTTTTTTAAAGTTATGCTGTATTCGGGTTAAATACAATCCTTTGAACATGGACTGATAGGTAAACATTCTCCTCAGAAAATTCCATCAGTTCTTGTTGTCTTAATTTTTATCGCCAGCAAGTGCTTAATGTGTTTCTTCTTTTTCCATTGCAAAAAACCCCCGCCCCAAACCTCCCTAACCTTTCCTATCATGTATCCAATATTTTATAGAGCAATCACAAAGGGTAGTAAATTGAGTAAAACATACTATCCTTGGCAGGATTTCCCTTATGACTAAATCAAATATGAACAAAGAGGACAAGGGCAAATAACTTCACTTATTCAGGTCATTTTTCATAAGAATCATAAAAATTAGATAGAAAAGGCCTATTAGATTATCTCTCCTCTCTTCCATTTTGCCAGTTCTGGTTTGTTCTCTGCAGTAACCTTGTGAAATTTTACTTGTCCAAATGGAAGAAAGATAATTTTCCTGCTGGTTATTCTTTTTTTTTTTTTTCTTGAGTGGAAAAGGATGGATGGTTTTTCCATCTGGGCTAGAAAATACTTCTTGTGCTTCTACAAGGCTCATTTTTAATTTCTACAGCTGTCTCTTCAACAGTTTTATGTTCCTCTTTTTGGGCGCCGTGATCTTATCAGGAGGCGTTTCCTACGTTTGGGCCCATGTTTTTAATTCTACCCCGTTATTCCAGTTGTTCAAGTATTGGAATAACCCTGAGGCCATCTGTAGTAATTTCACCCCATTGTGTTTCTGCCCTTCAAGTGCTCGCCAGGATTAATGTACCAACAACAACAGATTGTTCTTGCTGTATAGTGGGAAATGTTTATAATGCTCTTCAGATTAAAATAATTTAAAATCCTCTTAAAAAGATGTTTCCCACCCCCCCCAAGAGAACTGCCAGAGAAGTATATATAAGATGACTTAAGCCCCCCACAAACAATAAAAACAAAGCCTCTTACAATGGTAAAGAACCATGAAGAGTTGGAGAGAAGCTGTCAGCACCGCAGCTCTAAAGCTTGTGTTTAACTCCACACGTGTGGTTTAATTGCTGTGCTGAGCTTCTCACCAGCTGAAGAAAGCACTGGAATGTGTTTGATATTTGTTGCTCGAAATTATAGTTGTACCAGTATCCTTAAAGTGTCTAAAAAATGCTAAAATTAATATGGGTTTGGAAGGAGTTAATGTTTAAGGAGTGCATGTGCTTATCTGCAGCTGAAAGGTCACTGAGTAAATTCTTCAATGATCCCAGTGTTGTGGGGGTGCTGCTGAAATGACAGATCTTGTTCTGTTTCCAAAAAAAAAAAGATCTGGGTTGGTTGGGACTCTGGAGCAAAAGGGGATGTGTCTCATGTTGCTGGGAAATAGGCAATCATAGAATCATGTCACAGAATCCCAGAATGGATTGGTTTGAGAGGGACCTTAAAGCCCACCCAGTCCCACCCCCTGCCATGGCAGGGACACCTTCCTCTGTTCCAGGGTGCTCCAAGCCCCGTCCAGCCTGGCCTTGGACACTTCCAGGGATCCAGGGGCAGCCACAGCTGCTCTGGGCACCCTGTGCCAGGGCCTCCCCACCCTCCCAGGGAACAATTCCTTCCCAATATCCCATCTAATCCTGCCCTCTGGCAGGGGGAAGCCATTCCCCCTTGGCCTGTCCCTCCAGGCCCTTGTAAATAGTGTCTCTCCATCTTTATTGTTGGCTCCTCCAGGCTCAAAGGCCACAGTTAGGGGGCTGGAAGTGCATGTGGCCAGGGCCTGTCCAGCTTTTGATCCCTCAGCACCCCCAAATCCTTCTCCACAGGGCCATTCTCAATGACTTCTTCTCCCAGTTTGTTCTTATACCCCAACCCAGCGCAGCACTTGGCCTTGTTGAACCTCACGAGTCCCATGAATGTCCTGCTTCTCAAGCTTGTGCAGGTCCCTCTGGATGGCCCTGTCCTTCAGGAGTGTCACCTGCACTGCTCAGCTGTCAGGAGCAGTGGTTTGATGGAGTAAAATGGTTTGGCATGGTTTTGGAGCATGCACGGTGAGGTATCCTATGGATCCTATGCCAGCAGGTCTGGGACCACACACGTGTGTCATCTTCATCTCTTCAGCACCTCAAGAGTGAATTGCTGGGAGTGGAATTTTGGAGGGAAAATAAGGGAAAGGAATGTGGCCAGCTCAGTCAGGGGGGAATGAGGTGCCTTATTCTGTTCTCATCCTAAAGGAGTCTCAGCATCCAGGGTTTGGACCTCTCCAGCCTCTGCTGGGTTCCTGAATTACTGCAGACTCCTGGGTGACGTTAGGGAAATCAGGCAAGTCTATAATTCATGAACGGGAGATATATTGAATGTGACAGGGAAAACAAAGAGAAATTAGGATCCACAGAATGAACATTTGTGACAGCAGCGAGGATTCTTGGAAGCTGGTTGTGGATCTTAATGGGACTGATATGCTGCTATAAAAAAGGGAAATAAACCTGTAATATATAGTAAGGCAGCTTTTTTTTGAGAATTGGGTTTTGATGCATGTATTTGGTTATATTTTAGTCTAAAAAATAGGGTCTCCTGGTCAGACACATAAGAAAAGATGGCTTTATGCTTAACAACATCCATAATAGCCCTTCTTCTGTCTCTACGGCCACATCTCACGTGTTGATGCCACTCCTGGGCATCCTGCATCCTGATCCCTGTGTGGGAGCACAGATCTGAGGGATGCTGTCCCTGTTCTCTGTGGCTTGTGCATTGTGAAGTTTGTCTGCCTTTTAAAATGGAAGAGGGGACTACAGTCCGTGGCAACACACAGGGATTTTACTTAAAAATACTCCTGCTTTGGAAGAGTGGTTTCACTGTGAAATAAAACTGGCATCCTTTTGCTCTGCTCTCCATAAAATCCATGGATGGGAGGGTGGCCGTGTACAGACTTGCTGTACATTAATTTTGTTTGCAAAAGTGCTGTAATTATACAGCTCTCCTGCCAATTTGGCACAGGAAGACAAGTAAAATCCCAAGCGGAATGCTTTCCCCATGAAAAGTCTTTCTGTAGGGTTTTTTTTTCTCCCTTAGCTTGAACATAATAACCTGATTGGCAAACCATTTAAAAAATGAATTGCAGGGCTTCCAGCATGAAATGATTGGCTGCATAGGAGTTATAGCTTTTGCATACGTGGGAGAAAAATCCAACTGTGCCGCCGAGATCCGCTGGGATGTCCTCTTGGAGAGCCTGCCAGGCTGCAGTGACCTGGAATGCATCCAGCTGGTGCGTCACCTCTGCTACCAGCGCTGCGTTTCTTCAGCTTTTAACTCAATTCCTGCTCTCAGTGGCAGCTGTTTAATTCTTCTGCCAGAGATAGCTTCAGGAGGCGGCGGGGGGAAAAAGCGCTGCAAATAGAGGAATTGTTTAGAATATCGGGTCTAAACATAGATGATGGTGGTGATGGCTGGTTCCATTTTTAGCTTCCTAAAGAAACGAGGCTTATCCAGCAGTGACATCTGCTCGTCGGCTGCTTCCTCACAGGTTGTGAGTGCAGGGGTCAACTTCAGCCAAATTTTGATTAAAACCCAAGTTTTGCTCCAGGTTTTGGTGTTTGGTGGATGGGGACATTTGACTTTGGAGCTCAGTGGAGATTTCTTTTTGACCACGTGGCTGCAGGCACTGACTGCAGGGCAGGGGAAGGAGAGGGGGTCTTACAAAGCATGGGAGCAGGAGAGGTGGAGAAGTGGTGTGTGAGCTCTGATATCAGGGTAGAGAATAAAAATTATGGCAAAACCAGGCTGCAGTAGTTCCGTGTCTCGGAGAGCGGCCTACCCTGTGTCATTAGGTAGGCTCCCACCAGGGGCTGCCTTCTGCTCTCTTCCCACCTCTCCTTGTGCTGCCACGGCCATTTGTGGATCGCTAAGGCTTAGGGAACGTTTTTGGCCGTGTTATTTGGAGCTTAGATGAGCTTAAGGCAGCCGTGAGAGTGAAGGCCGGCGAGAAGCTTGTCTGAGGCGCGAGTGGCTCCTCGCGGCCCACAAAGCTGCTTTGCCTTGAGGGGCCTGGCTCCGGGCGGGATTATCCGGCTGGCTGGGAGAGCGCCGCGGGAGCCAAGCGGGCATGGAAGCGTCTCTGGGGAGGAGGAGCAGCACCGCCGCGTCACGCTCAGCGCCCGAGCGAAGGTGAGACATTGAGCTTATCAGCTCGAGTCCTTGGGGTTTCTCTCCTGCTTTTTAGCATCCAACAGGCAAGGGTCATCCAGACCACCTGGCTGACCAAAGGCACAGCGTGTTCCTAAGGGCATTGTCCAGGCATTGACCACCTCTGCAGGAAGCCACTTCCAGCATTTGACCGCCCACTGTCTTGGTAGAGAAATGCTTCCAAAATGTCCAGCCTAAAGTGGCCGGTGGGACAATCCTCCCGTGCCCAGCTCTTTGTTGCATCCCAGGCTGTGGTTTGCCCTCACTGCTGGCTCCAGCTGACCAGCACCCCCGTCCCTGTCTGCAGGGCCGCTCTCCAGCACTGCCACTCCTCTGTACGGATTTGGGTGGATTTGTACAAACATCTGCTGGCCCATGGCTGGTGAGGGCCGCGTTCTCTGCTCCCAGCCCTGGGCAGGCTTTGTGGCCGTGCATTCCCGGCTGCGGGGAAGCAGCGAGGCCGTGTCTGTGGGAGTCAGACCAACCTGGAGAACGGAAACTGCAGCGGTAGTTTTGGAGAGGACTTTGCCCTGTTTGGGATCTGGCAGAAACAGTTTAGGATTTAGTGATGGGGAAATGCTCTGGCTGCAGAGCTCTTTAAGATGCCCTCCCAGAGTCTCTGGGGAGCTCCCGGCCGAGGGAAGTAAACTGGTGACCTGGAAAAAGAAAACGAAGGAAACAAGATTAGTCTGCTCGACAGGGAATACCATCCTGGGATTTATTTTGATTCCTGTGAAAGTAGCAGTCTGAAAGGCTTTATGCAGTGAAAATTTGTGTTTTGTAATTGGAGAGAAAAAAGACGTACTTTTAATTTTTTTAATATATATATATATGTATATGTAAAAAATACAGAGATTGGTTCCTGGGTGGGGCCTCTGGGAGTGCTTTGGAGAGGCTACTCTGCATGATATCCTTTATTTAGCAACTGTCATGCCCGTTTGTAGGATCTGTAGTGATAGAACCTGTCCTGGGAAACGTCTGAAATCCAGAATCATGAAATATTTAGTGGACCGTTCACTGCTAATGGGCTCCAGCCCTGCGCCAGCACCACAGGATCAGTAACAAAAGGCTCTGTGTACCAGTGCCAAGCTGCCTGAGACTGCTCTGAGTTTGTTCAAGTCTTATTTCAGGTTTTATCAAAAGCAAAATCTGAGTCCAGCAAGGCAGGGTTTGGTTGGTTGAAACCAGCAAAAGCTCGTTTTATTTTCCTTGCTCAGAGGAAACCTGGGATATGTCATATGTGGCATACACAGAAGTGAGTTATTTTTTGTCAGCAGTAGATAAATTGATGTGAGAAAAAATACACAGTATTGATTTTCCTTTTCCTGTGGCTTTTGAGAGGTTGTTAATGCAGCAAGTACACAAGAACACTCATATGTCTGTCTGCACAGTAATCGCTAATGAATTGACTTTCTTAAAAACAATTTTTAGTCTGTAGTTTCAGTGACTTGATTTGTGGAGTAGATGATATCTCCTGGCACATAATTACTCATTTTTGGGCTGTGTAAAAGGGGAGAGGATAAATTTTCCTGCATTATCTGTAGCATTGAACATCTCTCATATTACTCATACAAGTTTTTTCTCTGCGTCTTCTTCCTTGCTGTAGCTGAGCAAAGAGGTTTGTAAGGATCTGAGGCTTTTTTCAGTGTTAAAATTTACAGTACAGACACTTTCTAGAGCTAATTCTTGTGCATTCTGACACAGCAGTGGCCATGATCGTGACAAGGACAATGATTTATACTCAGGAGACCAACAATTCGTTTCTCTCAGTGTCTCCAAGTGACTGCAGAGAACTTGTTTTCCTTTGGGAAAAAAACCCAAACCTGCAGCAGGACCCATGGTGATAATCATATTAACAGCACAGTGAAAGCAATTTGATGACATGTGACAGAACGTGACATGCAAGGCCCTGTCACTGTGGTGGTGGTGATGACCTGAGGATGCTGAGGAAGGCAGTGGGGAGGAGCTGACCCATGGAGTGGGATGAGGTGTTTGTCCGTGCTTGGGGAATTGTGGTCGATGGCCAGTGGAAGCACTTCTGATCCTGATGCACAGGTGGGCAGCTGGTGATGCTTAGGAATCACTGGTGTTCATGGACACTTCTGTGTGTTGCTCTTGGTTCGTGCTGTTGTGGGCTTGCAGTCAAAATTTGGGAGTCATTAATATTTTCTTCCCATTATCCAGTGCAGGGTTGCATTGTGTCCGATTTCTTCTGGATATGCTCTACACAGTCAGTGTTATCTGGGATTTGTTGTCCCAGAGGTTTTGTTCTATAGCCTTGCAGGTTGCCATGGTGGCACAGGGACCATGTTGTCAGTGTTGTGTGAAGAGACAGACATTGATTATGTTGCTCTGAGGTGATTTATTCCCAATATCTCCTTGTCTTGGCAGTCATCTGGTGATCTCAGTTCTCCTAACAGCGATCCTTCTTCAGCATCGCTCCTGACAGGCTTTTCCTGATCATTCCCTTGCTCTTTGCTGTTGTTCCAATGTACCACTTGCTTTTAGCCACTTTTCTGGTTTTTGGTCTCTCCTCCCATGGTGGTTCTCAAGGTCCTGCCAAATCACCGATCTCCACTCGGAAACCTTTATAAGGAGGAACAGTGAGTCTGTGAAGGGGCAGTGACTGCGTGGTGAGGTACAAAGTGAAATTTAGGACTTTTAATTCTTGCACATTCACAGCATTGCTTTTTCCCCCCCTGCTTTATGTCCTGTTTACAGTGCAAATGGTTTCTGCAGGAGGGCCTTGGACATCTGTGTGTTTGGCTGTTTATTGCAGAAGGCTTTTAGTGGGTCAAGGAAGCCCACGGAGGGGAGCTTTTGGAGTGTCCTGTGAAATGATTTTGCTTAGCTTTGTTTTAACACTTCTTGCACAAACCTCTGCTCCCTCCCCTTGGGTCGCAGCTTTCCAAGCTGTGCCAGCAAGAGCAGAGTCAGGCTCTGCTAAGCTCAAATAAAGCACAGGGCACATTTAATTTGCATTTGTGCAGGGGTGCTTAATTACAAACACCTCTCGTCCTGCCGCAGTACTCCTGGTAGTTCCTTGATTGCTCCCGGTAGGGAGCTGAGCAGCTTTGAGGATGGATGTCGTTCCCTTAGATTTAGGAAGGTTTTCTACATCCCGAGGAGTGGTGGTCTGTGAGATGGGTGAGTAAAGGTCAGTGGTTTGATGTACCCAGGGGGCTGGTTATCACAGGATAGAATCATGGAATCACAGAATATCCCAAGCTGGAAAGGACCCACAAGGATCATCGTGTCCAAATCCTGGCCCTGCTCAGGACAATCCCAAGGATCCCACCATGAATCCCACCCCCAGGATGTGTGTGGGTTCATAGTGAGATCGACACTTCTAAAGTCTGTCTCTCAAGGGTTTGGTGGGTGGGGTAGGATGCACCATCTGTAAACCCATGGATGAATTGGAAGGAAAGCTTGTGGTGAGGCAGAAAACACAACCCCAAACCTAAGCTATTGCCTGAGGAAACATGGGAATCCCCATTAGAGAGATTTAGATTAGAAATCATATCTGCCAGGAGTTTGGCTCTTGCAATTCCATCAGGGAAGTCTCACCTTATCTTCTTCTAAAAATAAAAAAAAAAACCAACACCAAAAAACCCCACCAAAACCCATCCTGAAAATACATTGCATGTCTGTATTATTTATATGTCTAGAACTGGACATCGTATCGCAGTGCATCCATATCCTCTCAAGAGATGGTCCCAGGATATTCCAGGAACCACTTCGGACATGCAAGCCTTAGATTCAGCTTGGAAATCATCAGGGATGTATTTTCTACTGAAATACAAATATCCCCTTCTCACCCTCTCAAGAAACATTAAAGCCTGTTTGGAGGAGTGAAAGTGCAGTACAACATTTAGTTATAAATTGAAGATTTCCAAGCCATGTTGACTTAAAGCATCTGTTAGTGAAACGTGTCTGCTCTGCAGACAGTTTTTGTACTTGTGCTGTGCAAGCACATTTCAAACAAGCACAGCAAATGTGCTGCTGAGAACAATCCAGTGGTGCTGCTTGGGTCATTTAGATGACTTAATAGGTCTTTTCTTTTTCCTTGCTATCTGTATTAAATCAATGATTCATATAAATTATGCCAAAGGGAGTTAATTGTTATTGCATGGTATAAAAAGCTGCCAAAGTAAGGGCAAGCTCTGATTGCAGCGCATGAAGTGAAATGGAGTTGGGTTCTGATTGCTGAAAGCATAAAATGGCTGAACCTGTCGCCCCTACCAAAACAGCCTGGACAGGAGTTCCTGTGGGAACAGTGGCAGTGGAAGGCTTCCGCTGTTCCAGGCTGCTCCAAGCCCCGTCCAACCTGGCCTTGGGCACTGCCAGGGATCCAAGGGCAGCCACAGCTGCTCTGGGCACCCTGTGCCAGGGCCTGCCCACCCTGCCAGGGAACAATTCCTTCCCAATATCCCATCCATCCCTGCCCTCTGGCAGGGGGAAGCCATTCCCCCTTGTTTTATAATGTGACAGTTGAAACACTGCCTGTCTTGTGAAGGAGAATGGAAAAAGATACACTTTTAGGAATTGTTTGGAGCAAAGTCCGGGGGATTTTTGTGCAAGGAAAAGCGCTTTTCAAATAGGAGTCAGCACTGGGAAATAAAATAGAGGAGCATATGGAATATGTAGGTCTGGGGTAGGACAGGAGGACAACACTGGGGGGATGTTGGCAGAGCAGAGTGGTTTGGAATGAGAACATGGATTTGTTGGAGGCAGTGGGAAAGTTCAGGAGCACCACCAGACACCAGAAACTTGGGAAATGGCAGTGCCGGAAATGAGGAAATCCACACTCTACAGTGACTAAATAATTAATAAGGGACCATTTCTGGCCTGCTTGGTGACCTGACCCGACTGCAGGAACCAAATGCGTGGGGTAAGGATTAATGTGCCTTAGGCAAGGTCTGGGCTGGGATTGGAACAGGAAATTATTAAAGTCCTTTGCAAAAGCTGGAGGAAAGCTCGTTATTTTGCTCTAATATTATCAGGAATTTTTATAATCCATGTGCAGTATTCAGGAAGGTGAAGTAGTTGAGTGTTGGGGGGCCCCCCCCATGATCTCTTTAAAGACTGGGGGATATTAGTCTAAATGTTGGTGAGTTTTCCACCAGCACTGCAATACCTGTCCCTGTGTGGCATAGGGAATTAAGTGAATAAAAATTAAGTCTACAGTGACAGAAATTGCCAATGACTTCTAAAGGAAGGAGAGATTGGGAGTGCTTCAAACAAGTGCTTAATAAACCCCAGTGAAAGAAGTGTTGACTTAACTCATTTTTAATTGCTTTTAAGCTCTTAAGTGAGTTTGTTATTGAAAAGTAATTAAAGGCCTTGAAAGATTGTGGGGAACTTTGGGAACACCTTTATGGAAAGGCAGTTACTCACCTTAAAATAATTTTTATTGCTACCTAATCTGTCTGAATCGCTCAATTAATTACTTAATGAAGTATGGTTCAGCGCAGGGATGCTGCTCAGGTATGGCAGAATGTGTGTGCTTTGGGTATAATGGAAGGCAAAACTCCTGATAAATAGCCAATTGTTGCTTTGAGAAACTTTATGGATAAGTAAAAATAAAACCAATCAGTTTTGTGAAGCCCTTTTTTGCCCAGAACTCCTTTTCCCAAGACATACATGAGAACTGGAATGGGTGAATTTTCTAGAGCTGAAAGGTTTCCTTGCAGAATCACAGTTTAAAAAATATTTTCATCAGTGTGGCTCAGTTGGTTTTTCAGATGGAAATAACTGCAGCAGGAAGTGTCCCTGTCAATACAACAATCTCCACATTGATTTTGTTGTCGTGTTTCTGTTGAGGACAGTGGATAAAATGTTCCAACGCTGCCTTGTGTGGCTGCAGCAGCAAAACATCCTGAAGCTATCAAGGGCTGTTCTTAATCTGGAATTCAGGTTGAGAAGAGAGGACTCTGCTCCTCTGCCCCACTCGGGTGAGACCCCACCTGCAGAGCTGCCCCAGCCCTGGGGCCAGCAGCACAAGGACCTGGAGCTGCTGGAGAGAGTCCAGAGGAGGCCCCAGAGCTGCTCCAGGGCTGGAGCCCCTCTGCTCTGGAGCCAGGCTGGGAGAGCTGGGGGTGCTCACCTGGAGAGGAGAAGGATCCAGGGAGAGCTCAGAGCCCCTGGCAGGGCCTAAAGGGGCTCCAGGAGAGCTGGAGAGGGACTGGAGACAAGGGATGGAGGGACAGGACACAGGGAATGGCTTCCAACTGCCAGAGGGCGGGGATGGATGGGATGTTGGGAAGGAATTGTTCCCTGGGAGGGTGGGCAGGCCCTGGCACAGGGGGCCCAGAGCAGCTGTGGCTGCCCCTGGATCCCTGGCAGTGCCCAAGGCCAGGCTGGACGGGGCTTGGAGCAGCCTGGGACAGTGGAAGGTGTCCCTGCCCATGGCTGGGGTGGAATGGGATGGCTTCAAGTCCCCTTCCAACCCAAGCCATCCTGGGATTCCATGATTTTATGATCCTCCCCAAGGGATGCTGCACACAAACAGTCACCAGCTGAACTTTGGGCTGTGGACAACCTCCTTTTCCATCTGACAGCTCAGCAAGTTTCCCGTGCACCTTGTAGCCAAATTGGGAGCTATGAAGGGAATGTGTAGAGTACAAGGAAATAAATGTGGGAGATCAAGTGGACACTGATCCTGGCCACCTTCCTCAGCATCCTTGGAGATATCCTGTCTGGTCCTGGGGACTTCTCTGTCGCCAACTGATTTAATTAGTGCTTATTTTCTGTGCTCTGTTGGCAGTAGGATCTGTCACCCCAAACTCTGCTACTCAGCAATGCATTGAGCTGCATGATTCTGATATTCCAATTATTCTGAGTTTGGAGACTGAAGAAAAACCCTTCTCAAAAGATGGCCCGTGTAAATTGAAGTAGATTATTAAACTAGACTAGAATTTACTGCCCTTTGCTTTTCTGAGCACAGTGAAGTGAAAATCAAGAATGAGGGCATTTATGACCAGTGTGTTTTTGTGGATTACAAACTTTGGCAGATGTGGGGCAGAGCAATATTTCTTGGCAAACTGGAATGTTTGAAAGACTGGCCTTGGAGAAATGAGTCTCTTAAATAGAGCTAAATATAAAAGCAAACCAGCTCTCACTCTGTTAAAGTCTCTCTTATCTGCTGATAGGAGTTAAGATTAGAGTGTCTGACTTAAATATCTTGAATCCACCCATCCTGCTGCTACATCGACTCCCAGCTCAGCACCTGAAAATCCAGGGCTCCACAGGAGCGGGGAGCCAGTGCTGATATTTCAGAAGCAGTTGTCCTTTTCCTGCTCTTTGGCTCCAAAAGCAACCCCTCCAGTTTTCCAGGGGATTAGACTCCTTTTTTTTTTTTAATCAGTAACTGGTGAGTAAGTAAAAATGCGGATGGGATTTGCCTCTTTTCCTAAGCTCGCTCTGCCCTTCTGGCCTTCTGCTGGCATCCTCCAAGTGGGAAAGTTACTCTAAGGATATGGAAATGATGTCAAAGGGAGGTGTGGTCGGGGGTGGTGTTCAGAATCCTGACGTGTGCCACTGGTCTTTCTTGGGGGCCGAGCCAATGGGATGTTCTTGGAGGAAGAACGACGCCCAACTTTGCCAGTTTAATGATTTCCTCACTTTTCTTGCCTCTTGAGTTCTCACTTACATCCTGCTCGTACAAAACCAAGGTGGCTCTGTGGGATATTTAATACTCTGGAGTTTGCAGAGCCCTCTAATTTTAGAAATTCTTTGGACACCTGGAGACGTTGAGTCATTGTGTGTTTTTCCATGGAGTTTTCCTGGAGGGATGTTTTCCCGTGGTGGATGTGTGCAAGGTGCTGCTGAAGCACATGGCCCTTTTCACCCTCTTCCTTAAAAGCTCCTTCCCCTCCAGACTGGCCAAAGCCACTGCTGGTGATTCCCAACAATTCCAGTTCTTCCACCAGTTTGCCAAGACGAGTGCTGGGGATGGCTCTTTGGCAGGAGGAAGCTCAGGAGCTGGAAGCAGCCCTGGGAGCCTTTCCCTGCTGAGCATCATCAGTGTTTGGGGAAATCCAGGGATGAATTCCTGCTGGTGCTACCCTTCTTGCTCCATGCCAGTTCTCCTGGCTGTGCCCTGTGTTTCCTAACTCCAGGGTGAAGCTTTCCCTGGGAGCTTCCCTCCTCCTGTGCTGCCTGTTCCCGGTGCTGAGCCCCCTGGGATGTGCCGGTCCAGCTCTGCCAGGGCCATCTGGTGAACCAGATCAGGGAACAGCAAACCCAGCTTATTTTTAACCCCAATGCCTCCCCTAATCCGGGTCTCTGTACAGCTCTGGGGCAGTCCTGGTGGCCCAAAGGCAACTGCCAGTTTTTAAGGAGGGGGAAGACAGGAAGGAGCTTCCAGCCGGGAACGACCCTGTGGTTTCCTGCAATGTTCTCTGCCTTCCAAAATTATTTCTTTCCATGCCTTTATTTCCTGCTAGGTATTTGCACAGATGTTTTCGCTTCCAGTTGCTCCAGGTGGGTCTCATTGGATAGGTTTTTTTGCCAATAACTCTGGTTTCTCAAGATTTCAGGTTTTTTATTTTTTTTTTTTAAATGTGCCTGGAGCAGAATGGAATTCGGATCTGTTATGGATAATCTGTATATATTCATTAGCATTTTGTCCTATTCTTCCAGAATTTAGGTCCTAAATGCATTAGGCTCCACGACAAATGTCTCTGGTATCCTCTCTGTGGTGTCTCCTTGCTCATAGCTCATCACTATTGCCTTTAAATTCTGTGCCTTTAATGCTATTCCCTGTGTGAGTAAAGGTGTCTGAATTAACCTTCACAATGAACCTGCCAGGGCTTTTCCCAGTGTCCAGATAGGTTCTCATTATTCCCTCTTTTGTAATGCCGGGAAGGGTTGTGTTGGAGTGTTTTGCTTCGATTTTTTTTTTTTTTTTTTTAAATAGAGGAAAAGGTCAAACTGAGGCTGCTCTCGCTGAAAGGTTTATTTTTATTTCTAAGACAACGGCCACATATAGTTTTTAATGCTGCACTTTCTGGAGGTTGCCTGTTGTCAGTAGTACAGTTAATATGTCCTTCAATTAACAATAATTTTAGATAATGAAATTGTTTTCTTTTCACTACAAAGTCGTTTGTGATTTAGAAACCCCGAGGTGCCTTATAATATATAAATTGCACAAGTGAGAATAATTATTCCAGAGTCAATTCTAGAAGAAACTTGGGAAAATTGTTGAAAACAGGCAGTTTTCAACAAATTTCAGTTTCAACAATGTTCAATTTCAAGAAACTGAACACTGACTTTTGGGGAACTTTTCCCTTTCCATTTTGTGGCATTTGGTTACTCAGAGGGCTAAACTCAAAATATTGTGGAATAGGATTGGACCCTGCAGAATGTCAGACATTTGCTGAATGTTGTTATCTTCATTTGATAAGCAGTTGTGGAGTGTATTTTCATGCTACCACTATTTTATCAGAACCCTCTGCAATCTGCCAAAGCAGGTGTTTTAATTGTCACATCCTAATTAAATCAGTCTATTTTATAATCCATCTACCCAGCTCCTATCACTGGAGTCCAATTTATGGAAAGAAGAATGAAAACAATGGATAAAAAATGAGAAATGTAGAAGAATAATTGTAGTAAGATCATCATTAAAGTGTAGCTACTAAAACAAAAGAAGAAAACTAAATTTGGGGCATAGGAGGGAGGATAGAATTAAGAATCCTGTTTTGCTGCTTGAAATAGCCCATGGAGTTGATGAAGATATTAGGGAACAAGCTTCCCTACTTAGTAGCTGCAGTAATCTTAGGAAATATTAAGGGATTTAATCTCTTTCATAGCAAGAAGAAAGTGGGAGGGGAAGGAGGAATTCTGGGCTGCAGGAGCCTGCTGTGGTTTCTTTGCTTAACTTGACAAGAAAGATGGAGAGGGACTTTTTATGGGAGCTTGTAGTGCCAGGACACAGGGAGCAGCTTCCCACTGCCAGAGGGCAGGATTAGGTGGGATATTGGGAAGGAATTCTTGGCTGTGATGGTGGGGAGGCCCTGGCACAGGTTGCCCCACAGGTAGGGCTGGGTTTTTCTGTGTTCTTGAAGTTTTCCCTGCCTGTAATCTGGGACTTAATCCCAGATCACACTCTTGATGAACAACGTTGTGCCAGCAGGACTGCCCAGCGTTCTGCTATTTCCCTACTTTTTCCAAATTAATAACTCCTCACAAATTCATTTGGTTTTTCTCCCTCTTTAATGAATGTCTTTGCACTTGCACTCAAAGACACTGATTGGGACTGATTGTTTTTCTGCAAATACATCCAAATTTGGTCAATCCTGACTGTTCCTCTGCTGGTGGCAGAGGGCAGGGATGCGTGTTGGCAGCTGGACAGCCTCCTTCTCTGCAGCTCACCACAGCTCCTCTCTGCAGCAGCAGCATCCACTTACTCTGAAGTGAATAATTTTGAATTCTGGTCAAGAAAAAACAGAAAAGGAGCAAAAAAAAAAATCCAAAAAGGGTGAATCTGCTGAGTGGCAGCACAATGCAAGCGGGTATTGATGCTGTTGCAGCTAAAGAAAGACCCACTGCCAAGGTTAATGAGAGGTGGGCACTGTTCTTCTCTCTGTAGCAGCCAGAGCTGAACAAAAGGGGGAATGTTTGGAGAATCCCTCAGCACTAAAGGTTGAGGCAGTGCTGACCTCCTGCCAAATCCTGGAAACCCTCTGGACATTCAGCACCGTTGGACACGCACCTTTAGTGTTTGTGAGCAAGAAGCCTATGGACTTCCTTGGTTTACACAAACATAAGGATGTAAAAATATTCCAGAATGGGGACTTGGAGCAAATCAAGCCATCAAAGCAGCTCTGAAATGAAATAATAATGGTGAAGGTGTGGGGACTGAGGTGTGAAAGCAGCAGCAGGAGTGGTTGGTGATCCCGTGGTTGATGCTGAGCCTGGTGCAGCAGGCAAGACTTGCTTTCCCAAAATCCAAGGGAGGAGGAAGATGTGGGGGAGGTGGTTTTCTCTCCCATTTGCTTGAACTTATTTTCAGCTTCTTTCTTGCCACAAAAGGAGTAATTTGTTTAATTTTACAAAATGTTACTGAAGCTGTTGGAAGTGGAGCTGCAGCCCACGTCTTCTTGATTAATGAGTGTGTGTATTCCTGGAAGGAAGTTAAAATGGGGCTGTGTTATATTTGGTACCTCCTGAAGCACTGAGGCTACTTTGAGTACAGAATGTGCTCAGAGAGAGACTAATTTGCCACTGCAGAGCTTGATGGGATGAGATTTGTCAAATCCTTGTCTCTTCTGAAATTCACTTACACTTTCCTCTCTCTCCTGAAGATATTTTAGGGTTCTATCTTTGAATTGAAGGTCCATAAAAACAAGTCCAAAAGCCTGAAACCAGAATTAAATTCCAAGCAATGAATATGCTTCCTATAATGTAGAAATACAGAAGTCAAGCACCAGTGGAAGCAGCACAAGAGATGTTCCTGACCCGTTTCCCTGAGCGTGCTCATGCTCCTGGTAGCACCAGTGTTGGGATTATCTGGACATTGGAGCATCAGCAGGGTGGGTTTTGACTTCTCTGCAAGGATGCCAACTCTGATGGCAGGTGGTGGCTTCCTGCAGGAGGCAGGGAAAAGAAAGATTCAATAAAAATGAAGATTTTACTGTTTTCTGTTCATTTACAAATTCATGCTGTTTCATTTGCTGGCTTGAAGGGTCTCGTGGTGCAATTCTACGGGGAAAGGTGGGATGTGCCAGCACTCCCGAAGAAAACCTCAGTTGTTTTACTGGATTCAATGTTTTCTGCCTCCTGCTTTCTCCCCCAGAGTGTTTTGTGAGTGAATGTAAACTAATACAGGATCAGTGGTTAGAAACCATGAAAAAATATTTAATGTAACCTTTTGGTACTGGGTTGATTAAAATAAACAACTGTTCCGAGGAGCTGGTCCTGCTGTGGGAACAGTAGGGTTTCTGTTCCTCCCTATAATACATAAAGCATGTGGAGTGCCCTGAGAGCTTTTTTTGGGTGCTGTACTTTATTTTGAGGGATTTCATTTTCAGTTCTCTGTGCTTTTGTGTCAGCTGGGAAGGGAGGATGTAGGAGTAACATGTAAAACTCAGGCTAAAACCTGTTTAGTCCCAAATCCTGACAAATAGCTGGTAAACAAGTATTTAAATGAAAGTTTGGGCTTTGTTTTTTTCCCTCTGGAAGGCTGGGAAGGCCTTGGTCTTACTGCCAGCTCCGGTATCCCTTCCTTCTCCTCATATCCTGCGTCTCCAGCGCTCCTCCTTTTTTTGCCTGCATGTCTTACATGTCCCATTTCTCCTTCTGCTCCAGCGGAGGTGAAGACCACTCTGAGCTGGGAAGAGCCGTGTTTTCTTCCGGCAGGTTTTCCACAGAGCCTCACGGGTGTTTCTCTCTCTCTCTCTCTGTCCTTGCTGCCGCAGAGCTCTGGAATGCTGTGAAGACTCCCTGCCCAGGCACACTCCTCTCCGGATTATCTCCATCCCAAGGAAGCTCGTATCCAAGAGGTACCAATTCATCCTGTCCTTGTGCCCTTCAATTGTAGCACTTGAGTTTAGCTACTGCTCCCAAAACCTTTTCCCTGCTCCCTCCAGACAGAAAAGCCTTGGATGCCATGGAGATTGTAGGTGTTGCTGTTTGATATGATTTGGACTCTTCTTGCTATTAAATGAACTTTACTACAGAAGCACTTTACATTTTAAAATGAGAAGTGATTTCTGGGTCAAGAAATGCATAAGCTGAAGCTCCAGCAACACTCTGTGCCTGGTGTATTTTATTGTGTTGATTTAGAAAGCTAATAAGCATCAGGTCTTCAGCAGCCTGAGTAAAACACACAGTGCTTACGTGCTGCTCCTGGAAAGAATTGTGAGAGGGGTTCTTTTTGTAGTGTTTATTAGTCTTAATATCTTCCTAGTAAATAATACATTTTTGTTTTATGTTAAAAAGGAGACTTGTGTTCATTAGCTGGGTCAAAATCCCAGGGCTGGCACAGACGTGATTCCTGATAGAAACTTGTGTTGTTTGCCTGGAGACAGGCAAATTGTTTTCTAATAGTTTCTATTTCTTGGGAGAGGAAAGCTGGAAACAATGTTTTTAAATGTAAACTTTGCAGTGTAATTTGGTTCCAGCAGGTTCTGTCTTAACTCTTTATTTTGGTTTATAGTGCCCAGCATGATGAGACCTGAGCAGGTCAAGCCCTCTGAGCATGTGTATATATATACATATATACATATATATATATATATATATAAGAGAATTGAATATGTTTTAACAGTGGGAGAACACAATCTACAGGAGCTGTGGAACAGGAACATGCCCCCTCTGGAAAGTATGCTGGGAAAATGTCCCGGTGTGCCTGCCCTTCAGTTTTCCCTTAGGGATTCACACTTCCCTGTTGGGCAGAGAAGACACTGGGGTGGCTATAGTGTCTGTCTGACCCCATCCAGCTGCTCTTGTGCAGGAATATGGAAAAACCAGGGTTGACTCGATGTTTTTTCCATTTTATATGTTTTGCTGCTCACTTAATGACATAAACTTTAAATGTCAGCTGCTCTTGGGTCCTCTGCACAGCGTTGGGATCAAACCTTTGGGCACACTCTGACCCTTATCCTCACCATAATTTAGCACTCCAGCCCTGCTTTGGGAAAATCTGCCCTAAATCAATGCTTCCTCTTTGGGTACAGACAAAATCCGGGTATTTCTTCCTCTCCCGCCCTCAGCAACTCACCCCAGCTTAGGTGGGATGGGACAGAAAATGCCAAGGATTTCAGAAAAGCTTCTCCTTGCTTGTGCCAGCCTTGAGGCAACAACATTGATCCCTTGTTCATCTCCTGCTTCCCCCTTTTCCCCTCTTCATGCTAGAAAAAAGGATAAATTTGAAAAAAAAGGGACTTTGATGCTGCTCCTGTCCCTTTTTTCTGCATGGTTTCCCCCGCTGGGGCTGTGCAGCTTTTTTGGGGTCTGAGAAGCAGAAATCCAGGGCTGTGGAAGGGGACAGGCAAAGCCAAGGGTGGGTTTGATGGGTGGTGAGGTGGGAGAAGGGAGACAAAGCAAGGCTGGAACCAGTGGGAGATCCAGAGAACAAGATGATGTTTCAAGTGGGAATATGTGACGGGTTGGCTTTGTATGAGAAAGCTCCTGCTCCAAGGAGTCCTGGTCCAATCCAGCTCCAGATTAAGAAATTCTAAGCTCAAGAGTGGAATTGATGGAGGCTGTGGAAACTTGGCTGACCAAGCAGATCGGGAGTTGCCCTCCAGGCTGTGATTTCCCTGCTGGGGATCCCCAACAGCCACTTCAGATATTTACTTTATCTTAAATTTATCTTAGTTTAACCACTCCCTGTTAGACTCAGTGTTCATTCAGAAATCAAAAGGTGGAAGAAAGTGAGTTAAACTTGAATGTGTGAGTGCTCCATGTCTTAACTCAGCTTACTTAGGTTGTTTCCTGCTTGGGAAGTACCCCACTCGTCACAGCCTGATTGAAATTCCAGCAATTAAATAGTTAAACACGGTGTGTGTGTAAAATCCATGTGTTTCTATGAATACCTCTCTTATCTCTGTAATGGTTTGGTTTGATGTAAATATTTTTAAATGTGCTTTTACATTAGGCTGGTTTTTATCCAGTGTGTGTGAGTGGAATTTGGAACTGGGCCTGGACTTTATACTTCTGCTCCTCAATGTTTCTGAACTCATATGGAAAATTTCTGGACTTTAGTCTCCTGAGCATTTCTGCCAGTTTGGTGGGTTCTTCACTGGGCTGGGAATGCACTGAAGCCAGAGCTGAAGTGGAGCATTTTTCCAGCAGCTCTTGGACACTTCCATGCTGTTGGGAACATCATTTAGTGAATTTTTTTAGTGCAGGAGCAAATCCTTTGTTCACAGATCTGAAGTTTTCCTGCATTGCCAGCTCTGTTTTGGAGAACAAAACTCCTTTTAGAGAACATGTGATATGGAAAATTATTTCTGTCAAGCTAAGTTATGAGCTGCATCCAGCTCTGGGGCCCCCAACATCAGGAGGACCTGGAGCTCCTGGAGCCAGTCCAGAGGAGGCCCCGGAGCTGCTCCAGGGCTGGAGCCCCTCTGCTCTGGAGCCAGGCTGGGAGAGCTGGGGGTGCTCACCTGGAGAGGAGAAGGATCCAGGGAGAGCTCGGAGCCCCTTGCAGGGCCTAAAGGGGCTCCAGGAGAGCTGGAGAGGGGCTGGGGACAAGGGATGGAGGGACAGGACACAGGGAATGGCTTCCAACTGCCAGAGGGCAGGGATGGATGGGATATTGGGAAGAAACTGTAGCAAAAACACTTTAAAAGGGGATTTTTTTAGAGAAGTGGATCTGACTTAGAAAAGTATTTGCAAGAGTGTTACTTAGGATGAAATCCTGGGTCATTACTCTTTATAAATTCATCACCTTGTATAAGGAAGAAGTTTCTCTATGTGATACATTACAGCGTATTTAGGTACATCATGGAATCCCCACCTGGCTTGGGTTGGAAAGGACCTTAAAGCCCATCCAGTCCCACTCCCTGCCATGGACAGGGACACCTTCCACTGTCCCAGGCTTCTCCAACCTGGCCTGGAATACTCCCATTGATGGGGCAGCCACAGCTTCTCTGGGCACCCTGTGCCAGAGCCTCCCCACCCTCACAGGGAAGGATTTCTTCCTAAGATCCAGTCTAAACCTCTCTGTCAGTTTGAGAGTAAGCTTCATTCCCCCTTGTCCTGCCACTCCAGGCCCTTGTAAAGAGTCTCTCTCCATCTTTCTTGTAGGTTCCCTTCAGGTCTTGGAAGGTCACAATGAGGTCACCCCAAAGCTTTTCTTTTCCAGGCTGAACAATCCCAATTCTCTCTGCCTTTCCTCACAGCAGAGCTTCTCCATCCCTCTGATCAACTTGGTGCCTTGTCTGGAACTGCTCCAACAGCTCAGCAGCAGCAGCAGTGTGCTCCGTTCAAGCACTCTGTGGCTGAGGTGAGGTTATGGGAAACATCCTCCCCGTTCCCTCCACCTTTGCACAGCGCCTTCCCGCAGTGTGCTCCACATTCCTGCCCTCACAAAAGCCGTGCTGGAAGCAGGGGCCTTTCTCTCAGATGTATAATTCAGCCTCTCTTCCCGGTGTGCCAGCCTTGTTTGTGTTGATGAATGAATGTTCCCTGTGTACAGCCTGCAGATTACCCTGCTCCTGGAGTACAGTCCCGCTCGGTGTACCTGGTTCTGATTAAGTGCATTTGAATTTGGGAGTGTGCTTAATGAGCTACACCTTTCACAGATTCTTTTGTTAATTCAGAAAAGCTGCCTGCTCTGATTTATGGCGCCAAAAGGGGTAAACTGCCATTAAAAGCATTAATTAGTCTTGGTTGACTGCACAAAGAATAGAGTTGGTGTGAGCCAGTTTTTGATTCAGCCCTTTGATTTTTGCCTAAGCTTGTTAAAGGGCCTGTATCTCTGGCTGTCTCATGCTGGATTGTATAATTGGAATTTTGTGTGAAATTCTTGGGCTGAAGGAGCAAGAGCCAATTATAACCAATAAAGCTGTAAAGCAATTGGGCAGAACTTTGCAGGTATTTCAGTACAGAAATGTTCCTTTTTAGCATGTGGAAGTGATAACTTGGGATTGTCAGATTGGCAGGAACGATATCCCGAGGGTTTGTTGTGAGCCCTGGGCACCCTTGGTAGACCTCAGAAAGGAAAATATTCTCAGGAACCTTGGCTTTGCCCAGCTGCATGTGAATCCCAGAATCCCACAATGGCTGGAGCTGGAAGGGACACCAAAGCTCATCTAGTCCAACCTCCCTGCTCAAGCAGGATCCCCAGGAGCAGGTAACTCAGGATTGTGTCCTCAATCCTTGGGATTTTGGGTTTTGACTATCCCCAGGGAAGGAGACTCCACACCCTCTCTGGGCAGCCTGTTCCAGTGCATGGTCACCTCACAGTAAAGTTCTTCCTCTCATTCAGGTGGAACTTCCTTCATTCCAGTTTCTTCCTGTTGCCTCTCGTCCTGTTGTACCACCCAGGTGGTAGCACTGGTGGTTTTTTTTCTTTTCCTCTACATCTTTATCCATTTTCTACGGGCTAATAGGAAAAACCCAAAAACCCTGGAACGTTGTCTGTGTTGTATCCTTGGAAATCCTGCGTTATAACACTGATTTCAGTGTATGGTAGTTCCTGTACTTCCCAATTCTGGCCATCAATTCTCCACACAAATGTTTGAAAATTAATTGTAATGCAAATCATAGCCTAAGCTTTCTTTCTGATAGACTTTCCATAATTATGCTTGACTGCAAAAAAACAATTCCATTGCTATAATTTTGGTAATTGCCTCTGGTCTGCTTGAGAATTAAGATTTCCCTCTGTCTCTATAAGGTTTCCTTCTCTCTTAGATATTATCACATTAACTGCTCCATAAAAAGAAGGTTGGATTGGGTTTCCATCCCAGCTTGTCCTTAAGGAGCCAACAGTTGGATTCTCCAGCTCTGCCTTCCTTTCCTGGCAGAACTGAAAGGTTCCTTCTCCCTTCCTTCTTCCTGCACGCCTGGAGAGGTGATGGTGGTACCAGAGGACTTTGGAGTATTGAACTGGAAATACCCTCTGGATATCCAGGGAAGTGGGAACTGCCTTTAGAGCACATTTTTAGCAAAAATTGGTTCCTAACAGCAGCACAGATCTGAAATGACAAATATCTTTAGAGGCATGGAGGTATTTAAGACCTGTGTTTCCTCCTGCCTTCCCTGAACACATCCAAGTCTTTGGGGCAGAGAGTTTCCAGCGTCTGCCATGTTTGGCAGATGGATTTTTGGGTAAGAGTGAAAGCCTTTGAGCTTCTGTTTAGTCTTTCACTCTCAGTCAGCACATCCGTGGAGAGAAGTCCATCGTGTTGGAAGTGCTGGAACAGCCAGGAAAGTGTGAGCCCCCTGTCTCTTCACAGCCACAGCCTGGGCTTGGTTATTCCCAGCTCCCACAAGTGCTCCCGGCTTTGAATCTCCATTATTTGTTTTCCTTTCCCATTGAAGGAAGTGGTTCTTTCCAGTATGAGAAGCATTAAATTGACTTAAATGCTTTGTTTGCCAAAGTAGCTCTTTGAAGTGGATCTTTCAAGTTTCTTATGTGATCTGGGATTCGATGAGACACATTTTAACCCATCAGTCTCACAGTGAGGGAGGAAGGGATGCAGGGAGAAAGGGAGGATGGGAGGAAGGAGAAGGATCCTTCTAGTTCTGGCAGTTTTGATCCTAACTTGCACGGTTTTCAAGATTTCATTTTAACACTTGACTTGTGCTGGAGCATCCAGATGTTAGAGGATCATCCGTGGGATCAGCAGGATCTCTCTGGTCAGCTTTCCCAAGCATGTCTCCAGCATTAAGTCTCAAACCGGAAAGGAAGTCCCCTCGGGAGGCTTGACCTACTCTTCAAATTACTTTCTCCTGCTCTTTGGAGCCTTTGGGTTTTATCCGGAGGGTTTTTTCCTCCTCATCAAGGCAGCTCGTTTAATTGCTGTGACTGTCAGGCAGAAACCTCACTCTCACTCTTACAGACCTCCTTTTCTTCAGCTCCTTCATAATAAAGTGGTTTCTGGAACAGGGCCAGGCCTTTAGCCCAGAGTGTCTTCTGGTTTCATATCAAACAAGGGACAGCACAGCCGGATTGCTTCCCTAATCCCTCTTCCCAAAGACAAAGGTGTCAGCACTGTCTAGACATTGGTGTTCCACGTGCTCATTCAAGGCTGAGGGTTCCCTCTCTCTCCTTTTCATCCCACATAATTGTCCTCAAAGCCTCCTAATCTGCCATTGCTCAGTGGGTGAAATCCCCCATGCAGTTTGGGATGGATGTGTCCAGTTTGGAAGTCGGTGGTCTGTGCCCCTTTGGAGCAGTCAATGAAACAGGATAGTGAGTTCTTGCTGCTGTACACACCAAGCATTTAAAATCTCTTTTTTTCCCATTTTGATGCGGTGTCCAGTCAGGAGATACTACACAGCAGCTGTTCTTAAACTTTTTTACTTCTTTTATGGTTACTGGACCATGTGGTTGAAGGACCCCCTTTCCCTGGGTCCACGTTGTGCAGCTTTTCCGTGGAGGAGTGGATCCTTACACACTACAGATTTGGAGTAGGAAAAGTAACAATTTAGCTGGTTTCCTGGTCCTTTGAAATTTTCCTTCTACCTCTTTTGAGGTTTTGACCTCTTCTTTCTTTGGAAGTGTTCTGCTGGGAAGTTTAGCTAATGGGAGATCATTAGGACCCTGTTTAGCCTTGGATGTGGTCTGGTTGTGTAATGGAGAGGAGGTTAGGTACGAAAAAATTGGGAAAGCTGAAGACAAATTGATAGCAGAACAGAATCACAAATTCTCTCTGCCCAAAGTTCTCTCTCATTTTGGAGTTGGGTTCCTTACACACATTTATTGTCCATTTCTTGTATTAAAGTGTGAAAATAGTGTTCTCCACCTCAACCAAACAGTCAATGGATCCTCTCACAGGTGTAAAATGCTTTTCCCAGTTTGTCAACATCCATGAGGAATTGATGTCAGATCCATGAAGGTGCTGGCCATGCTCAGCCCCACACTGAGCCCCGTGGCTTGCATGGATCTGCAGATAGGTGAGATGCTGCTCAGAGCCACATCCACATGGCTTTTAAATCCCTCTGGGGATGGGGACTCCACCCCTGCCCTGGGCAGCTGTGCCAGGGCCGGACAACACTTTTGGGGAAGAAATTTTCCCTGGGAGCAGAGCCTGACCCCCCCCGGCTGCCCCCTCCTGTCAGGGAGTTGTGCAGAGCCACAAGGTCCCCCCTGAGCCTCCTTTTCTCCAGGCTGAGCCCCTTTCCCAGCTCCCTCAGCCGCTCCTGGGGCTCCAGCCCCTTCCCCAGCTCCGTTCCCTGCCCTGGATGCACTCCAGCCCCTCAATGTCCTTTTTTTTGGGAAGACCCCCAGGACTGGAGGTGCCCCAGCAGTGCCAGCACAGGTCACTGCCTGTTGGACACTGTGGCTGGTAATTCCTTGGCACTTCAGCGTGCTCCTCGTGCCTGTCTGTCAGTCTTTCTGGCTGTCACAGCTGGGAACAAGGAGAATCATTGTGTTTTGTGTGTGCTATACAGCTCAGTGTGTCATTTCAAGTTAAAAATAAGACATCTTAATGTCAAGATTGCAAGTTCAAAAAGCAGAACAGGGCTGGAAGTCAGTAACTGCACTTTCAGGTTGTTCTTTATTTATGTGAGGCCTTATCAGCAGGATTTCTGTCCAGGATTCTCTCCCTAAAAACTCATTCATCCATGAAAGGTGTCTTGGTCTGACGGCTATGGCCATTGGGGGATAATTAATTACTTATAACTTCAGCCACCTAAAAGTGAAGCTCTTTGTTTCTTCTCCAGGCTCTCCTTGGAGTTCAGCCTGGTCTAGTGGAAGGTTCCCCTGCTCATGGAAGGGGATGGGAGTGGGATGGGCTTTAAGGCCCCTTCCAACCCAAACCACTCTGGGATTCTATGGAAACAAGCGGCACTCTACATTTGTGGAGCTGCTGTTGCCTTGTCTTTGGGTAGGTCAGGTTTGAAAGGTGTTTCTTCAGCAAAAGTGCCTGGAAAAGAGCTGATTGTTCATGGGAAGTTCACAATAAAGGGGTTTGCTGTTGTTCCCAGGTACTGCTCGAGGATTATCTCTGTCAGTTCATTAAAGGCTTGGATAGGGATTTACAAGCTGATAGCTTTGGTTCCTCTGGTGGACTCGGGCTGGAGCCCCTAAATATTTTGTATTAAGTGTCGAAATAATGTGGGATTTCGGAGTGAGGAGCCAATTCTCTTGTTGGTTTAAAAAGGATTACAGGCAGAGAGTTTGCAGACCGGGGACAGTAACTGAGTGTAGCTGTGCTGTATGGGAAGACCACTGCAACTTACTCACTGTGATTCCTCCCCTTCATTTATTCTCTTCTTGGGCTGGAACGATGACCCCGGAATGTCACCAGCGCACCCTTGGGCTCCCTTCCCCCAGCTGCCAGAGTGCAGGAATGGCAAATTCCCATCCCCACGGTGCTCCCAGAGCATCTCACTGCAGTTCAGCTGTGCGTCATTGCTTTATTTGTCACGTGCAGCTCCAGCGGGCCGGGCTGGAGAGCCTTCAGTGGGAATCACGCTCTGCCAAGGCGCTGCGTTATTGTCGGAGCCCCCGCGCTGATAAAACACATCCTGAGTGCACACTGCTGCATCGTGGCACTGCATTCCTGCATGGGAGCTCCTTAACAAGCCTAGGAGTTTGTTGGGTTTAGCCCTGGGGGTTGCAGAGTGGGTGTGGGTGTTCCAAACTGTTAATCCGTAGATTTTACTGTTTGAAAACTTCGTTTTCCTGAGGGTTATTTGGCACTGCGAGTGCATCAGCAGGATCTCTGTAGTGCAATCAGAGTATCTTCCACACAAGAGGAAACGTGTGTATTCTTTTCCCTCAAACAAAAAGACAACTTGCTTTAAGAGGAAAAAATTTCCTTTCTCAACCTTAAAATAATTCATTGGGGAAAAAAAAAAGCGCTTTTTGTTTTATGAAGGTTTTGTGTCTGTAGCATCCCAGCTGAATGCCATGTAGGAATTGACTGGTGCTAATGTTGATTTTTAAAAAAAATCAGAATTGCTTGGACATGGGAGGTTATCAGTCAAATATTGCTTAGAGAAATTGTTGTGGTGTGCTGCCTTTAGCACCTCACCGAGGCGTGGGGATGGGCAATAATGTGAGCAGAGTGGGCAATGTAAGATCATCACTTTTCTCCTGATAATTTAACTAAATCAGTTTATAATAAGAATATCTGTTGGTAAAATGAGAGGAGAAAATTATCCTTGCACGTACATTGTCCTTGTTCTCATCCCCCTGCTCCAGAGCTTGATGCCAGCACAAGGAGAGCATTGCAGGATTCCCTGTGGCTCTGCCTTCCACTGTGTATGTTGTTATAGAGTTCCTCCTCTTTTCTGCTCCTTTGATTCTGCTTTTTCCTCAGAAAGCCACACACAGAGCTGAACCTTCAGTTCTCGTCACCATTGTCATCTTTTGTGCCATTTTCTTTATCCTTTTCCAGTCCCACCTGTGAAAGAGGTGTGGTTTAAAAAAAGAAAACCCAAATGTCAGGTTTATAATCCAGTTTTTGTATTGCTCTGCCATGGCTCACAAATGAGGGTCAACCTCAGAACGGACACAAATGGGTTTTACTGGCCCTTAAATGTTTTTGCAGGCTAATGAATTTAAAGCAGAGGGAATAAAACTGTAAAGGTGCATCTGGGAAGGGGTGTCCCACATCTGCTCCGTGGGGCCCAGCAATGGCACAAGAGGAACGGGCAGGAACTGAAGCCCAGGAAGTTCCACCTGGACATGAGGCAGAACTTCTTCCCTGGGCAGTGACCACACATGGAACAAATCACCCAGAGAGGTGTGGAGTCTCCTCCCTGGGGATATTCCAGAACCCTCTGGACACAATCCTGTACCCTGTGCTCTGGGATGGCCCTGCTGGAGCAGGGAGCTGGGACCAGATGAGCCACTGTGGTCCCTTCCAGCCTGACCCATCCTGGAATTCTGTGATCTGGAAAATTCCAGAGCTGAGCTCCAGTTGATTTTTTAAAAAACAAACCAGTTTCAAATGCTGCTCTTCCCTCAGGATTTTTTTTTTTCCAGTGGTGCCACCTGATCAAAGTAACACACCGAACCACCTCACCTTTGGGTTTTAGAAAATCCCTGGATGGTTTGGGCTGGAAGGGACCTTAAAAATCATCCAGTCCCACCCCTGCCACAGGCAGGGACACCTTCCACTATCCCAGGTTGCTCCAAGCCCCATCCAACCTGGCCTTGGACACTGCCAGGGATCCAGGGGCAGCCACAGCTTCTCTGGGCACCCTGTGCCAGGGCCTCCCCACCCTAACAGCTAAGAATTCCTACCCAATATCCCATCCATCCCTCCCCTCTGGCACTGGGAAGCCATTCCCTGTGTCCTGTCCCTCCATGCCTTGTCCCCAGTCCCTCTCCAGCTCTCCTGGAGCCCCTTTAGACTGTTAATTTTGAAAAAAAAAATTAAGTGTAGTGTTTAATGCATTTTTTAAATCATTTGGCCATTTGGTTTTCATTGCATGGGTACAAAAATAACAGCATTCAATCAAGCATTCCAGAAGCCCCATCACAAGTGGTTTTTGGATAGCCAAAAATTGCTTCTAGGGGATCTTTCTAAAACATCAGCCACTGCAGTAGGAGCAGGATTTATTATTTTATTCAGCACACACGTTACCTTGCATCTCTCAGCAGATGATTTCACTCTCTGTACTTCTCTCAGGGCTCTCTGAATCTCCCAACTTAATTATGACTTTTATGAATAATTTAATCCCCACAAACATTGCTTTGTCTCTTCTGTCTCTTTCCCAGTTTCAGCTGCTGGTCCCTGTAAAGGCTCTGGGAGCACCTTGCTGTCACCCTTTTAGGAGCCTGAAAATCCCATGTTTATTACCAGGCCGGTCCTATTGCTTAACTGCTCCCCAATCCATAACATTCCCTTTTCCTATTGTGCTATAGCTTTAATTTTTTACCAGTGTCTCACTGGGGTTTTTGTAAGTAGCATTTTGAGGTGGTTTATTCCCCAGTTCTGGGTTCTTTAGCCACAATTGAAGGATTTGAGTTGAGTTATTTTGCTTCCCATGCTGTGTCTGTTTATCTGAGTGAGGGCACTGCAGCATTCCAGCCACTTTGCTTCATGGGAAAGGAGACATTGGCTAATTCCATGATAATCCTTAGGACACTTGTTAAAGATAAGGACAAGTCTTCTGCTGTTATGTGGTGAGCGATTTGAATGCGATAAAGGATTTTCAAACACATCACAGACAGGGCATTCCTGACTTTTTAAGCAAACAATATTTGGTTTTATTGACCTTAGTATAGATTTGGTTTCTCTTTCCTGGTGCAATTCTCTGGAAAGTCCGATCTTTCCACACTTGTAAAGGAATAAACGTGGAGCAGATCCGTATTTGCTATTTGTACTTTCTTAGCTTGTTTAAGGTATTCTGTAGTTTTGTTTAAGCTCTCCTTGGTTTGGATTTTGACTCATTTGCTTCCCATTATTTTGTTTTCCAGTGAGCATCCTCCTCCCTGCTCTCCTGTTCTCCCATTGGAGGTTCTCTCACATTCCTCAAGCAGACCACAGGCAGAGTCTGTTGCCTTTAATTTTCCCACCTTTGGACTTTTCTTACATGAAATGATCCATATTTTAAATCCTTCTGTGAACAGACGCAGATTTCCATGTCACCCTACTCATTTTAGAGAACATTGGCTTTTTCCCTGTCCCAAATAACATTTTATTCTTGGCAGGGAAGAGCTGAAGTGCTGTTTGTTTGCAGAATTTCCGGATGAGTGACGGCACGCTCAGCCCTCGGAGTCCTCACGGTAAACACAGCTCTTGCTATTGGAAAAATACATCAGAAATCCCAAAATGAAGCAGGGAATGTACAGTATTCCCAAGTTGGGAACACCACGTGTGGCTTTTGATGGCAGTTTATTTGATTCTGGGATGTAGGAGAAGTGATATCTTTCAGATGCCTTTCAGGGAGAGCCAGAACATCCTTTTTTTTCCTTTTCCTACTCATCCAGAAACACTTAGGAATGAGCAATTCCACCTATTTGTCTTGTTGATGGCTGTTTTCTCCTGGTATAAGGAAATACTTTCCACTTGTATTAGACCATTATCTCACACGGATGTGGAGCAGATTTCCATTTGCTGCTCTTGGCTGGGAAGGACATTGTGAGAGAAATCTGCGGGAAGCCGGGGAAAGAAAAAGAGAATCTGAAGTTCCTTAAGCAACTGAACTGAGTGTTCTGACTTAGCCTTAAAATTCCTCATTTTTGGGGTTACTGTGGTGAGGATACCTGAGGAAAATGCCACGGATGGGAGTGGGTGCTGCTGTATTAACAATTTTATTTGGGGCTGGCAAAACCTCTTGGTGCCAGTCGGATGCCGAACCTCAGGATGTTGGGATGTCTTTGTAACTCTACCAGTGCTAAATCCTTCTCCCAAAATAACTCCCAGCTCTTTCACCTGTGCTTCAGGAAACCTTTGAAAAGGGAGTTGTCAGGCCAGATTGTCTTTCTTTAATAACTAGAAATCCCCTGGAATTTCTTGGTAAATACCCTGTAGGACATGCTCCTGGTATAAGGACCCAGCAAACTCTGGCCTTGGAATAGCTCAAAAGCCATAAGTAAATATGTTCTTGGAATTACATTTTAAAATTGGTTTTCATCTTTAACTAGTTTTGAAGTTAAAACCTAATTATGAATATTAAATTCAGGTTAAAGAATCCAATTTTCTTCTAGTTCTGCATTAAATGAGCTTCCAGAACTCACCTGGTGATGACAGGTTGGGAAGGAGGTTGTTGAGGTGGCATCACTAAACTGCAGACTCTAGCCTAAAACTGTATTTTAGACATTAATTTGCATAGAATGCAGGTCTTGTCTTTCAGAAAAAAATATTAATTACCTCTCCCCCAGCTGGCCCTGTCTATGATGAGGCTGCAGTGGAAAAGCAGGATTCATGCTTCGGAAAAAGGGGTGTTTGCCAGATTCTCATCTGAATTGTAAAGAGCAGCTTTGGCTTTGAAATCAGCCGTGAGTTCACGGTGCCCTTGTATGGCTGAGTGAATGAAGGATGGATTTGGGCACTGTTGTCTGTTTTTCTGGTGGTTTGTGTGACGTGGGCAACTGCTGAACATAAAATCCAGCGGAAAATTCCCCCAGTGTGTTTTGCGTTGCTGGAAGTTCAGGTTGTGCTGGTTGATTGAGAAGGGGACATTGAAACACGTGTTGGCAGTGGTTAAAAAGGACAGTGTTTACTGGTCATCCCAGCTGGTCTCATCCCAGGAAACATCAACTCTTTATGCTGCTCAAACCACCGGAACACTTCTGGAATAGGGGGGCTCTTACAGCTGTCCCAAAGTGGCATCTCAGTGAAGCACTAAGAAACTTTGCCCTGTCCAAGGTGCCTTGGATATAACAGAAATCTGAGGGATCAGGGAGAGTGAATTCCAACAAAGCCGTGACAGCCACCAGCCCTTTCTCTAACTGTAGCTGATTTCTGGGCCAGGGAACTCCTAAGTGTTGCTGTTGGCTGATGTAGTGTATTTTGGTCTTGTTTTACTGCTCTGAACCAAGATCACTTTGAAGAGAATGAGAATTAATTGTAGGACCATTGGATTAATTGTACACTGGAGTTCCTGCCCTCAGAGTTGCCAAAAGTTTGTCAGGATTAGCCCAGGAGCAGTGCAACAGTCCAGTGGCATCCCTGTGGTCCCAAAGGCATTTTAGCAGAGGATTATTTCTCCATATGTGGAAAAGCTTTGGGATTTTGAATAAAAAGTGACAAGGAAATAGACACACTCAGCATATAAATACTTTACCCAATGTGCATCTTTTCTGCAATCATTAAATACCCTGAAAAGATCCCTGAAAAAATCTGTGGATGATTCTGTGGTCCTGATAATGAGGAATGGTCAACTCTGCTGTTAATTACAAAATCCAATGGAAGCTGAATTGGTGCAATCTGATTCACCATCTTAGACTCTTCTGCCTGAAAAATGTCATCCCTTTATTCCAGTTCTCCTGAAGGTAGTTCTTCTGGAGTTGTTTAGTTGTGACATGACCTGGCTTGTCTCGAAACGACACTTTGCAAGAAGTTGCCAAATAGAGCCATCTGTTTTCTCATACTCTAATTGCTCATTCAGCCCTAACAGCTCCGTGCATCCAAGGAAAGCAGGGGGTGAGAGGGGCTCAGTGTTGATGGGCTGTTCTGAAGCTCTCGGTGTGGATTAAGACTCCATGGCTCAATATCCCATCCATCCCTGCCCTCTGGCAGTGGGAAGCCATTCCCTGTGTCCTGTCCCTCCATGCCTTGTCCCCAGCCCCTCTCCAGCTCTCCTGGAGCCCCTTTAGGCCCTGCAAGGGGCTCTGAGCTCTCCCTGGATCCTTCTCCTCTCCAGGTGAACACCCCCAGCTCTCCCAGCCTGGCTCCAGAGCAGAGGGGCTCCAGCCTTCAGAGCATCTCTGTAGCCTCTTCCTATCATTTAGGAATAGCCAAGTTCTGTATTTTTCAAAGCAGATCTCTGTAATTTCTTTTGAGTTTTGCTTTAAGTTTATGGATATTTTTAATGTGGTTCCAGTGCTGTGAACAAGAACTTTTTACTTGCTAACCTGTGAATTTGCAGTGATCATTGAGAGAGGTGTGAAAAGCAAAGTAAATCACACTTATACTAAAAGAGGGTGGATTCTGACCTTCTATTGGGAAGAAATTCTTCCCTGTGTGGGTGGGGAGGCCCTGGCACAGGGTGCCCAGAGAAGCTGTGGCTGCCCCTGGATCCCTGGCAGTGTCCAAGGCAAGGCTGGACAGGGCTTGGAGCAGCCTGGGACAGTGGAAGGTGTCCCTGCCCATGGCAGAGGGTGGCACTGGCTGATCCTTCTCATCCCTCCCAATCCAAACCAGTCTGGGATTCTATAGCTCTCCTTGTCCTCTTACTGAGTCCAGGCCTGGAAATGTCTCTGTAGCATCTCTGGGTGAAATACTTGCTCTTGGCATGGTACTGCTGATCCAGCCAGCCAAAAGTTACGGAAGACTGGAGCTGGAAAAATGATCCCTTGTTCTACAAGTCTAGGGATCCATCATGATTCATCTCCAGGCTGTTTGCAGCTGAGGGGAGCAGAGCAAGCCCTGACAGCTGCTGACAGTGAGAGTGGGGGAGCTGCCAAGGCGCAGGCAGTGGCATTCCCTGGATTCCCTGGCTGGAAGGCTTTCCTCAGCCTCCCTGCTGAAGAGAGGAGTAAGTTTTTAGATGCCTGAAGGGCCTGCTCAGTGCATCTCTCCCATCTTCCTCTCAACCAGACCTGGTACTTCACGTATAATGTCACCTTCAGGTGTGTAGCTTCCAGTTAAACCAGTGCTCATGCTTCACAGAGATCCATATTCCTGATTTATTGCATAGGTTTTCCCCAGCAAAGGTTTCATGAGATAGTTCAGGAACCTGGACAAGTTTATTTCTATGGAGCAGCTTTGGATTTACCTGAAACCTGTGGTAGTTGATGTCTTTGTGTTGATTGGTGATGGCTCTGTCAGGAGATTACACAGACCCGTATGAAGTCTCCAGCTTATGTCAGGAATATGTTGGATATATGGGATATGGACCAGCAGATCACCTCATTAACCCAATCACCCCAAAATCCTGGTCAGGAGGGAGCCAAACCCACCCCAGCTGCAGCACAACTTCCAGCCCTCTGCTGGGCAGTGGGACGTGGGCACAGACATCAGCTTACACCAACTAGAGCAGGGTGAGATGTGTAATTGCTCCAAGGCTGATGCTGAGAAAGAGGTGATGTGCAGCCGTAATTAACAGCCACTTAATTGAGTGATTTGCCCAGGTTGGGTAGGATACAAAGCAGGATGTGTGGAGAACATCCAGCGAAGGAGCTTTGCAGGAAGTGATCTGAGGTCGTGGGCAGAAGCTGCTGGAGCAGCTGTGAGCCTCTTTTTTTGGGAATGTTGAGAGTTCCCAAACCTTTCCAGGGCTGCACATACTCCCTGTTCTCATCACCCCTGGGAAAGTAAACCCCGGAGATCCTGCTGTTCATCTGAAGCCCTACTTTGTTTTTTGAGCAAACACTGCACAGCCTTTAAAAGCCCAACAGAACAGGATGCTTTTTCTTTCCTGATGAAAGCAAGTGTTAAATACTGGATTACAAGATGGGAAATGGGGTTGTATTTTTATGTGGCTCTTTTGTAATTCCAGGATTATGTTTAACAAAGATCCTCTTCAGCTACACCAGTATTTCATTCCCTTTGGATGCTGGTGACCCCAGGGCTTTCCTTACTACGTTAAACTCTCAGAGATGGAGTTTTTCACTCTATATTTAAGATGGAATTTCCTTTTGCTGCTTCTTAGTATTTCGTTAACCTATTTTAGGAATGATTCCTCTGGATTTATACCAAATATAGCTGCCATGACTCAGCCTCTCTTCCTGGTTTTGGACTCAGAGATGCACTTGCAGCTTTTGCATTCCCTCCGCCTCTGTAATTTCCCCCTCTAAGTTTCTAATCTGGTCCCCCTGCACTCCTCAAGGAGCTTTCTTCAGTTTACGTGGCTTTCCTATTGATCCCAGGATTTTCAAGATTGTCACAATATTTTATAAATTGGCAGTAGAAGAAGAATTCAGCACAGGGGATAGGACAAGGGGGGGTGGTTTTAAACTGAAGGAGGGTGAATTTAGATTAGAAATTGGGAAGGAATTCCTCTCTTTGAGAGTGGGGAGGCCCTGGCACAGGCTACCCAGAGCAGCTGTGGCTGCCTCATCCGTGGAAGTGTTCCAGGCCAGGTTGGACAGGGTTTGGAGCAACCTGGGATAGTGGGAGGTGTCCCTGCCCATGGCAGGGGGTGGCACTGGATGGGCTTTAAGTCCCTTTCAATGCAAAGTCTGGGATTCTGTAACGCACCCTGTCCGGCTGGCTGTTAGCCTGTCACAAAGCCCTCAGCTGGCATTTTAATGTACACATGGCAGATCTGGAACTGCACTGTTCTTCTGGTTGCTCTGGAGCTCTAGGGAGATCCTGCTCCTCCACATGGCACCTGTGGAGCAAAGTTCCTGGGGAGCTTCCTGCCCAGCACGGAATGTCCTCTGCTGGAGCCGTGGTGAGGGCCGTGGCCTGGCTGGAATCAGTAACTCGTGGCACACGTTGTCCAAGAGCCATGGGCTCAGGCTGCACACAGCAGGGTGCAGAAGGCTGGAGAGACACAGGAAGCTTGTCAGCGATGCCAGCTCCGAATTCCAAGGTGGTTCAGGGGCTGATGAGGATTTTTTTGAGTGCCCTCTTAATTGCTGGTAATTGGCAGCACAGCCCGAGCAGTTCTGTCTCATGTTCAGTTCTCTGTTTCCCTGCTCTGATGTCTGCAGAAGATTTTCAGGATCAGATGGCAGCAGTGAATTGCAAATCAGGAGGATTAGCATTTGTATCAAATGCTCCAGCAGAAGGAGATTACAAGTCCTGGGTCAGCAAGAGCTCAGGAGTGTAGCTATGGAGCTGGTGCTGTGGTGGGGATGGGAATTCTGCTCCGTTCCTTCTACAAGGCTGCCGTGACAGATCATAGAATCATGGAATATTCTGAGCTGGGAAGATCCCACAAGGACACAGACACCCCAACAATCCCACCCTGTGCCTGAGAGCATTGTCCAAATGCTCCTGGAGCTCTGGCAGCCTTGGGGATGTGCCCATTCCTTGGGGAGCCTGTTCAGTTCTCCATCTGGGTGAAGGACCTTTTCCTAGTAATAATATTTTGCTTCTGCCAAGATGGTGTGTTCTCCTGTGAAAATGCAGAATAAAATCCTTCCAAAATGTCGTCCCTGTCCTTCAGTATCAGACCTCCCTTTCTCTTTTCAGCCAGTGGCAGGTATTTTACATCAGATAAAAGACCAGAGAGGTGCCAGGCACATGTTTCATGTTTATAGAGCTGCTTTCAGTGTTGGCTGGGCTGAACAAAGGAGGGATGTGAGAGCATCAATGGCAGCTTCACCTCAGCTCATCCACACCGAGTTGGAAATACCTGCAGGCTTGTGTTCATTTAAAAACCAAGAGTGGGAGCAGGGGGAAACCTGGGCTTCCTCTGCCAAAGGCTTAACCACCCACAGAACACACACATGAGCTGCTGCCTGTGGCAAACAGGCTGCCTGAGGGGGAAATTAAAAGTGCCACCCTAAAACCCTTTGTAATTACATTTCCATAGCCCTCAGCCACACTAGGAGGACAAATCTGACACTGTTGTGCTGATACCGAAATCTGGGCACAGCTGGGTTTTACTTTCCAGAGAAAATGGAGGGGTGTGAAGTGCATCTTCCCTTGTTTTGTGTATCTTCCATCTTCCTTTGGAATTGCAGTAGGGGTGTTTTGCACATTGAGGGATGCTGGTGGGATAGCACAGCCCCAGTAACGTAGGGACACCTGTGCCCTGGGAAATTTATATGGAAATGCTTTACAGAGTGTCATTCACTGGGCTCTGATTCTGCACCATTCTGTTTAAACTTGTGTACGCAAAGAAATGAAAATATAAAATATATATTGCAAATGTGATTAAATGCGTATTATTAGTTGAAAAGGAATAACCAGATTATTTTACAGTTTTTGAAAGAAGTCAATTTGGGAAAAAACGTAGAGAAAGGGGGGACCTTGGGGAAGTGTCTTGCTGTGTAACATTTGTTCTTTCTGAAGTGTGTATTCCCAGGCTCTCCAGATCGTAGAGGTCGTGGCTACTCTCACAATTTGCCCTCCTTTTCTTTCCCTCAAGGACATTTTTTTCGCTGCTGTTGCCTGGCAATTCCTGTGAAGATTGCCCAGGCCCTGCCCTGTGCTTTCCCCGTGTTCCCTGTGCCAGTCACATTGTCCAACATCTTAGGACTGCACTTCCAGAGGATGCACATCCAGCCTGCTTTCTGTCTTACCCACAGCGTGTGCTGCCTACAGGGCTGCTTATTATATATTTAGTTCCTTCTAGATCCCCTGTTAGTTCTTCCTTGCTGTTGGAATCATCTCTTAAAGCTGAATTAATCATGGAACAGAAACCAGGAACTCAGTTTCTGTTGTTTATTAAGGAAATAAAAAACATGCCACCAGTATTTCACAAAACACCTTCTGGGAATACTGAGTTTATTTTCCAAGTATGGGAAAAAAACTTGTGAATTCATTAAAAAGTAGAGCGAATCTTTCCAAAATTAGTCCCCTACCAGACTGGGGGTTTTATCACAGTTATTATCAATTTGGGCATTGTCAGAGGACAGAGAAATCTGGAGAAAGGAAATCTGTCTCTTGAGTAGGTGATGTGCACCTGTTGTATGATTGATAGAGTTCATTTAAGATGAAAATTGAATTGTTAGGGAGAAATGATGGCAGAAAAAAGCCTTATTATGTACAGAGATGAGGCTTATCAGCATGAAAAGAAATGTGTCACAAATTGGTTGCAAATCAAAGGCCTGATTTTTTTTCTTCTTTTGCAAAAAGGCACAAATAAGGGTGTGCACTGTAAATCATGGAATTGCTGTGTAATGTGTGCTGGGATCTTTTGTGCAAGATAAAAAGGCTTTTTCTCTGTAGAGTTTATAATATGAAGCTGTGAGGCTACAGACAACTCCATGTGCTTAAACCAGGTGGGTTTATTCTGGCTACACCTGAGTGTGTTGTAAAATCAACACTGAATTCTAAGAGTAATTAAATTATCAGTCATAGGTACAATCATGGAATTGTTAAAGTTGGAAACAGCCTCCAAGAGCACTGAGTCCAGATGTTCCCCTGGCACTGAACCAAGAGAGCTGGAGAGGGACTGGGGACAAGGGATGGAGGAATAGGACACAGGGAATGGCTTCCCACTGCCAGAGGGCAGGGATGGATGGGATATTGGAATGGAATTCCTGGCTGGGAGGGGGGACAGGCCCTGGCACAGGGTGCCCAGAGCAGCTGTGGCTGCCCCTGGATCCCTGGAAGTGCCCAAGGCCAGGTTGGACGGGGCTTGGAGCAGCCTGGGACAGTGGAAGGTGTCCCTGCCCATGGAATGGGTGGAACTGGGTGGTTTCAAGGTTCCTCCCAGCCCAAACCATTCCATGATTTTGTGATTGTTTAACCTACACACGGAGGCTGAAGCCCTGGTTGTTCAAGTGGCTCCTTGGCCTTGCAGCCAGGAGGAATCTGTTTGAGATGAGTACAAACGTTCACATGGGAAGGCCAATACTTGCTTGGCTGCTTCAGACCAAGCTTTTCCTTTTAAACAATTCCGAGAGACTTCCAGGACTTTTTAAATTGTTTTTATGCTGTCAGCACTCACTATTATTTTAAGGAAGAAGGGAATGGCTGCTCTGCAATTTCTGCTGTGCCATTCATTCCCCAAACCAGTCTTATCCCCCTGATGGAAAACAAGGAAGCAAAGCTGGGTTTTCCAGCCATCACAGGTTGAGGATTTAGTAGTTCTTTTTTTCCTGATATAAACTGCAAGCTGTAAGCTCCTTCAAACTTCTCTTCCCATTCTTTAGTTTGGGAAGGAATGTCCAGAAATCTGTGAAAAGTGTTGATTGTTGACTTGCTGTGGCCTTTCAGCCCTTTCCTTTGTATTGCTGCAAAAGCATTCCTGGTTTTGGCCTCCTGGGCTGGGTGTATTCACTGGAAAGCTGAACGAGTGTTTAGGTGAATAAAAGCACTGCAAAATCCTCTGTAATGGCAGGCTGGAAAATTCTTGGCTTTAACAGTGGTTATGAAATGAATATGCTAATTGAGTGCATATTGCATGTGTTAGAGAATCATGCCATACATGCCCTGATTATTGGCTCCTGTCTCTTACACAGTGCCTGCCACTCACCTCTGGTAATTCCTGTATGGAATGTTTGACTTGTGTTTGAAAAAAGCCTAGGACAGCTTTAGAGACATCTGTAGCCTTCATTTAAAGATTTCTGTCATGGTCATCTGTGCAAGCTTTCTTTCTGTTGTGCTGGTTACGTGTTGTTTTACTGCTTATTTCTGCAGGATTAGGCTCAGAGTCTATGAAAGAAATGCCAAGTAGGACAGAATTCCAATAGGATGTGAGTTGGAGAAATACTAGAGCAGTAGGGCATAGGTGCAGAATCATGGAATCCCAGACTGGTTTGGGTTGGAAGGGATCTTAAAGCTCATCCAGTGCCACCCCTGCAATGGGCAGGGGCACCTTGCAGTGGCCCACGTTTCTCCGAGCCCCCTCCAGCCTGGCCTGGAAGGATGTCAGCATTCCTGGTAGGGAGAAGGATGCTGGAAGATGGCTCTTCCACCCAGGAGCACGGCACAGGTTGGTCATGGAGACCCTTGGATTTGGGATGTGGTGACCAGGCAGTGATCCCCACCAGCACTGCTTAACCTTCAGGAAAACGGTGCCAAGCTGTTGTGGGCACTGAGCTGTAAAACACCTGATCTCCCACTCCACGTCAGTCTTTGAGAGCTGGAAGTGAAGAAGTGAGTCTTTAACATTTAAACCAACTGTTAAATTTCATATTTTCAGTTTGAGCAATCCTTTTTTTTGAAGGCTTGCATTAATAATTGCAACACCAGTGCCTTTGGGTGCACGTCCCTGTTTTTTTTAAGCCCGTGCTATTCCCGTATTTCCTTAGGAAGTTAAACCCCTGCCTGAGCTCTGCCTATGATTGTTGTGAATTTCTTAATTTCTTAATTTGAGTTCTGTTCATTCATCTCTTGGCAGCTTTCCCCCAAAAAGTCAGCAACTTCTTTTGCTTATTTTTCAAGTGGTACCGAGTTGCCCCATATATTTTCTGGATTTTGGTGGTCCTTAATAGCACGGGGCACATCAAGCCCAGCATAAATCTGGAGTCTGTTTTTCTCCTTCCATGTAGCTTGGTTTCCAAATGGAGTGAGGGAATGCCAGCATCTGCCTGTCCTATGGATGGGAAAGACTTTCAGGCTCCTGAGCTTGTTAACACAGTGCCTCTTGCCAACACGAAATTACAAAAAGACGATGATAAACAAACTTCTTGCCAAAGCTCCCTTTCTGCTGACAGATTTAGCCCGGGCCCTCCTTCATCTTCCCTGGTACTGCTTTGTTGCAGAACAAAGATTCCAAAATATTTAAGGAAGAAGGGACTATTAGGGAGGATTGATCCCCTCCGTTTGCACTGTTCATCTTCCTGTTTCCCAGTCTCTAAACCCCATCTGCGTCCATCCGTCAATGTGAGCAAAGGAAGAGAAGAGGACAGGGAGAGATTTGCTGTGCTGCCTGATGGGAAAGTGGGGCTGGAGCTGCTCCTCAACCCTGCCTTGGGTTTCCAGTCTTGACCAGAGAAGAAATCCCAGAAGTGACCAGAAAACAGGACCTGGGAGAAGATTGTTAGAGAACAATGAAGAACAGCCACGGCTGGAAGTGACAAGTTACAGCCCAAACCTGCAGCACAGTGGATTTGACCAAATAAAGCCCAGGGAAGCCTGACCCATCTGTCATTAAAAGGACATCTCTGCCCTCATCTGATTTTAGTTCCAGGAATATTGTGTTGCTGATGTGCCAACTTTGTATGGTGTGATCGACTCCCAGACAAATTTAGATCTTTATCCTGTTGCAATCCGTGGGAAGGAGTGATGTTTTCAATATTTGGGATATGGCTGCCAAGGGATTCTCCCATTGTGGGGGGAGTAATTATAAAAATGGAGGGCGAGTATTCAGTGGTAGTGGTTGGAAATTTTGGAGCAAAACATAAATTAAAGCTTGTTTGAGGATAATGTGATGGAAAATACGTGTTGCACCTGAATCTTGGTCCTGCCAGTATGGTCTGGTTTACCTTAGAGTCATGGAATCATTTAGGCTGGAAAAGTCCTCTGGGACCACTGAGTCCAACTGTGAACCCAGCACTGCCAAGGCCACCACTGACCCGTGTTCCCTGAGCACTTCCAGGGATGGTTATTCCACCTATTCCAGTGTTTCCAGTGAGCTCAGCCTTCAGCCCATTGCTCTCCTGCATCTTCTCTGCATCAGTAAAACAAAGCCTAAGAGGTGATCAATTATTTCATAGTCTTAAAGAGCTTGGAAGAGGGGAAGATAATATTTATTAGTGTCATAAATTGTCTTTTTGTGGATATTACTTTTGTGTCTGGTTGTTCTGTCTGACTCCTACAGTGCAGCTTCTCTTAGGAGGAGCAGTGGTTGGCTGGAAGAAAGGTCTAAAGCAGCTTGAGAAGGCTCAGATAAGAAAGAAAACTAAGAATATTTTGTTTGTTTTTTTGTAGTAGACTGGGTGATGTTGTGGGATAGATGTTTATAATCCAGGCTTTTCCTGGTGGCCAAACCCAAATCTCCCAAGGCAGTGCTTGTGGAAAGGAAGGAGCAGAGAGAAGTGTCTTCAAGCTGCGTATTCCAGGAAGCCTTTTCAGCAGAACATAATCAAGTAGGATAGGGAGGATAAAAGAATGGAGATAATCAGCTGGAGGAGGCCGTGGCTCAGTTGGAGAGCACCGAGTACAAGAGTACAGCAGGGTTCATCTCCAAAGGGAAAGTCAGCAAGGCCTCAAGTTAGAGAAATTAATAGGAATATATCAAGGAAGTCGTTTGAGAACTGCTGAGAATGGTTTGGGACACACTGGGGCAGATACGTTAGATCTTTTAAAAAATACATGTATTTATTGGTTACCTGCTGGTGAAACCCATCAGACTTGCAGATAAAAAGCTGGGAATTCGCAGCACAGAATTAACATCTGCGTTAAGACATTTTCTTCTCTGGAAACAAGTTAATATAACCCCAGCTGTGCCAGAATCTTTTGGTTTTTCTCATTCTGAAATTTCTTGTAGGGGAACTGGTTCAAGGCCAGATTGAGCGGGGCTTGGAATAACGTGGTCTGGTGGAAGGTGTCCCTGCCCATGGCAGGGGATTGGAACTGCATGAACTTTAAGGTCCCTCCCAACCCAAACCAGTCTGTGGGTCTATGATTCAATCACTTCTCATTTATTTAGGCTCAAAGGGGTGTTTGGGTAAGCTCTGCCTAATACAAATAGGCAAACACAATGTCCAGATATTTTGTCACCCATGTTCAGGTTCACCTGTGCAACAAGTGACCCCATCTTCCTAATCCTTTCCAGGGAGGACAGAGACTTCCTTTACTATATTTAATTATGAAGTCTAGCATATTAAATTGAATTAATAACTGAATTATAATTTTTTGATCCTCTGGCTTTTAAGCAGATCGTAAACTTCAGCAAATGAAAGGTTGAGATTTTTCCTGCCTCAGCATTTATTTTTTGGGCAGTCTGAGGTCAGCAAATTCCAAAGTCAAGAGCTGCTTTGTGCTTATAAACCATCCATTTCATTTTTCATACCATGAAGACAAAAGGGCTTGTTGCTGTTAGAGATGTCAGGCTTTTCTCAATTGGAAGTGTGCAGGTTTATTTTATTCTTTACCTCAGAGGAGGCAATAGGTGATGGCAATGTGGCTCCTTAGGGTTTTGTCTCCCAGGACACTCCCCTGTGTCTCCTCACTGAAGAGCTGAGTGCTCCTGTCCTGGTTTGGAGGTGGATCTGATGGAAGATGCTGTAGGACTGTAAATTTTTGGGATCGGCTTTGTTTTCCCTTTGCTGGTTTTTGAGATCAGGAAGGTCAAGTGCTGTAGTGAAATCCCTCACTCCAAGGCATTTCCATGGGGTTTAGGTCTTTCTCTCCACTGGGGAGGTTGGCATCAGTTGGGAGAGCTGAGGGTGTTCCCCTGGAGAAGAGAAGGCAACCTGGGGTAGTGGAAGGTGTCCCTGCCCATGGCAGGGGTTGGAGCTGGATGATTTTTAAGCTCCTTCCCACCCAAACCAGTCTGGGTTTCCATGTGTCAGCCTGATGTGTTCACATCATATAAAAACCTGTTACATTTCTGTAACAGGTTCAATATTTTGTTTCACGTGAGAGATGCTCAATCAACCCTTAGTTAAGGTGTTGCTGAAAAAAAGAATAAATGAAAGAAGAAGCTGTTCATTTTGGAAACAGATCTCCAAGCTCATGTGTGCTGTCCCAGACTTTTTTGGGGAAAGGTGGGATATACCCTTGTAACTTGCCTACATTAACCTTTAGCAGATGAATTGGAAGGTAATTTAATTATTGTTTGGCGGATCCCAAGTGAGGGTCAAGCTTCAAACGACTTAAGTGAAAAATTGTCAGAAAATTAGTGGAATTTGCATGGAGTGTAAGGTCAGGAGGCCTTTTCATGTTCAAGGAGACTTTGGCTGAATATTATTAGCATGCAATTTGTGTAAAATTCATTTAAAGAGGTGATGTGCAGGTCAAGGAAGAAACGTATCTCTTTTCTTTGTTCACCCTCTCTCATGTTGGTTCTGTGCCACCTGATGTGAAATAAATGACTTTTGGCACAGAGAAAATACCACCCTCTTTCCAGAGTGTAAGGAATGGGTCTCTCAAAAGCAATTGCATCCCAGTGCCACAAAAAACTAGGCAATGGGAGTTTAAAGGGAAAATCACCTTGACACAAGGAGTGACTTGAAACAAAATGGAAAAATGTCTGTTGTTCAGAACAGCTCCCATTTCCATTGTTTACTCTTTTCTTGTCAAGTTCAGAGCTACTATTTAATTTTTGGAGAGCCTGAAAGACTCGCCTGTCCCTGTCACTGTTTTAAAAACCCTGCAAAATATATTTATTTCTCTGTTTGTTAAGATTTCATTCCTTTATTCTGAAAAGATAATGATAATTACTTCGTTAACTTCCTGGATTTTCCATGCCTGCTTTATTCTTTTAGGTTTTATATTTGGTCAGATGTTGGACTTGATGATCTTGGGAGATCTTTCCCAACCATAATGATGGGGGTTGCAAACCCCTCTATGGAGATGGTGTTTCCAAAAGCACAGAGTAAACCAGCGACGGAGGAAAACAACAGGATGAGATGTTCCCGGTGTCCTGTGTCTGTAGGAGTTTGGAGATGTGGCGATTCCTGATTCCCAGGGGTTGGGGACGCACTGATAGAATCACAGAATCATTAAGGGTTGGAGAAGCCCTCCAAGGTCGTGGAGTCCAGCCATTCCCCAGCACTGCCAGGTGCCATCCACATGGCTTTTGAATCCCTCTGGGGATGGGGACTCCACCACTGCCCTGGGCAGCCTGTTCCAATGCCTGACCACCCTTTCAGTGAAGACATTTTCTCAATTTCCAACCTAAACGTTCCGTGGTGCAGCTGGTGGCCATTTCCTGTCGTCCCCTCGCTTGGCAGCATCGGGAGAGCGCGATTCCAGAGCCTGAATCCCAACTCTGCTTTGAGTCTAAACCACCCCAGAGTAGCTCTGCAACCACTTCACAGCACACCAGGTTCAAGCTCAGCATTCCCAGCACAGACATTTCCATTCCCTGCTGCCTGGAAGATCCCCGGCACAGGCGTGGCTTGCTGGGCACGTTGTCCCGGTGCTGGTGCAGTGACAGCGCCATTCCCGACCTCCCTTGTGGCTCTGTTTGCCCTTCATGTGGAGCGGTTCCCTCCTGTGATGGGAGCGTGTCCTGCACTTTCCCAGGAAGGATAAAATAGATGGAAACGTAACCAGGTTACAGCCACAAAGTATCCCGAGACTGTTTGCCTGCAGTTTATTCCCATGGCATTCCTGCTGGAGCTACTCCTTGCTGGAGTCTCTCGGAGCAACTGAGCGTCGCTGTCTCAGAGATTAGGAAGCACTGGAAGCTCCTGCAGTAGAACAACACTGGTGTTTGTCTGTTTGTAATTAATTTTTAGTACTCTTTTTGTTGGGTATTCATGGCCACAAGCAAACGCTGCAGGTTCTGGCAGTGCAGGAGGTTTAATTTTGCTAATCCTGTTTTATTCCCATTTCAGCATAGCTGTTTCAATGCCACAACATGGTGCCTGCAATGAATTTCAAATGTATTTTCGGATGGCATTGTCTTGCAGAATGGGAGAGAAAATCATCCCTCCCAAATGCCGTTTGCAGGGGCTCTTTCCTGCTGTCTGGAAATCCCACCCTGCATACAAAGCAGGGAGGAAGCACAAACCTCTTCCTCACAAGCTCTCAAGCCCCCACCATGATTGCAACCTTTTCATCTGGGATAAAAAGCATTTTCTTTCATCCTTCTCAATAAGAGTGTTTTGCTTTTACCATTTGGTACAACACCTAATGCAAGCCACACATACACAGTCATTTTTTTTCCCAAACTAGGGGTTTTTTGTACTCTTTGCACACACAAGAGTACAAATGAAATGATGCTGGCATTGAAAAGGCACTTTAGAAAAGCAGCCGTGACTCCAGCCCTGCTGGGAGCAGGTCCAGCTGTCACTGGGTGGTTTTTGGGGAGGAACAACGGAAAGGTGAAGAGTGACCCTCATAAACCTTGTTTCATAAAATCACGGAATGATTTGGGTTGGAAGGGACCTTAAATCTCATCCAGTCCCACCCCTGCCACGGGTAGGGACACCTTCTACTAGACCAGGATGCTCCAAGGCCCATCAAACCTGGCCTTGAGCAGTTCCAGGGATGGGGCAGCCACAGCTGCTCTGGACAGCCTGGTCTTACACTGATTTTCCTAAAGATCTTCTTAATGCTCTGCTGTGTGTTAGTGAAGCCACTGATGGAATTCCATGTCTCCCTGTAGCCTTCTCCTCCCACTTGCTTTATAACCCTGATTTCCTTTGCTTTGAGAACGGCTCCTTCAGTGCTAACTTGGGGGTGGAGGGACAGCTAATTAATTAAGCACTAATTGTTGTCAAGTCAATCGGTGCTAACATTTAACGTTTGACTTGTTTACTCTCCGAAGGTAAAGCGAAGGGAGTTAATGATCTAACAAATTGTGTGTCCATCATGAGGGACTTGTTTGGAGAGAATGCTGTTATTTATGAACTGTAAAATACCATGTTTTAACAAAACCCCCAGATTTTGAAGCAAGATGGGTTTGGTTCTGGTGTGAAATTACCACTAGATAGCTGTGGAGACAAATGCGTGGCCTAATAAAGCTTAATGACTGATTTTCCCATTAATCAGAATTGAGAATGTGCTTCATTAAGATAATTAAGTGAGCCAGTTGCTTAGCTGACAGTTAGGAGACACAAATTCCCAAGTTCCTTGCTTTCCTCTTAATAAAACCCACAAGAAGCTGACCCGGCTTCATCATCTTTATTGGAGAGAGGAGCACAAGGGCTGTCAAAATCTCCTTGCTCACGTAAGCTCTGTGACAGAGATTCCCTGTGGGGCACGGGTGGGACGTGGGGTGGCCCTGCCCAGCCCCACACGGGATCCAAGCCTTGGCCTCCAGGTTTTTACAGTCAGCTCACACTGAAAGCTCACCAATACTTGCCCTTCTCCATCTCGCCAGCGGCAAATGGCCTTTTATCTGCCGCTTTCAGAAAGGTCAGGTCTGCAGCGGGGTTGGTTTTATCACCCAAGAACTGTTCGCTCTTCCAAGGGGGAGAATTCCTCGCCTGACTTTGTGGCTCGTCCTCTTTGTTCATCGCAAGCTGGAAGTGGGGTCATGAATCCTGAGCTGCCCTGGAGCAGGGATGTGGAAGATGAATCTGCTCCGGGTGCATTTGTAGGCAGAATATGCAGCGCCGGAGAAGTTGTGGGAATTAACGGAGAGATCCAAAACTTGAATTATTAAATATGCTATCTGGTTGTAATGTCTGGTTGTAAATCCCTTCCTTCACAGCTCTCTGTGTCTGGAATTCTAACAGGGTGATGCTATCAGGACTCTGCACAGATGGCAGCTGTCTCAACTCTGCTTTTCTTTTGTCCTCAGAGTTCCCGGTCTTCCACCATGAATCCTGTTTACAGCCCCGTCCAACCTGGGGCTCCCTACGGAAACCCGAAGAACATGGCCTATACAGGTAGGACAGGGGTTGGTGGCTTCTCCTGGATGTCTGTGTGTGGTGCTGGTTAATCCCTGAAAGACGGAGACAGATTTCACATCAGGGAACCGGATGGGAATGTGACTCGCAGGAAAAACCCTTCAGCAAAGCCAGTGCAGCGAGGGTGGTGAGACGAGTTGGACCTGAATTCATGCAAAGAGGATGCCCTGGAAATCCTAAGGAAAAGGATCCAAAGGGGTTTTCTTTAGATTAACAAAACATGCAAGAAGGTGCTGGGACAGTCAGTGGGAGGGCTCCCCTCTGGAGCTGCACTGAGTGACTTGGATGCACATGCTGGAATAATCCAACTGTGGAAATGAGCATCCCACAGCCAAGAGCCCCTTGTCTGGAGAGCCATAGGTGGTGACTTAAGATAGATTATTGACTGATTTTTTTTGATTTCAAGTTGTGCTTTGGTTGAGTTTATCTTATGTTGAGGAGCAAGTCTGATGTCTGTTTGAAACCTTCTTTAGAACTGACTTGTCAAAAAATGCCCTCCTTAACACTCGAAAAAGGCCTTGAAAGAGGTTTACCATAATTATGTAACTTGTGGGGAACTAAGGTGTGCTGATATGGAAAGAATTCATCTGGGAGAGAAATGGTGCTTTGCAAAAAGAAAATCCCAGTTTAGGTGTATCTGGTTTTCCCTGAGGATTACATTCACCTTGAGTTGTTTTGACCTTGTAACCCCCTTACAAAGTCAGCCCTGGAAAACTCCTTTTTATGCCATTTTGGGGAATGTAACCAGCTATTGGGTGTCGTGTTGTGTTAGGGCTTCCTGCTTTCTATTTGCATTGCCAGTTGGATGTGTTGACTTTCACCTAATGTGTGGAATTACTTGGGAATGTGCTTTTGTGGAGGAGGGTGGTCACCAGCAAATGGGAATGATCATCAAATCCTCTCAGCTGCTTTGTGCATGGAATATTCTGGTTGAGTTTGGCAGCTCTTCCAGCTGGTGGATCAGTGGGGCTGCAAGGAGCCCTGTCTGAGACTCTGCAGAGCAGAGAGTTCCTCAAAGGAGTTTTGCCCCATTTTTATTCATCCTTTCTCTTTCCCATTCCAATTTATGCAGCTGCTTTGTTGGAGATACTGTAGCTTGGGGGAACTTTGGTCTCACAGTCAAAGCACGAGAGGCTTGAAAAAAACCAATCTCTGTGAAAAAGTCTCTTCAAAAATCTCCCCATTGTGAGAGGACTGTGGACTCCTGCAGCGCTTGGGTGATAGAACGAGCTCATAAGTGCACAGTTATTTTCCTACTCTGCAAATAACAGGAATTTGGTGGCTTTCCAGCACAAGAGGCTACTTCTCTCCCACTTCCCTTTGATTTTTTTTTGGCAAGTGCTTAAAGCTCCGCCTTAATATCCATTCAATGTACATTTCTGTATCTGCTTTCATGCAGTCCTGGGTGTCTTAGAAGCTGCTTTCTGGCACTTGATAAGACAATTTTATTTAAATATTGAGGTGCAGATTGGTCAGAGTTTGGACCTTGACCTGTCTAGAAGAATTTTAGAGGGTGAATTCTGCTTTGGATGAAGGAATTAATGGAATCCCAGAATGGTTTGGGGGTGGAAATGACCTTAAAGGTTATCACATTCCACCCTCTGCATGGGCAGGGACACCTTCCATAGACCAGGTTGCTCCAAGCCCCATCCAACCTGGGCTTGAACATGTGGATTCTGCAGGACTCCATTTGGAATAAGTCAAGTGCCAACATTAATGGGATGTTGTCCTCTAAAATAACCTGCTGGTTGATCACTGTGAAGTTTCTACTGTGCACTTAACTCTGTAAAATTTGACTTGGCCAGCTTGTGCCAGCTCTGATCCATGCGGGGGTCATGATGAGGTGGCCCCCAGAGACTGGTTTCATCCCAAACCATCCTTCAGGCATTTGTCTTCCAGAATTTGTGGTAAATGCACAGAAATCAATGGTGGATGTGCAGGATAATCTTGGAGGAAAAAGTTGGAGGCAGTTCAGACTGGAAAAATTAAAGCAAGGTCCTCGGTTATGTCAGTGGTAAAACAAAGAAACAAATGTAGGACAGCACAGCAGGAATATTCCTGCTGGGTTGTTCCATTGCCCAGGTGGAGGGTAAGGAGTCAGTGGGCTGACCTCTTACAGTGGAGTCCCAAAACACAAGTTAAAAAGTGTTTAACAGAAGAGGTTTTTCTTTCCTGGGCAAGTAGTATTACCAACCCTTTTAAATCTGAATTTGTTTGATTATGTCATGAAAGAGCCAAAGTTCTATAGCAAAGGAGGGGGAGAAAATTTAAATTTTATCCTCTGTAGAGAAAAGACAGGCAACTCTTGAGGGTGGTCTCAGCAACCATGAAAAGAGCTGTGGAATAAATATCGGGTGGGATAGAGGCAGAAAGAAAGCAGGGATGGTAAGCAGGTTACTGGCAGGTTGAATTCTATGCTTTTGTGGGGGGATTTTTGTGCTAAATGTGAATGCTTTATACTACTTAATATATTGTTTATTATTTTTATTTATATGGTAGCTTTAGGCTGAAATAATGAGTTTTAATCTGATTTTCTTCTCATTCTCATTTCTGTGTTGTTTTCTGGTGGAGTAGGGAGAGAGGTTCATTGCAAGATAAATAATCCATTTTTTTCTGCCAGATTGGCTGTTAGGGAAAATAGGAAATCCTTGTGTTAGGGAGAATGGGAAATCCTTGGCACATACTCAAGTACTTGATGAACCATCCGTTTATTCAGATTCTTCATTTTTCCATTTTGATCTTCCTTAATGGAAGTGTGAAGGACAGTTATTTCCTAAATCATTTTTCAAGTGTGGTCTGGATTAGCTGGATTTTTATGGGAAATAATAATTAAGTTTAAAAAAGGAAGTTTTAAAATACAGTTACTTGGTGAGATAAAATCAGAATTGTTCAGTTCATAAGAGCAATGTTTATGAAAACAATCCCTGTGTTTGAACTAAGGGATTTATTAAGCACTGTTGGCTTCTCCTGTGTCTCATTTTTGGGGTCCTTAGAGCTCCCAGATCTGTTGAATTGCACCCTCCTTCCCATTTTCCATCGGAAACTGAAAGAGGAGGAGAATAACTTCTGCTGGCAGTGTTCCTTGCTGCTGGATGAGCAGCTGTTGAGCTGAGGGAAGGTGACATGGGGAGAATATTCCAGCTGCAGACAGAGCTACATCTACCCAATGCCAGGTTTGTGCTCCAAGTCCTGGCTCCTCATGCCCGGCTGGTGACGGCTTCCACTCCGCTAATTCCATGGATTTTGGAACATCAGCAGCAGTGTTTCGGTGTTGTTTACTATTTAATTGAACCAGACTGTAATTAAGTTGGATCTTCATGTAAGCTGTTGTTTTAATTGAGGCTAATTTTAAAATGTATTTAAGGCCTCCAATCTGCTTTTTTTTATTCTTGGTAGAATTCACTTTACCTGCCCCAAATGGGAGCTGCTGAACCACCTGGTTTTCCTTGTTTGGGCACATTACCCTTCCCATTTCCTTGCACCCGCTCCAGGAAGGCACCAGTGCTGCAGTAAATAGATTAGCCCATTGGTGTGGAATCAGGGTGAAGAATCAGTCTCTCCTGGAGCCTGTTTGACTTCAAGCGTGAAACTATAAAGTGTTTGTGATAGCTCACACCATTTTCCCTCTCCCTACCAGGAGCTGATTAATATGCTGATAAGATGCTGTGATTCATGAACCTCTGCTAGGCTGACTCTGTGTTCGGCAGAGTTATTCCTAAATAATAAATGCTAATAAAATCCAAGAGCCCAAAGATGCCGAGCTGCTTGGGAAATCTCCGAGGGGTTTGTGTCGCGTCGCTCCAGCACACGGCATTTCTCAGGTCATGCTGCGGCTCGGGAGAGATGCTCACAGAATCCTGGAATGGTTTCTGGAAGGGACCTTGAAGAACATCTCATTCCAATCCCCAGCCATGGGCAGGGACACCTTCCACTGTCCCAGGCTGCTCCAAGCCCCAATGTCCAGCCTGGCCTTGGGCACTGCCAGGGATCCAGGGGCAGCCACAGCTGCTCTGGGCACCCTGTGCCAGGGCCTGCCCACCCTCCCAGGGAACAATTCCTTCCCAATATCCCATCCATCCCTGCCCTCTGGCAGTGGAAGCCATTCCCTGTGTCCTGTCCCTCCATCCCTTGTCCTAAGTCCAGCTTTCCTGGAGCCCCTTTAGGCCCTGGAAAGGGCTCTGAGCTCTCCCTGGATCCTTCTGTTCTCCAGGGGAACACCCCCAGCTTGGCTCCAGAGCAGAGGGACTTTCCCTGCATAAGACCCATGCACGCTCCTGAAGAGCAAGACACATCCCTGAGCTGGGCTCTTTGCAGCACTCCCAAGTTTAAAATTCCCAGGTTTTGTCATTTCTTCTTCCCCGAGGTGAAACCACAACATTTGTTTGGACACGATGATGAACAGAGGGAATCTGCGCCCTCCGGCCGTCGGTTTTGTTGGCAGGACAGGAGGTGAAGGATTCTCACGTGTGTTCCTGTCCTAATCCCTGTCATTTGTATTCAGTGTAGAACCTCAGACACAAGTGCACATGTGAGGAGTGACCTCATGTACTCCTGACTGTTCCTTTAATTTATTGGGATGTTGAAAGTCAGTGGCCTTCGATCTTGTAGAAGATGGAAGGATGTTCCGGTAGGATTTCTGCTGTCGGCTTTTAATCCTCCTTTGCATACGTCTTGTGGGACAAAGATAATTGTAGGCATGATTTCAGCCTTCCTTACTAACTTACAATTATAATTTGGCTGTATTATTCTCGGAAATGCTGGGCCTTTGACGGCAGATCAGCTCTTTGGCCTCACAAACCAAGTTCTTTCGCAACTCCCCTGTCAAAGAGGATGAACTTTATATTTTTGCCCTTTCTTTTTGGCATTCCTCAACATTTTCATGGGGAGCACTGAGGAACACGAGGCAAATGGCAAGGTTGAGGTGCTGTCTCCTTACTTTTCCTTCTGCTCTAGGATGTGCATGCACGTCAGCCCCTTCCATTGATTGAGAAGTGCCACTCCTGGATTTAATTAGGTGATCCATCGCTTACCAGGTCTGTAAAACAGGAATTCTAAACCGTGTTCAGGGTGTTGAATTGATTTCAGGGTGATTAAAAATGTATGAAGTGGATACAGTGAATATTTTTCCTCTAGCGTTTCTTCATGTTTATTAATTGGTGTGTATAGAGCAGACAGGAGAATCCTACTTGACTGGGAGAAGAATGAGCTGTGACTTGTGTAGACTCTCATTGTTTTTATGTTTAAATGCGTGATTTTCGTACAGGAATACTTCCAAACAACTTGCTGAATTCCTCAGTGTTGGAAGCTGCTGAGTTTCAGCTCTGAGATCAGCGACAGATAAATCACCATCTTCGTAATGAATTAACTCAGGGACTTTTTTGAGGTTGTAGAAAGCATAAAACCGCTAAGGGAAGGAGGGAGGAGTAGTTTTTTGTTTGGGGAGAAGGAAGCAGAGGGGGTTTGGGTCAGATTAAGGATGTTTGTGAGTGGCAGAGGTTGCTCAGGGCAATGGGGGAATCATCATCCCTGGAATTGTTCCAAAGCCATGTGGATGGGGCACTTGGGGACGTGGGGCAGTGGTGGCCTTGGCAGTGCTGGGGAACAATTGGACTCAATGGTCTTGGAGGGCTTTTGCATCCTTAATGACCCAGTGGTTCTAAAATAATCCATGACATCCACTCAGCTCGTTTGGAGATTGGTCCAAGTGATGCCAGCCTTCCAAGGAGTTAACAGAAACTTTGGGAAACATCCCTCACCCCTTGTTTTGTAACTGTTTGGAGAAGGTTTTACAGGCTTTTGAGTTTCCCTGTGTTGTAAAAAAACTGAAGAGTCTCAGATCTTAAAAGCAAACAAAACTCGCGTTCTGTTTTCCCAAATGACCTCATTGTGGGCCTTCTCCTCCTCCAGGCTCGGGTTAGTCCGTGCAACTGGTTTATTTCTGCCTCATTTCTTGGCTGCAATATTGATTTTGGTTTTCCTCGTGGTGGAAAAGAAATAAAGAGATTAAATGGCCACGCTTAAAGAGGGCTGGGGAAAAACGGTGAGGCAGAGAAGCAAAAAAGCATAGGTGGGGAAAAAAAGAGATGGCCTTGGAAACATGTTTTGAAGAGAAAAGTGCTCCATTTAAAGAAAATAAAAGGTGAACAGAGAATTTTCTTGTGTCTCAATTGCTTTTATAGAGTACAGGCACATCCTGTGAAGTTCTTCACTCACTTGGGGAAAAGAGAAGCTTTATTTTCAAGCATGAGCCCTCCCAAATTTCTGTCTTAAATTGCATATAGACAAATTACAGCCACTGCTTTTGGCTTTTAAATACACATTCAGTATTAAAATTGGTAACTGAAGGGGTTTTTTGTTGTCTTCTTTCTTAGTGTTTGCACATCAGAGAATGAAACTGTGGCTGGCTTATTAATTTCTGGTGTATTTCTGAGCCATCTCCCGTTTCTCTGTTTTAGCCATGGTAAAACCATTTAAAACCTCTTTTTCTGCATGTTCCCTTCACTTCCATATCTTTTCCTCTAAGTTCCTCTTACTCTGCTCCTGAACAAGGAGCCTCTGTGTAGGAAGTCAAAATCCCATTGGCCATTTCAGCCTCACAGAATCATTGAGGTTGGAAAAGATCTTTCATGTGATCCAAGTCCAGATGTTCCCCAGCACTGCCAAAGCCACCCCTGAGCCGTGTCCTGAAATGCCACATCCACATGGCTTTTAAATCCCTCCAGGGATGGGGGCTTTGGGAACCTCTGCCACAGACTCCATGGAGCTGGAAGGTGAACTTCTGGTTGCGTGAGTTGGAGATGGGGATGGAGATGTTCATAAACCAGGATGGAAACGTCTCCTGGCCGCGGCACCACATTCCCACATTTCGGGGAATCTCTCAGCCAGTGTTAAAATCTCACCCAGTCTAAAATAAAGGCTTTTTCCTGCATATTTCTCTCTGCCACTTGCAGTTCAAATTCACATCCTGGCTTGTTTTCTCCGTGCGTGTTTGCACCCCACACATTCAATACCTCTTAAATCCCCAGGTGCTTCAATTAAATGATTGCAAATAAGCTCCAAGGCTGCCTCGTGATCCGTTGAAAACCCTTAATATTTGCTGCCTTTCCTTCCCCCCACACCTTTTTTTTCCATCTTGAAAAATAAGAAAAATAAGTGGTCAGATCCTCGTTATGTTTTTTCAGGCTGAAGGTAATAAATTAAAATTTAGTGGCTTGACTTCTGCAAAAATGTTTTTAGATTAAATATTGAGTTTTTCTTCCCTCCTGGTGCACAATTATTTCTCACACCGGGCGCAGTCAATGTGATCCAGCACAGAGGTCTGTACAGACAGAAACGTGAGCTGGGCCAGATTTGGAAAAGACTTTTATAAGCTTCAGAAATAATTCCCTGGTTTGTACCAGATCTGTTAATTACTGAGTCTGTTTTCCTACTGTGCTTTACACCTAATATCTTATTTCTGATTTAATGGGGATCAGCTTTCCCGAAGTGGAGCGGTTGAATTTATTAATCACAGAATCCCAGAATGGTTTGGGCTGGGAGGGACCTTAAAGATCATCCAGCTGCGGATCTGTTTCGCTGTTGCGTTTCATTAGATTTAGCCTGGTGTGAAGGCAAAATCAGGTGTTGCTTTTATGCAAATGCATTGATATACTTGTTTTAAAGTGTGTGTGGCTGCCCTTCCCTCTCCCTGCGCTCGCTGGCACTCGGCCTCATTTCATCTGATGCAGTACTGGGCTAGAATTTTAATGTCTCTGCGGCCAGCGATGATTTATTAGATCCCAAAGCCCTGGCTCTGAGTGCAGGAAGAAAATATTGCAGCAGTGAGCTGCCTTGGCACTGCTCGAATAAATGAGTCCTGAAAGACTCTTCAGTGCTGCAGCCCTTTTTCCCTTCCCCTCCCCTCGCCCCCACCGCTCCTTCCCCCGCCCGACCCCTGGATTTCTGCTGATGGTGAGAAGTGCTCCTTTCCTTGCGGGAATTGCCATCCCCAGGTCTTTTTACAGGAATGTATTTGTCAACAGGCTCGTCATGGAAAGCCCTTTGAATTCCCAGAATGAGCTGCTATCCTTCATCTGGGAAAAAAATCAGCTTTTGTGGCAGGGTGCAAGGCTTGGGCTCCTGGTGTTGAACTGGTGGTACATAGGGAAGATCATGGAATTCCAGGATGGTTTGGGTTGGAAGGGACCTTAAAGGTTCCACCCTTGCCATGGGCAGGGACACCTTCCACTATCCCAGGCTGCTCCAAGCCCCGTCCAACCTGGCCTTGGACACTGCCAGGGATGGGGCAGCCACAGCTGCTCTGGGCACCCTGTGCCAGGGCCTCACAGGAGGAATCCCTTCCCAATATCCCATCTAACCCTACCCTCTGGCAGTGGGAAGCCATTCCCCTTGTCCTGTCATTTCATCCCCTGTCCCAAGTCCCTCTCCAGCTCTCCTGGAGCCCCTTTAGGCCCTGCCAGGGGCTCTGAGCTCTCCCTGGATCCTTCTCCTCACCAGGTGAGCACCCCCAGCTCTCCCAGCCTGGCTCCAGAGCAGAGGGGCTCCAGCCCTGGGAGCAGCTCCAGGGCCTCCTCTGGACTCTCTCCAGCAGAGCCTTGTCTTTCCTGTTCTGAGGTCCTGTCTTAGCAGTGACCTGAGGAAAGAAAGCTTCAGTATTCCCGGGAAGAACAGCAGCGTGTGACCACCACCCCAGCGCTGGCCATGCTCCTCTCTGAAGCTGCTCCCCAGCCCCTCCTTCCAGAGAGCTGTCAGCCCAGCAGCCCTTCCCAGGAGCAGGTCTGAGCTGTTTCACTTTGTCAACAAAATCATTTTCAGGAACAAGTAGAATAAAGAAGAAATTGGGCCGAAAAGATGAGCTCTCAGAAGACTGAGAGCAGCAAAGAGGAGGCTTTGGGAGGAGAAGTACAAGGAAGAAGCCCTGGAGTAATAACAGGTGAAGAAACTTCAGAGCTCATAGTTACAAGAGTCTCTTTAGTAAGTAACCAAAGGAAGTGTCCACTTTAAGCTTGATTTGTTGCCATCTATATACACTTAAAAATGACATTTCTGTGCCTCATCATTAGAGACCTCATGTTTAGCAGCAAAGAGCATCCATCTCTGGGGAGAAGAGGTCGATTCCATGGCATTCCCAGGAGATGCAAAGCACATGGTGACTGTAAATGAAATCAGAGACGGGAAAACCTTGATTTTTACAGCTGAACAATGAAGAATTTCATTCAGAAAGATGAGTGTGTATGGGCTCTGAACTCCTGTTTACTTCTAGGTTCTTTTTATTTCAAATTAGGAACTCTGTTGAGGTGAAGACCATTCTGGGTTGAAGGTGTAAAGATGTGTGTTGTGTGCAGGCACTCTGTTGCCAGAACAGTTTTTCTCTCCCCTTAAACCAGTTAAGGGAACTGTAGTATAATGGACTCTTGTAGTAATTTCAGGGTGAGCAGAGCAATTTTCCACAGAAATAACAATTATGTTGTCATCAATCAAGGTATGGTTTGCTCTGAGCCCATGAATACAATGAGGATCTCACTGAATGCACGAGCAGCAGGTTGGTGACTGATACCCAACACCCCCAGCTCTCCCAGCCTGGCTCCAGAGCAGAGCGGGTCCAGCCCCCAGAGCATCCTCTGGCCTCCTCTGGACTGGAAATCAAGATTATTTTCCTCTAGTTTGGGTGTCCTGAAAAACTGGACATTCTGTGATATTTAATGTGCTGTGAACTCTGGTTTGAGAAGAGATTGTCAAGATGGGACTTGAGTCACAAAATCCCAGAATGGTTTGGGTTGGAAGGCATCTTAAAACCCACCCAGTGCCACCCCTGCCATGGGCAGGGACACCTTCCACTGTCCCAGGCTGCTCCAAGCCCCGTCCAGCCTGGCCTTGGGCACTGCCAGGGATCCAGGGGCAGCCACAGCTGCTCTGGGCACCCTGTGCCAGGGCCTGCCCACCCTCCCAGCTAAGAATTCCTACCCAATATCCTTCATCTGTCGAAAGATTTTCATCCCTGGGTTCTTTTCCCTCCGGTTGGTGTTTCACTTTGGCTGTGGAGTTTTAAATTTTTCTTTTAATCTCCACCATCCTTTATCCCTCCCTTGCTTCTCCCAAACTCTCTGGTTCCTTGAAGGCACTAACGTGGAATTCTCCCATGGAGGATGCTGGATCTGTTATGAATAAAGATGAAGTGGAAGTGGAGTGCTTTCCCATTAATTTAAAACTTTGGTTATCATGACAACAGGTTACAACTCTCTTCATTGCCATGACAATCTCCTGCAAAATTGTTAAAATGCCAGCTTATGGTTATTTTTAGTTTGTCCTCTATTCCCATGGAGACCAACTTTTCCTTGAAGTGTTTGATGCTTTGTGCTTGGAGCCTTTAATGAGCCCCACAGAAGTCTGGAAGTCAGGAAAGGCAGAGGCCTCCGAGGTCAACCCATCCCTCCGTCAGCCTTGAGGGCTGCTCGGTGCAGTTGCTCTGCTGCTGCTTTTGTTGTATTGTGGGCACTTCTTTTTTATTATTGTTATTGTTATTATCTTCTCTCGTGTGATTTTTAACATTTACATTTCCTGTAGTGCCCAAGCTCTTGCATTCTTTGCCTAGGACCCCATTTTTTATTGTATGCTTTGCATGTGACCCTATTTTTTTGCATTAAATTCTGTCTGAAAACTTCACGTTCTGCACCGGCCACTGGGGAAAAAAAATCTACAAGGGAAAATGAAAAACTATAGAGGAGCTTGAACAGGACACATAAAGTGGTAATTTTTAGTTGCTGGGTTGTTTTGGAGAAAAACCTACACAGAAATTAACTTCTCTGTCTGTCAATTTACAAAGGAGTTTTACTGGAGTGACATTTGCTCAATCAGCTCAACAGTTACTGGCTTATAATGAATGTATTACAAATTAATAAAATATTACAAATCACCTCAAGTAAAAAGGGAAATAAAACTTCTTTGTGATCCTCCTTTGTCCATGGGCTTTTATTTTTTTCCCCAACTGTTTCTGGGAGGTGGCTGAGACTCTGTAGGCCTTATACCTGTATCCATCACACCTTGAGTGAGGGTTTGCACTGAACTTGGGAATTTTTTCCACATCTAATAACTGTTACGGTTGTTCTGTAGTTTCTTAGACATCTTAAATTGTTGTGTCATTAATACCAGCTGAACTCTGAGCTCAGCTCAACCTTCCACTGTCCCAGGCTGCTCCAAGCCCCATCCAACCTGGCCTTGGACACTTCAGGGATGGGGCAGCCACAGCCTCTCATACAGATAATATTTCTGTCAATAATTTTAAACCTCTAGAGAGGCTCAGGAGCTTGTCGTTGATGGTAAAAGTCTCTTTTTAAATGGTGTAAGATCTTTCTCTCTCTGGGATAATGAAATCCTTTTGCTGTTAGGGTGACTCTGAATCTTTTTACAGCTGATGAGAGCAATCAGAAGAGTTTTTAATGCCTCTTGCTTGCAGAATCTCAACGCTCATCAGAGTCCTTTTGCTCTCTGGTGTGTCTGAGTTTGCATTTTCCATGCAGACTCCAAATAAAACATGATTTCTGCATAGCCTAGCCCTCATCTCTAAGACTGCAAGGTTATTTTGGCAGCAGGATTTCCTGGGAAGGTTGATGGCTCAGTTCTGCTCTGCAGATACAAGGGGGAGTATGAAATATGGTGGATTTTTGTAGCACTAACAGCGGTGGTAAGATTTTTATCGGGATGTTGCTCAGCATCCTGCGAGATGCAAGGAAGATAAATCCTGATGCTGAGGCTGGAGCACTTAATTGAAATAATAATCTATAAATCTCTTTAATTTTTTTTTTTTTTTGTACTGCTACTTGTAGAGGACGTGGCATAATTACCCTGATTTTGTGTTGATGTTGATTGCGAGGTGTGTGGCTGTATTTAAGTGTTCCCACAGAATTCTGGCCACGTGCTGTTCCCAGAATAATTCCTTTGCCCTTTCCAGGGGTGGTTAAGAGGCCATTTAGCTTTCCCCAATCTCTGTTTTATTCTAATGGCTGTTAATTGGCAATAAAGGTTATAACTGATATAATATGTGCAAAGTATTGATAACATTGCTTATGTTTTTGGGATGGAGTGGGTTTTGTTCCTTGGATTTTTGTTCTTTTCACATTATTTAGGATGGCATGGAATTGAATAGAACAGAACAGAATAGGCCATTACTGTTGGAACGGATCTCCAACAATCATCTCATCCATCTGTCTGCCTAATTTGGGGTTGATCATGTTATTAAGGGCATTATTATTTGGTTTTTATTTGCATTTCTGTGACCAGTGAATTAATTTCATGAGACAGTGTTGGTTATAAAATCCACCATGATCTGTTCTTTCTCTAACTTTGGGACCAGCAGCCACAGGGAAGTGCAATGAGAAATCTCCAAGCCTGGAAAAATGGAGTTTCCTTCCACTTGCACGTAGCAGAAAAACCAGGAAGTAATGTGATTTTGGAAGGAAGGGGGAATTTTTCAGATTTTCCTATGGGAATTGCCCACAGAAACTGTGGCTGCCCATCCCTGGGAATGTTCAAGGCCAGGCTGGACACAGCTCAAACCAACCTGACCTAGCAGAAGGTCCCTTCCAATCCAAGCCATCCCAGGATTCTTTAACTTCTCCTAAAAGCAGATCCTGCTCCAATGCCTTTGGGAGTAAACAAAGACATAGGAACAAAAAAATCTGTGCAAAATTTTTACACATCCAGGAGGTTTTCTCTCTATGATGAGACACCCCAAAAAGCAGGCTTGGTTTCCTCAGCCTATTTTGATATTTTAGCAAAATTACCCTACATCAAATTTCCAGCTTGAGGAGATGTTTCCCATCCTTGGTTTTAACTGAATTTGGGGTCATCTCTCCCAGGGCTTCCTGAAGAAGCTCAGAATGAGGGACAACATTTTCACTTTTGTTTTTCCAGAGGGCAATTTTCTTCTCGCACTGGGAAGATACGAAGTGGTCTAAATCTCCATGTGTGTTCTTGTTCAAGGAAAGGAGCCTGTATTCCTGTGAAAAAAGTCTTCAGGATCGTAGCCTGGTGTAAAAAAGTGGGAAGAACGGGTGTGCAAGCAAAGGGAAATTCCAGAGGCATTTGTGTTAAGCTCAGGATCAAGTCCTGCCGGGCACTGACTCAACTGCCATCGATCCATCCCCTTGTTTGCCTTCCAGCTCTCACATTAAGCAATGGTTAAATCATCCCTGGAGCTCCCCGGGGCTCCCTTGACTAATTGACCGCTCAAGGTGGTCCAGGTGCTTCTCGGCAGGTCCATCTGGCAGCAGCTCCAACCCATCTGGCCCTGTTCTGGCCTTGGAGAAACCTCTCCTGGGAAGTTTAGCCCAAAATCGTTGCTTTCAGAAGTGTTTCAGGAACAAAGCGAGGTACTGCAACGACCAGGAATTCCTGTCAGTCTGCAGGTCCGGAATGGCTTTGACTCTGAACAAATGCACAAGGAGCAACGGGAGCAAACATCACCTGTTGGAAGAGCCTGACTCCTGGATATTTAGGAAGTGTGGATGTTAAGGCTTCTGACATATTTCTTCAGAGCAACTTTCCAAAGTAAAAGCAAAGCCAGTTCACCTTCAAAGGCGGGGAATGTCACCCTGCACTCCTCTGTCCTCCTTCGCCAAGCGGGAGGACTTGGCATTCTGCGGAATGGCGAGATTTGATGGATGGCAGGACTTGCAATGTTGTTGGCAAGCGGTGCAGGTTCCATAGGATTTGGCAATGTTAGAGTCTTTTCTTTTATTATTCCCTATATTTAGAGGAATCTTTCAGTTTGCTCTCGCTCCTGGTGTAAATCAAGAGCCTCCACAGGGAGGTGTCCAGATATTTCCATGCATTGCACGCATTCCATGTCCCCAGTTTACTGATCCAGTCGCTAACCACGAGCCTTTCCTTTCCTGCTGTCAATCCCAACACATTTTTCCAGCGGAACCAAGGTCATTTCAATCCCTCAGGTGAGGAGAGGACCTGCCCACAGTTTAAAATCAATACTGGGGGCGAGATTACTTTTAGACTTAAGGTGCAGCCCTGACCCTGAGCCCCCAGAGGTTTATCCCTGCCTTTGCTGTGTGGGGCTGGGATGACGCTCCGGCCGGGACCGCTGGGTTTCCTTCCGGCATCGCCCTCGTTATTCCCGAGTGCCTTCGGCTCATCTGTCCAGGAAGCAGATTTATTCTGCTCGTGTGAGCCCCTGTATAATCATCCTTAGCTCTGCATTAATGTGCTGAGCAAGTGAAACTGGTTAATGAGAGGAGGAGAAAGGAATCTCTTTTTGTCCATGCCGTGCTCTTGTTCCTGGAAGCGGAGGGGAATAATTAACATTCCAGCCAGGAAGCCGGTTCCTTCGGCTGTGCCTATTGATGGAACGCAGGGGATACAGGTGAACTAATTCCAGCCAGCCACGGGCCTGATGTTTAGCTCTGCCTTTGTTATATAACAAGTTTTTAGGTCTTCAAAAAAACCCATTTCTGCGCAGAAATGACCTTCAAGGAATGGTTAAAATAAGAAAGCCGACATCCCTTTGGTTACCGGTGCACAAACTCACCGCATAAACAGGACAAAGGCTTTAATCTCCTTTTGAAGTCATTTGCATATTTATTGAGGCTTACAGTGCCTTTTTCTTTGGGATCCCACTGATCTGAAAGTGAAGGACACACATGGCTGGCAAACCCACCAGGTTTCCCTGAGGTTCACATCAAACTCGGTTGGTAGTCCTCGAGGTGGGACGAAGTGGCAGAATTCAGCTTTGCTGTGAAATCATTAAACCAGGAATTTCTTGGTATTTCTATGCATTTTTTTCTTGTTGTTCAACAACCTTCAAAGTATTTTTTTTCACCTGTATCCCTTGTTACTCTTTAAAAGAAGAAAACCTTTGAGGCTTTGATATTTGTTTTGCTGTAGGTTCGTTGAAATTCCTTTTCCTAGATGGGATTTCAGCCTTGCTTAGTGGGACGTGACCATCATAATTAGGTTTACCAACAAAAATGACACCACAAAGAGCTCTTTTGAGACAAATTCTACTGCACGCTCAGAGAAAGTGAGTTTGGAGAAGTGGTGCTACTTTGTTCCCGTTGCTTTCTCATTAACCCCACTGGGAGACTCCACATCCATAGGGTGGTTTCGTGGCTGAAGGGGGAGCAGGACCCAAGATCCTTCCAGTGGTGCAGGCTGTCCTTGCTCATCCTGGATGGAGTAGCCAGCAGCAGTTTCGAATGCTCATATTAAAAACCCCACAGACAAACCCCAAAACATTGCAGTTTTGTTAAGCACATCTTGCCAGGATGGGAATTTTCCAGGCTGAAGGATGAGGAAGGTGCTATGGGCAGCAAGGGGTGCCATGATTACATTGCACAGTGCACCTGAACATGGGCTATTGCAGTAATTAATGTTAAATGCTGGCCTGTAATTATAATCCAGCGATATTCCTGGCAGAAACCTTTGTGAGGAAGCAGCGAGGAGCTGTTCTGCATTGGTGACTTGGAAGTAGCTGGAAGAAATTCAAAACATCTTCATATAAATTACATTTTGGTCATGGTCTGCTCATCCCCAGGGCTTTGCAGGCACAAGTTTCCCTCCTCGACTCCTCCTGGCTCTGAGGCCGCTTTGTCAGCTCATCTTTCCCTTTTCCCATCCCCACCAGTGGGATTTTCCTCATGGACAACAGCAGGTTGGGATTCCTCACTTCCAATCCCCTTAGATCCCACAGAGGGGCACCTATTGTGTGTTCTCACCCTGGGAAGAACCTGGAGGGGCTGGAGCGTGTCCAGGGCAGGGAACGGAGCTGGGAAGGGGCTGGAGCCCCAGGAGAGGCTGAGGGAGCTGGGAAAGGGGCTCAGCCTGGAGAAAAGGAGGCTCAGGGGGGACCTTGTGGCTCTGCACAACTCCCTGACAGGAGGGGGCAGCTGGGGGGGTCGGGCTCTGCTCCCAAGGAACAGGGGCAGGAGGAGAGGGAACGGCCTCAGGCTGGGCCAGGAGAGGTTTAGTTTGGATTTTGGGCAATTTTTTTCATGGAAAAGGCTGTCCAGCCCTGGCACAGCTGCCCAGGGCAGGGATGGAGTCCCCATCCCTGGAGGGATCCTTGTGGGTCCCCTCCAGCTCAGGATATTCTGTGATTGTACTTTTCTATAAAACCTCATTTTTAAGCCTTGTCCCAGGTCTTGCTTTGTGCTGCTCCAGAACTCTCCTGTGCTGGGCAGGGATCAGGTGAAATCCTTGGCATTCATGTGTGCCCTCCACAGAACATTGGGGCAGTTTTTGAGGAAAAGTCCACACTTCCCTTGCACACGAACCATATTGAAATTATTTTCAGGAAGTGTTTCCCTGATTTTAAACATTTCCCTCTCATTTTCATCATTGGCCAATTTATGTCAGAATGTCAGAACTGTGGCTGATTTAAAGCAGGCTTGAAAACTTGGTGCATATCATAAAACAAAAATGAAATGTTTATGGATCCCCATCTGTTTGACTGGAATACACCTGGCTTTTGGGTCTAGACACATGCTCTGCCTAAATCCAAGGCTTTAGAGATAAAACACGACACTGGGATGCCTGACTAATCTCCTGCAGGGATGCTGCTGGGGTAAGATAAGGAATTTGTTGGGAAGGGTTATTATTGTCTGGGGGAGGGAGCTTGCAGGGCACAGGCTGCCAGAAGCACCTGATAAAGTCCTGCAAGCTGTGGCACCCACAGCTCCTGCCCCGCTGGCATTCCCGGCTTTTCTGGGCTTGTCACAGGATAAACCAACACCTCTAATTGCAAACAGTCCCAAAGGGCTGCAGTGCTTTCCTGGACTTTGTTCCTGGTGGAGGGACTCCCTGCAAGGGCAGGTGGGGAGCTCTCAAGAGTTTTCCTTTGCAAGCAGTTCCAGGAGAATCATTAGGAGCTGTCATTGGGTTGATATTTACATTCCTGTCCCTTCCTAAGGCTCCTCTGCAGCAGTTTCAGGGGGCTCAGCCTTACAGGTATTATTCCTTCCAGTTCCATATCCATGCTGACATTCTCCTTATCTTTTAATCCCATTGACTGATTTTTTTTTCCATTTATTTCCCTTCCCTGCTTGTGGATTTACATCACCTTTTATAAATATTGTATAAAACATTAATTTTTTTCTGTGTGAGCAAATAGGATTCTCTTAAGAACAGGGCACGACATCATTTTAAAATTGAAATAGAGCGTTGCAAATTGGCTTTTTTCCTTTAAAAACATTCCAGGTGTGTTCAGCAGGATGTGGAAAAAACACAGAAAATATATCACAGGGTAAAAAGGAAAGAGAAATCTTGGTGGTCGTGATGATTTTGGGAGGAAAAAGAAAGGTATTTTTAATGGGCAAATAAATTCGTTTTAATTCCAGGCTGGGTGTTGAATAACTGGTGTCTGCAGTTGTTCCTAAACTCCAGAGGGTTTAGGAAAATCCCTCTCCACCTCCTTGAGCTGCTTCAGCAGCTTTTCCAGGCCTTCCTCAAGGTCTTAGCTCAGGGCTGGGGTTCCTGCAACTCCCCATTTTGTCCCAGTTCAGCCCAGTTCTTTTCCTGCCTATTCAGCTCAGGATGTGACAGTGATGTTACATTTCATTTGGCAAATAAACTGAAAACATAAAAACAATTCCATTCTATTTAAGGAATAATTCATATTTATTCTTGCCTCAACACCCCGTTTGCTTGCCAGCCAGTCTGCTCGAGTTTAATACAAATTATTTAATTCAGCTCCAAATGTTTCATTTCATTCATTTATGAGGAAATTAAAGGAAGTGAAGAGGGAAGAGAGATGCTAATTTTCATAAAATCACAGATTCCCAAAATGGCTCCTGCTCTGTTTTTCATTAACACTGGAATGGGACCAGAGTCCAAATGAATGTCCAGAAGGTTCAGTCCTCAGGATATTTTTCCAGTTGAATTTCTCCCATAAATTTGAAGCAGAGTCACTGGATAATTCAGGTTGGAAAGGACCTGTGGAAATCCTCAGGTCCAGCCAGGGTCAGGTTGGCCAGAGCCTTGTCCAGTGGACAGAAGTCAAGGAAGTTTTCCACTGCTTGGAGCCAGGTGTTTGGCAGGTTTTCAAGTTTGGCTGAAGGAAGTTCTCCTGGCTCTGCTGCCAGGTTTTGAAAGCACAGGACTTCCAGAGGATCCAGGATGTTGTCCAGCTTTAGCTGGATATGTGCACTTTTATACACGGAGCCCCTCTGCTCTGGAGCCAGGCTGGGAGAGCTGGGATTGCTCAGGTTGGAGAAGAGAAGGCTCCAGGGAGAGCTCAGAGCCCCTGGCAGGGCCTAAAGGGGCTCCAGGAGAGCTGGAGAGGGACTGGGGACAAGGGATGGAGGGACAGGACACAGGGAACGGCGAGAGCAGGAATAGGGTGGGCACTGCGGTAATCAAAGTGCAGCACTTCAAAACTGGCCCTATTTTCTCCTCCCTGGCTGGGCCAAAAGCTTCTTTTTAGTCCTTGCAAATACATAATTCTTCCTTTTCATCCTTACAAATTTCCTTGGAAAATTTTATGGCTTTTATGGGCAGATTCAGCATCCTTTGCTGCAATAGCAGGCTGCACACTGGGTCGCTTGATTTATTTTTTGCGTTGTTTTGGGTTTTTTTCCCGAAGTTTGCAGAATCTGTGGACACAAAGCTTTTGCAGCTGGTGCCACTTTTTCAATGGATTTCCACATCCTCCCAAATTCAGGGGGATGAGTCACCTGGCAGGAACAGGAAAGGAGTAGCAGTGCTGTCTCATCCCAAACACATCCTCATTCATACCGATGCCTTGGGATGCTGCACGTTGTGTCTGAGGAACATTTGCTTTGTTTTGTTTTCCAAGGATGTGCAATTAGTGGGCATACAAAAAGCTGGTGCTGCTCACAGTTTCTGGGATAGCAAATGAAAGAGTAACAGCTGAGAGAAGGTGGGAATTGTAGTCGTGGAACTGTTTGGGTTGAAAGTGATGTTTAAATAAGCTCATCTCTTTCCACCCCCTGCCACAGGCAGGGACACCTTCCACTGTTCCAGGCTGCTCCAAGACCCATCCAACCTGGCCTTGGGCACTGCCAGGGATCCAGGGGCAGCCACAGCTGCTCTGGGCACCCTGTGCCAGGGCCTCCCCACCCTCCCAGGGAACAATTCCTTCCCAACATCCCATCCATCCCCGCCCTCTGGCAGTTGGAAGCCATTCCCTGTGTCCTGTCCCTCCATCCCTTGTCTCCAGTCCCTCTCCAGCTCTCCTGGAGCCCCTTTAGGCCCTGCCAGGGGCTCTGAGCTCTCCCTGGAGCCTTCTCCTCTCCAGGTGAGCACCCCCAGCTCTCCCAGCCTGGCTCCAGAGCAGAGGGGCTCCAGCCCTGGAGCAGCTCCGGGGCCTCCTCTGGACTCTCTCCAGCAGCTCCAGGGCCTTGTGCTGCTGCCCCCAGGGCTGGGGCAGCTCTGCAGGTGGGGTCTCACCTGAGGGGCACAGGGCCAGAATCCCCCCTCCCCTGCTGCCCACGCTGGGGGATCAGCCCAGGACATGGGGGTTCTGGGCTGCAGGGAATAAAGAAAGAAAAAAAAGCTGCAAGAAAAGCAGGATTTTCTCCCAGAGCCATCTCAACTCTTTTTTGGGACCCATCTCTGCTCTCTGGCAGAGCACCCTTCTCCCAAGAGCACTGCCCAACATTTTCCTACTTTTACTCAGTCCAAGGCACATTTTCTGGTTATCAGGGTGAATCAGGGCATCACTCAGCAAAAGCTCAGCTCAGTTTTCTTCCTGGAAAGCTGACTTGGTCTTGCAGTTGAGCTCATCTGGACTTTAATTTCCTAATTAATGATCTTCTTCCTTGGAAAAAAGTACGAATCCAAGAAAACAGATGATGGCCATATCGTGTCCCTGTGCTGTCTGTCCCAAGTAGGACAGGGAAGGCTGGATCAGTGCACTGGGATATTTTCTCATGTGAAATTTTGCCCAAATTAAGAATAATTAGGAAGTGCCGCCTGCTCCTGTTAAAAATGCACATCCAGGGAGGGGTGAACGTGTCCTGTCAGCTCCCAGCTTTTCCCTCCTCACCTGTGTATATTCTCCTTATTCTTTATTTTCACGAGGTAAAACGGAAAAGGGAATAAGCAAGTTCCAGAGCCTGATCTCACTGGAACAGGTGATAGTGATGCACACAGGTGGCATCTTTGGTTTTCTGACCAGATTCCTTCTGCATAATCAACTTATTGCTTATGACTGAACCTTTGGGAAGCAAAGACCTTCTTGAATATTCATGGAATTAGTCCTTGGAGCACCCTGAACTTGCATACCTAATCAGGTGATATATTTACCTTCTTAATCCCTCCTGACCTTCTTCCCTATGTAAATGAGACAATTTGAAAGCATCTACTTCAGCACTGGGTAGGAGATCCAGCTGATTCCTCTTACAGTAATTGCAGTGCCTCTTCCCAAAGTTTCTGGGGAAAATCTTCAGTCTTAAATCTTACTTGGCTGTGCTATGCCCTTGACCACTGATAAATTAGTTTTAGCTCATTTCTGTTTCCTTTGAAAGGAACCTGCATCTGCATTTTTTGACTCAATCAAAGGTCTGCACAAATTCTGCCCAAAGGGTGACAGAAAATGGCTTTAAAGTATTTTCTGACAGGTAAGAGACCAGCTCTCAATCACATTCATCTTTTGGAGCTCTTGCCTTTTAATCCCTATGTGAAACATTGAGAGATTGTTCCAGTACTTTCCCTGGACATCCCTAATGCCGTATTTTTTATCACAGACTGGTTTGGGCTGGAAGGGACCTTAAAGCCATCCAGTTCCACTCCCTGCCATGGACAGGGACACCTTCCACCATCCCAGGCTGCTCCAAGCCCCATCCAGGGGCAGCCACAGCTTCTCTGGGAACCCTGTGCCAGGGCCTCCCCACCCTCACAGGGAACAATTCCTTCCCAATATCCCATCCATCCCTGCCCTCTGGCATTGGGAAAGCATTCCCTGTGTCCTGTCCCTCCATCCCTTGTCTCCAGTCCCTCTCCAGCTCTCCTGGAGCCCCTTTAGGCCCTGCAAGGGGCTCTGAGGTCTCCTCGCAGCTTCTCTTCTCCAGGTGAACACTCCCAGCTCACTAGACTAATTTTAGTAAGTAAAAATAATAAATAAAAAAAAAATCACCCTGCAGAAATATGAACAGGAGACAAAATAGTTGTGGAATGATTGGTGCACATTGAGATTTGGACTAAAAATGCCACATCTCGACCTACTTCAGGCAAGGTCTCGCTGTCATGGAGAATGAATTCAGCCCTGACACTGATTTGATTATCCACTCCAATAAAACAGGTTATTGACTTACACAGGTTATGGATGGTTGTAGGAGACAGGTACTCTAGGAACTGCAGCACTTCCTTCTTTTGCACTCTCCTGAGTGGAAGTTGGAAACTGGAATCACTTTTTGGTGCCCTTCATCATGAGAACATCCCTGAACTTGTGTACCTTGTTGCTCAGCTGAGATGGGATGATGTTGAGACAGAGCTTTGTTGCCAGCAGTACCTGAAACCGTGTTGGGAGCATCTCTTCTCCTCTGTAAAATAATCATGGAGTCATTGGGGATGGGAAAGCCCTCCAAGACCATCAAATCCAACCATTCCCCAGCACTGCCAAGGCCACCACTAACCCCTGTCCCCAAGTGCCACATCCACACAGCTTTAAATCCCTGCAGGGATGGGACTCACCACTGCCCTGGGCAGCTGTGCCGGGGCTGGACAGCCCTTTCCAGAAAGGAATTTTCCCTGATATCCAGCCTAAAGCTCCCCTGGCACAACTTGAGGCCATTTTTTTTGTCCTGTCCCTTGCTTCCTGGGAGCACAGCCTGACCCCCTGGCTGCACCCTCCTCAGGGAGTTGTAGGTTGGAATTTGCTTCCCTGTAATCCTGACAGTGTTGTACCTCATTCCAAGGGATGATCACCAGGCAGTGGCCAGTGGTAATTTTCTACTGAAAAAGGCAGTGATTCCTTGAGCTAGGGAAGGATAAATTCCATGAAAGGAGCCGGTGTCACCCGAGATGGTTGGTGTGGAACATGAACACCCCAAGCAAGCTGGAAGCTGGCGATGCAGTCACAGAGAATTCGGGGTGATGGCAAAAGGGAATGTTTGTTGAAAAAGTGGAATGAGAATCATCAAGACAAGTCAACAGGCTGCTGAGAGGGATTTTAGGAGGGTGGTTTGAGGATGAAGAGAGGTAAAATGGGAGGTGGAAGTTTGGAAGGAAGATAAAGAACTGAAGTTGCAAAAAGCTAAATGAGGTAATTTGTGCCGTTTATAAAACTTGTGTGCTGTTGCAGAAGCTTTAGGAGGACTTTTTGATTCTGCTGGAGCTCTTCAGATCTTCACTTTTATGTTCTTTTTCATAATCTCTTTATCTTTTGATTTACCAACACCAAAAGGATCCTGCCAAGCTGTTTGAAACCATGAAGAAAGAAATTGCTCTGTTTATTGACCTCTACTTGAAAGCTGGAAACCGTACTTGGATTTCTCAGATGTTTTCCTCATTTCACATCCTATGTTATTATAAACAGTTGTCTTTCAAGCATGGGACAGGCTGACAGCTGAAGAATTACCAGCCTGGAGCAGGTCCTCAGAGTCCACCTGGTTCCTTCTCTCTGTGGCAGGACCCTGGAAGTGTCCAAGGTCCATCCCAGAACGGTTTGGGTTGGAAGGCACCTTAGAGCTCATCCAGTGCCACCCCCTGCCATGGGCAGGGACACCTTCCACTGTCCCAGGTTGCTCCAAGCCCTGTCCAACCTGGCCTTGGACACTGCCAGGGATCCAGGGGCAGCCACAGCTGCTCTGGGCACCCTGTGCCAGGGCCTGCCCACCCTCCCAGGGAACAATTCCTTCCCAATATCCCATCCATCCCTGCCCTCTGGCACTGGGAAGCCATTCCCTGTGTCCTGTCCCTCCATCCCTTGTCCCAGGTCCCTCTCCAGCTCTCTTTGGAGTGTTTTTCCCAATATTAATTATTTTACACCTGTCACAGGTAGATTTTGTTGGTTGTTGTTTTGCTTATTCACCAACTTTGTGCAGGTGTTTTTCCCCTTATATTCCTTGTGCTCTCTCTGTCCTGGCTGGTGCTATTAAACATTTAACTGGCAGGTTTCCTATTTTCCTGCTCACTTTTCATTATTAATCCATATGTCAAACAATTTTGATGGGTTTGGTTTCCTTCCATGAGTTAATAGAGACGTGGTGCTGCCCTGGATGAATACAGAATTTATGGAGTGTCCTCCCCGAGCCAAGGGATCGCTGATATCACAGCACCAGCACAAATCAGCTGCAGTGGGAGACAGACAGAACACCCTGTCCAGGACACAGAGCCCAGGTCAGCTCAGGCAAGGAGCCTTTTCCCCCCGTTTAAACCATCAGGGAGCTGATATCTTTGCATGGACGTGCCCAGTGATAGCAGCAGCAGCGTCTGGAACATTTGGTGGCCGGATCCCATGGGAAGGGATGAGGATGCTGCAGAGGGCAGATTCATCAGTTTGGAGTTTAACTCTTCTCCCCTTGGTTTGCCTCTCATTCCTTTATCCCCTGCCAAAGATTAATTTAAATACATTCTCGATGCACTCTTATTTTCCTTTCTGCCAGACTGTCTGTGCTCAATTCCCAGTTTATTTTCCGGAGTATCTGCAGCTTCTTGGACAGGGAGAAAAACTCTTCTGATGTACAAGTCTTGCATTGAGTCATAAAGCTCCATTTTGTGTAATTTTTTGGCAGATGTAACTTGCTGTGGGAATTGTGTTTGTGGTTTGGGTCCTTGGATCTAAGAGAGCCCTTTCCTATAAATCATTAGGAAAGGATACAGAAGCTCTGGCTCTGACTGACAGCTCAGCCCCTCTCTCATTGCTCCACTCTGGTTTATTTACCTTTTTCTTTAAGCTTAAGGGGAGAACTGCCCACATAAACAAAACAACAAGAGTGAATTAGCTTCAGGAGGAATGATTAAAGCTATTCCCAAATTCTAATTTATCCCCTAATAGCAGACAAATGAGCATGTGCTGACTGCATGCTCTTCCTCCACCACACTCTTCATTCCCAGTGTCACTTCCAATAACGGGGGGTCCTGGACACCACTGAGAGCACAGTGCCCAGAATGAATCCAGCACCTCTGAGTGCCCAAATTCAGATGGAAAATATATTTCTATCTCATATATATAAACCTGTGCTTGTTGTAATTGCAAATATGGAACAAAAAGATGCCATTCCAGGGGAGAGGAGACAGAAGCAGCAGGATCTGAAGTGCAGAAGAGGAGTAGAGAAAGCATAAAATAGCAATTATTGAATAATTCTGTGTTAGAAACTCTCTGGGTAGTAAGTACCAGAATAGTTTGGTTTGAAAGGTTGTGGTTTCCAGAAGGATTTGCCTCACGAATTTCTGGGCAGGGAGTGAGGCTGGCTGGGCTTGCATTTCCCTTGCTGAAGGTGGGTGTGATGTTGCCCTTTTTCCAATCACCAGGGACATTCCCCATCTCGGTGACCGTTGGGAGATGCCAGAGTGGCAGTGACACCAGCCAGCTCCCTTGGCACCCTCGGGCCCATCTCATCTGGCACCAGGGACCTGTGTGTGTGCACAGTGTTTAAATGGTCTGTAATTCACCCACCCCTTTGTCAACAGTTGCACTTCACTCTCCAGACTCTGCTCTCCCAGACCCAAGGACAGCTTTCCACAGGATCCCACTGATCCCCTGAATAAGCCAAAATCTGTTGAACTGGAACTTCACATGTTCCTCATTTTTATTCCTCTCTCTCTTTCCACGGTCGCGTGGCATTCCTTCTTTTTCCCCGAGCCAGTCCTGTAGTGTTGCCCACATCATCAAATAACTTCATTCCCCTGCTTCTCCTCCGGGTTCTCCTCCAGATCCATGGCATCCATTCAGCCTGCACGTGCCACCACCCTGGGACATTCAAGTGTGACAGGAATTGCTCTCCTGACCCAGGAGAAAGCACCGGTGTCGGCACATTTGTCTCTGGATTACTTGGAGTCATTGGATTCCCTGCTCCCTCTTCTGCCCTTTGAACTCTTGAGACATCCAGTAATGTGGGTGGTGAAGTTCCAGGGGAGAGGAGGGCAGGGAAAGCATCCAAGACAGGCAGGGAAGGTGAGATGGGTGGAGAAGGTGAACGTGAAACTGCACGAGGGATAAACAGGGAGAGGGTTTCTCTGGTCCAGACTTGGATGAGCATTTTAGTCATGTGAAAAATGCAGGTTTGGGTGAGGTAGAGGGAGGATGTGGTGGAGCTTGGCCAGAAAATTGCTACTGACAGGAAAAGCTCTCTGGGGCTATTTAACGATGCAGGTTTGGCTCCTCTGTTTTTCACTGTTTTGTGGTGTTAATTTGTTTTGCTGCTGATGCCTGACTGATGTCTCGCAACGCCCACTCCAGAGACTCTCGAATTAATTCCTAGTAGGATTTGTTTCACAGAATCCCAGACTGGTTTGGGCTGGAAGGGACCTTAAAGCCCATCCAGTGCCATCCCCTGCCATGGGCAGGGACACCTTCCACTATCCCAGGCTGCTCCAAGCCCCATCCAGCCTGGCCTTGGGCACTGCCAGGGATCCAGGGGCAGCCACAGCTTCTCTGGGCACCCTGTGCCAGGGCCTGCCCACCCTCATAGGGAACAATTCCTTCCCAATATCCCATCTAATCCTGCCCTCTGGCACTGGGAAGCCATTCCCTGTGTCCTGTCCCTCCATGCCTTGTCCCCAGTCCCTCTCCAGCTCTCCTGGAGCCCCTTTAGGCCCTGCCAGGGGCTCTGAGGTGTCCCTGGATCCTTCTCCTCTCCAGGTGAGCACCCCCAGCTCTCCCAGCCTGGCTCCAGAGCAGGGGGGCTCCAGCCCTGAAGCAGCTCCGGGGCCTCCTCTGGACTCCCTCCAGCAGCTCCAGGTCCTTCTGCTGTTGTTTATTATAGATGGGTGATGTTGGGATGTGCTTCTAATAAATGTCGAGGCTGGCATGTGTTGATCTTGTCCCATCAAATAATGTCATCTTTCCAGATGTGTATTTTCCTTGAGGGTTCTCTAGATGTGGGAAGCTTCAGCTTCTCCACTGAATTTTTGAGAGTTTTTTTCCTTCCTTGCTGAGAAAATGATCCAGGCAGCAGAACACAGAAGACCACGGAAGGCAGAGTGGTGTTTGCTGTGTTCAGTTCATTTGCTGGAAGCACCTGGTGGCCGTGTAGGGAAAGGGATAAACTTCTGTCAGGCCCAAAAGGAAACACAACTGAGGCAGAATTGACAGCTCCTATTTCTCCAGCCATCGTTTGTCATCATGCTTTGGTGAACAACATCAAGAGGAAAATACTTTGTTGTGATGTGGATAGAGATATTATTTATTTGGACTGGCACAGAGTGGCTTCAGCTGCCTGAAAACACAGCGAGATGAATCAGGCCTGTTGTTTAACTCCTTCCCAGCCAGGCTCTTCCCAAGGATTATACAATTAAATTTTTGATTAAATTGAACATTTAATTGGATTTATTAGCTCTAGGGGAGTGGATAAACAAAGTTTATTGGTCCTGTGTGGGAAACACAGGGTGATGTACAGTGAAACGAGGGGCTCATGGATTGCACAGTCCACTGCCCATCACTGCACCGATGCTCTTCTAAAAACCCATCAGGAATTCCATAGAAACTCTGAATTCAAACCATTAAAAAAAAAAAAAAAAAGCAGAATTTTGAAACCCAAGAAGACTCCAAACCTCTCACTTTGTCTTAACATGGAGCTTTTTTGCATAAAGGAAGCTGGTGGCTTCTCCTGGAATTATCTGGCTCTTTGGAGCAGGGAATGAAGACTTAAAGCAGCATCTGCTACCTATTAACATTTTTCCCATTGTGATATCACTGAATTAGTCCAAAGGATTTTTTTTTTTGGAGAAATCACAATCTTTTAGCAGACATCCCTGCCGGAATCTACTCTGTGTCTTTGTTCCAAGAAAACTCAAATTCCTGGTCTGTGCTTATCCCAGAAAAGCACCAGGTGAAGCCTGGTTTGGGTTTGGCTTTTGCCGGTGTTTCTGAGCAGTTCCCTCTCCCCATCTCCAAGGTCACGTGCCTCAAAGATGCAGCTACAGGACATGGATGTCTTACATGAATGAGAATAATCTCACAGATGGGGGAAGGCCGGGAGTGAGATAAAAATTACGGTATTAATTTTTTTTCCTAATTCTGAAGGACGACGAAACTTCATTATCCAATCTGCTTAAAATTGAACGACCTAATGAAATTTCACACCCACTAAATTTAATCATGGATTACTCATGTGGGATTTGAATCAGATAAAAAGGCTGCTTCAGATATTTGGTAGCAATTGCATAAGGTAATAAAAAATCTGCAGTGTTCTTTGTCCTTTTCAGCAGATGTGAATTGCTTGACCTACTTTTCTTTTCTTTACTTTTTCCCCTTTTTTTTCCTTTTTTTGGTATTCATGACCCCGACTTCCTCCTGGGCATCACTGAACAGTCAGTCCCACGCTCGTGTACAAACCAATGGATCTCAGGAGTGCTTCCTCCTGGGTGTTGGGGATGCAGGTGGATTATTGCTTTTGCTGCAGCAGTTTGAGGCTGGGAAAAGAAAGAAATATTGTACAATCAGTGTCTTAGCTCGTGTATTAAAAGGCCAGGCTGATAAGAGGATCTTGTTTGGGGCAGGTGGGGGTGGATGGTGGATTAAGGTTCTGCTCAGGGCTTTGGTTGTGGCTGCTGAATGAACTTCTGCAGATCACTTTACCCCTCCAAACCTTCCCTGCATGGATTTTACCCCTCCAAACCTTGCCTGCATGGATTTAAGTGGTGTTTGACTCACAGGGATGTTCTGACCCCCCCACCCAGAACTGGCAGGGGCTGTAGGAACCTTGACACGACACACACTCTGTGCTTACAACCTGTGTTTTTCCCCTCCTTCACCTGTGTTGCTGCAGAGCCAGCCAAAGGGTGTGGGGGGTTCTGGAAACGGCAGCTCTCCTGTATTTTTAGTGGGACCTTGGCATCTGGGGCTATTCCACGACATCTACTTCAGGCAGCACCCCAAGCACAGAGCATACCCAGGCCTTGCCCTAGAGCCTCAGAGAAGTGGAGCCTGGAGTCACTTTTGGGAAGTGTACAGTCAAAGGAGCCTTTGGGAAAGATGTTGGACATTTAGGAGGACTTCTGGATTTTCCTACTGGGAAATGAAGCACACAAAGTTGCTTTTTGATGTGTCCTAAGAGAGCAGCACAAGCGAGGCTGGGGTGCTGGGGGGACCAAGGACTTGCTGCCTCACTGTGGAAAAAGGGAGGCTGAGTGAGGATTAGGTGATGGAGAACCTTGAAATATACACAAATTCCTTACTTTTGGTAAAGAGAGTCAAGTTGGGTAAAGGGAGAAAGGCATGTGCTAAGGAAATGATCTTTCCAGCAGTACTTGTAGTACACAGTGGTGGAATAGCAAAGCTTTAGTCACGGCTGAAGGAAGTGCTCTTGTGACAGTGGAGATGTGAGAGGCTCTGGCTCCTGGATGGATGGGGAAGGCTGTGTTGGAGGATGTCACACACAAAGAGTTTGGAATCTCCCACCAGCAGCTGAAGACAGGGATGAAGTTGTAAGTGCAAGGGACAGGGAAGATGCTGGGAGTTGATGGAGAAGTAACAAGAGAAAACTCCCATACTTCTACTCTCTGAGAGCTTCAGCTGATGGATTGTCATCCCTGATGTCCATGAAGAGATGGACACAAGCTGAAATATTGTTTGGACAGGATGGGTCAGGTCTATAGCAGACACCACTTGAGTTTTCTCTTAGGGAGTAAAGAGCTTTAAATTCCCCTTCAGGAAAAGCTGACGTCGGAGAAACCACTTCTTGATTTGGAGCCTGACTGTCCAGAGTACAAAAAGTCAGTGGAGGAATGGCTCAAGAAGGAGAGAGAAACAGCCTCTGTTGTCAGATCTTCCCTGCTTTTGGCAGAAGGATTATTCTGAAGCTTGCACAGTCCCTGCCGGGTGTCCACTGGGTGCCCTTCATCCTCAAAAAAACCCCAGGAAAAAAGCAGCTTCAGATATATAAAAGGATCCATCAACAAACTGAACAGCAGCTTCAAATGTCTCATCAAGGAGTAGGAAATCTCATCACAGCTGGATTACCCACGAGCTTCAGGGTTCTTTAAGGTCAAAAAGTAGTTAAATTGTAGGGAACAGTGGGAAACAAGGGCACTGGAGCCTCCTCTGGAGGCTGCTGGGTTTGAGTCCTGTCTTCCACACACGGCCCACAACATTTTTGTTCCTATAATCCCTTCCCACAACCACTTTGCAGGCTTAGAGGGGTTTTTTGCCAGTCTTCACACACAGCCAGAATTAAGGGAATTTTCTGTCTAAAAGGAGTTCTGTGGTGTTTGCAAACACTTTGATGTTCCTGGATGGTGGTGAGAGCTTTTACCACAATTCTTCATCACCCTGCAGGATGATGCCGGGGCATTTTTTAATGGAAATCTGTAATTTTTGTTGGCATCTGTATGTGGATGTTTGGGAATGGTGGCCATGGTGGGCAGGAAGGGTTTCTGGCCATATTTGTCCAGGGATGTGCATCTCCTGCTGCAGCAGCTGTGATTAGGTGACTTCCACCACGCTGTCAGGAATCTGGAGTGACCAGAGCGTGGCCAGGGAAGGGAACGGAGCTGGGAAGGGGCTGGAGCCCCAGGAGAGGCTGAGGGAGCTGGGAAAGGGGCTCAGCCTGGAGAAAAGGAGGCTCAGGGGGGACCTTGTGGCTCTGCACAACTCCCTGACAGGAGGGGGCAGCCGGGGGGGCCGGGCTCTGCTCCCAGGGAACAGGGACAGGAGGAGAGGGAACGGCCTCAGGCTGGGCCAGGGGAGGTTTAGTTTGGATTTTGGGAAAATTTCTGCATGAAAAGGGCTGTCCAGCCCTAGCAGGCAGTGCCCAGGGCAGTGGGGAGTCCTCCTCCCTGAAGGGATTTAAAGCTGTGTGGATGTGGCACTTGGGGACGTGGGTCAGTGGTGGCCTTGGCAGTGCTGGGGGAACAGTTGGACTCAATGATCTTCGAGGTCTTTTCCAACCTAAACAATTCCATGCTTTTATGAAGCAAAAGCAGTGTGTTTGGATCTGTTCACCGCTACCAGTGACAACAAACCTCCTCCATTGCCAGTTTCTGGGGAAATAAATAATCAGTGGTTGAAATCAGATCGGTGCCAGTCACAGATTGTACAACCTGTGTGAAAAACACGTGTAAGGCCAAAGAGTAAAGGCAGTGATGGATCAGACGGAGCTGAGGCTCACACAAGGAGTTGTTGGCGCAGGATACAGGGGAGATTTTTCCTCCTTTTTCAGTCTCCTGCTGACACACGCCTGCTTTACCTGCAGAGGAGTTCTTCCCTCTGCTTGGGTGACACCCCTGCCTGTCTTCACTTGTGCTGCACTTTTAAAGCCCTGAATTTATTGTTTAATATAAAATCAGAATACGAGGCTGTCTCTGCCTGCATGGAATGCAAATTCTTTTATGTGTGATGTGCCAAGGGTGCTTCTGCTGAGGCACCCTCGGAGCTGCTGCTCAGAGGGTCAGCACTCTGGGCAGTGGCAGAAGGTGGGGTGTCCGTGCTCATCAGGGATCTTTCAGAGTCATAAAATCACAGCACAGATTGGGCTGGAAGGGATCTTTAAAGGTCACCTTGTCCAAGCATCCCACCATGGGCAGGGACACCTTCCACTATCCCAGGTTGCTTCAAGCCCCGTCCAACCTGGCCTTGGGCACTTCCGTGGCCAGAGCCTGAAAAAATGTGGCAAGTGGTGGAAGGAGGAACAGCAGGAGCTGTGGAAGAGGGGAGAGTCTGGTCTGCTGGAGGGGAAAGGAGGAAGCAGCAGCGACACTTTGAATGGGTGTTTTGAAATATGCTCGGAGTTAATTTTATCCAGAAGCCTTTGACATGAATTTAGATTTGAAATCAGCGTTTGCTCATTACCGAGCAACTGATGAATGCCAAATCAGGTCATTACTCTTGGAGTGGGTTTTTATCTTCTCCCATTATCTGGGGTTGCTCAGATCCTCTTCATTCATAGTTGTCTTTTCTGGATATAATTGGGTTTAAGCAACTAAGATACTAAATGAAGTGTTGATAACGAGAAGGATTGTTCATCTCTCCGAAGATGGTTGGGTTTTTTTCCTTTCTCTCGCTCCTGGTGTGCTGAGGGCTGCTCAGCAGTTGTTGTTCTAAGCTCTATGCATTCAGATGTGTTCCATCACTGTCAGGATGTATGTGCTGACCCTACCCTCCCTGCTGGAGCACACGATCTGTAGGAATTTGCCTGCAGAGCTGAAGTTCCCGTGTCTCCGTTCCTGAAGGCTGTTCCGACAGCTCAGCGAGCGCTCGGTGGGAGAATAACAAAACGACCTTAATACCTTTGAAAACTGAACTACCTTGTTTAACTCAATAACATTGAGAGGAAATCGGTTTCCCTTCCTAAAAATGTCTCCTCTCCTCCTGGAGGAAGGGATGAGGTTTCCATTTATCAGAGCAATGGAGAGCAACAGGAAAATGTTACCGAGTTCCTGCGGCGCTTTTAATAGAATAAAGAGGCAGTGCCCTTCAGCTGTTCCTTAGCCAAACAAAATGTTTGGTGAGCCTTGCTAATCTATCCTGGCAGGACCAGAGCCACCTAACAGCAGGAAATGACACCATGGCCAACTGCTAAAATAATATTATAATTGTGTAATTTGTATTCCTGCGGGAGAATCCGACCGCGTGCTCCAGCAGCCCGGATCCCTCCGTGTGCCAGGCTGGTACCCCAGCGTGGGCAGCAGGGGAGGGGGGATTCTGCCCCTCAGGTGAGAGCCCACCTGCAGAGCTGCCCCAGCCCTGGGGCCAGCAGCACAAGGACCTGGAGCTGCTGGAGAGAGTCCAGAGGAGGCCCCGGAGCTGCTCCAGGGCTGGAGCCCCTCTGCTCTGGAGTCAGGCTGGGAGAGCTGGGGGTGCTCACCTGGAGAGGAGAAGGATCCAGGGAGAGCTCAGAGCCCCTGGCAGGGCCTAAAGGGGCTCCAGGAGAGCTGGAGAGGGGCTGGGGACAAGGCATGGAGGGACAGGACAATGGGGAATGGCTTTATATATATATATATATATATATATATATATAAACTCGTTGTACTGCATCCCCACTGAACATGACAATGTCACTGTGTATTTTTTCTCTCCAGCACACAAAGCTGAACCTCTGAGTTTGCAGGCTTCAGTATTTTCCCACATCTAAATCAATTTTGGACATGCCAAGCCTCGTGCTCCCACACTGTATCTTTACACTAAATATCCTACTCCCACGTCTTGTCATTTTTAAAAACGGGAGCATGGCCCAACAGGTCCTGGAGGGTTTTCCCTCTCTTTACACAGAGCTTTTGATTCCTGGATCTGTTTGAAAGTGTCTGAGGGCTTTCAAGATAAAATGCAGTTGTCTCCTTTTCACTCCTCTCTGGTAGGCAGAGTAAATGCCTTTGTTTCCAGGCATAGCTGAAGTGCTGCCATTCCATTTGAAAATCCCATTAATCTCATGCATCCAACGATCACATTAAAAAGTAGTACAATATATGGTTGGTTTTCCACAGGTGTCCTATTATTCAGTGAACACGCATGGCTCTGTGGGAGCAGGGCTTCGGGGGGACTTCACAGGGAACTCCAGAGAAATTTCCCATCCTGCCGGGATGTCCCTTTTTTACTTCTAAATCACCTCCAGTTTCTTACTCCTGCAGGAACTCCTGGCAGGAAGATGGGACTGCTGACATGGCTTTGAGTCTTTATCCCCAGGCATAAAATCCCAGAATCCCAGACTGGTTTGGGTTGGAAGAGCCTTAAAGCTCATCCATCCCACCCCCTGCCATGGGCAGGGACACCTCCCACTGTCCCAGGCTGCTCCAAGCCCCAGTGTCCAGCCTGGCCTTGGACACTTCCAGGGATCCAGGGGCAGCCACAGCTGCTCTGGGCACCCTGTGCCAGGGCCTGCCCACCCTCCCAGGGAACAATTCCTTCCCAATATCCCATCTAAATCCACCCTCATTCAGTTTAAAGTCATTCCCTTTGTCCTTTCACTCCACCCCTTCGTATTTATGTCCCGATCCTTCCCATCACACAAATAGGAGGAGCTGGATGCCACCAGATTCTTCACATTTTCACCCATAGTAAATTCAGCTGAATGGTCATGAGGAATATTTGTACTTCAGCAAGAACAGCTTTGAACTGGGAACAAATTTAACCATTAAAGGAACTACTAAATTCCTCTTAAAACATAGGAAGGTTTCTTTGTACTGTGTGGCACCCCCACCTTTTTTTTTGCCCCAGATAAACTGATGTTCCCCATTCTGTGGGGATTTAACTCTCTTTGTCTTCAGCTTGAGCACTCCCTTAACTGTATTAATCACATATTTCCATCAGAAGAGATTTTTGAAAGTCTTTAAGCGTATTTTGCACAGGTTGGAAGACTCAGTGAGCTGCCAGCTCCCTCTTGTTACTCTTCAGATTTGTAATTCCCCAAAGATAAAGCAGCATTAGGAACAGTCCCCAGTTTTCTCTGGAAAGTAATTTCTGATTTCCATATTAATCAAAAATAGCTTTACCTTCGTCCTGCCCTAATCCTAGGAACAACACAGGAAGAAGATTACATTCTGTAGATGTCAGAAAAGCAATTAAAATTTGCACAGAGGAATCGAAGGGGGAAGGAATCTCACCTCTTTATTTTGTGAGCTGAGCAGGGAAAGACCCTGACCTCAAACTGTTTGTTTCTTATTGGCTCCTTTTCTTTTGAAGTGCCTGCCAGAATCGTCTTTAATATCGCAAGATTAAAATACTGGGGTTTCAGTAGGCTGAGAGGGTTATAGTGATGAGAAGAGACATTTCAGGAGGGTGAGGATTGGCTGTGAAGAGCCTGGAATTTGCAGTTGGAGAGGTGAGTGACTATTAATAGCTCTGTCTGTGGAGATGGATGCTCCTCGATCCTCACGGACTCGAGTGCGTGTCCCTAGGGAGAGCCTGCAGCTCCCAGCCTGGAATAAAGGGAGGCCAGGAGAGAGGGGGCAGGTGAGGCAGTGCCTGCAGTGCTGGGTGGCAGAGGTTCTGCTGCAGAGGTGTGGAGCTGCAGGAATCTGGGAGGTTTGGGAGCGGTCTGAGAAGCAAAATCTGTCACAGCTGACAGGAGGATCATGGGGAGTAACGGGGAAAAATGTGGTGGGGATGGCTTTTGGGGTTTGGCTTGGTGACCTGTCACGTGTCACATGTCTGGGTGTAGCCAGGGTATTCTTTGGGTGAATCAGGGGTGGGGAGGGAGGTGGGATGTGCACAGAGGGATGTTCACCTTGGCTTTTTGGGATGGGGTCCTACCAGGAAAAGATTTAGGTGTTGGGAAGAAGAGAAAGACACAATGGGATGGGATGGGATGGGATGGGATGGGATGGGATGGAATGGAATGGAATGGAATGGAATGGAATGGAATGGAATGGAATGGAATGGAATGGAAAAGTCTGTGGAAGCCCTGTGGAAGCTGTCCATGTGGAAAGGGCAAAGGAGCACATAAGCAGATGCTGCTGGGGTATGGACTCCGTGTGTGTGGGATGGATTTCCCTGGATCCTGCTGTTGCTCTTACCTTTGAGGAGAGGGGAGTTTCCCAGAGCTGTTCTCCTAAACATCTTTTATTGTCCAGTTTTTCAGGTTCCTGCAGGGCAAACACTGAAGCTGCAGATACCAATTGATACTGCCTGAACCCTTGAATTGAACCCATTTTGCAGCTGGACTGATTGTTGTAGATCCCTCCAACTGAACAATTCCACTCTAATCTCTCTACTCCTTCCATTCCATTCTTCCCTTTTAGTGAGCACATCTAAGTGTTCTCTGGAATGTGTGACATCATACCCACAATAATTCTCTTCCTGAAATGCTTCTGCTGTTAAATAAACCCATTCTGGAAATTCCTTTCCTTCACTTGGCTGATAACCCTGGACCAGTCCAAGGCACTGGGATCAAACCCTTGTTTGGGATCCCAAAGGCCTGTATTTATTGGAATAAACTTCTCCAGCAACTTGCCATGTGCCTGGTGACAGTTCTCAACACTGAACTTTTTCTCCTGCTTTTCCCATGCACTACAACTCACAGGAATATGATTGTGGAATTACTTTAATTAGAGTGGATATTGGGAAGAAATTCTTCCCTGTGAGTGTGGGCAGGCCCTGGCACAGGGTGCCCAGAGAAGCTGTGGCTGCCCCTGGATCCCTGGAAGTGTCCAAGGCCAGGCTGGCTGGGGCTTGGAGCAGCCTGGGACAGTGGAAGGTGTCCCTGTCCTTGGCTGGGGGTTGGGTTGAGATTTTTTTTAAGGTCCCTTCCAGCCCAAACCAGTCTGGGATTTTATACAAAATATTCTGCTATAAAACTTTGCTTCCTATTTTATGGCATTAAAAGCATTTTTAGTTGTGACTTACAGCCTGTGAGAGCCCTTTATAAAACTATTTTAGATTAAAACTCTTGAGGTGTTTGTGTGTTCATTTATTTTTGATAGGGAGAAAAACCTGCTGCAAAAAGAGATGATTGTCTTCATGCATCTTTAAAACTTACTCAACCAGACTTGGGGCAGTGACAAACTGGCCTCACGTCTTCTCCTTGACATTTGCAAGTCAGATACATTTTCCAAGCTGTGGCTGCCCCATCCCTGGCAGTGTCCAAGGCCGGGTTGGACAGGGCTTGGAGCAGCCTGGGATAGTGGAAGGTGTCCCTGCCCACTCCAGGGAGGTGGAATGGGATGAGCTTTAAGGTCCCTTCCAACCCAAACCATCTGTGATTCTGTGATGCTTTGAACTGAAATACATTTCCTGAAATGCTTCCAGCATAAATTTAGAAAATTCCAGACTCCTAATAGAGTTCTCATTAATTTGTTTTACTGGAAATTAAATGCTAAAAGTCTTTCAATTCCTGTTATATTTCTCAGTTTCTTTGCTGTTGGTCCTGTCATTTTTGAAAAGGATCGGGGCAGAAAGCCCAGTTCTCGATGGCAGTGCTGGGGCACCGCTTGACTTCAGCTGGATTTTGGATCTCAGATCTCATTTTATTTTTTTGAAGGACAACAGCTTAGATTTGAGCCATGGGTGACCTGGGGAAGCAGGGGGTGAGTGCTACACGTTAGAATTCCACCTGGGAAACAAAGCTGATGTTCAGTCATGGCTTCCCTCAAGTTATTGCAGTGAGGAGATCCTGCAGGACAGTCACTGGGATAAATTAATTGTAATGCATTGATTTTGTCCTGGAGATCTGCAGAAGTTCATTAGCATTGAACAGGAGCACAGCAAGGACACCCACGATGTCACCGTGCACCGAGGACTGCGTTTGACCCCCTTGGTGTTTGCCAGGTGACCTGGACCTGGCACTTGCTTGTGTTTAAAAGAAGGAGCAAAATCTTGAGGAGCATTTCCTAAGGCTGCTCCATTTCCCATCAGTCTGTTAAAAACAGATTCCTATAGGAAATTGCTGATTTCTTTAGGCCGTGGAAAAGCTTCCTCAGAGCCTCCTTTGCCATCACAGGCAGGGTCAGCTTCCACTATCCCAGCTTGCTCCAAGCCCTGTCCAACCTGGCCTTGGACACTGCCAGGGATGGGCAGCCACAGCTTCTCCAGGCAGCGTGTGTAATGTGTGAATCCAAAAAGAGCTTAGAGAGGTGAGGAGTTGTCTCAGTGTTTTATGGTGCTGAGGCTTTAGAATAATTTAAAAGCAATCTTCACACAGAGCTTTTAAAATAACCCTATCCAATAAAAGAAATGTAGTTTATGCTTGCCCTGCTTGGAAGTAGACCAGGACTTTGTGGATGACGGGAGGTCTCCGACGTGCTGAGATTGAGTGGGAGGCACAAATCCAGGCAGAGGAGGATTTCAGGGGATCTGAAGGGAAAGCAGCACCACTGCCTACAGAAGCACTGGTGAGGGACTGTGTGCTGCCAGTCATGTTGTGCCAGGGTAAATACAAACTTGGTTTATTTTCGCTATTTTAGTTATTTTTAAATGTAGACACAACCTCGGCCAATCCTTTATCTCTCAACTGTTCCCGTTAACATTTTTAGGCAGAAGACAAAACCTGCCAGGAGTTTTGGCTCTGTAGAGAAGAGGTTGCCCAGAGAAGCTGTGACTGCCCCTGGATCCCTGGAAGTGTCCAAGACCAGGCTGGACGGGGCTTGGAGCAACCTGGGATGGTGGAAGGTGTCCCTGCCCATGGCAGGGGGTGGAAGTGAATGAGCTTTAAAGTCCCCTTCCACCAACCATTCCATGATGCTGTCCATAATCCATAATTATGTGGATATATTGATGTTTTCAGTTTCAATTGCCTCAAATGATATTTTATGAAGTATATTTGGTGCCATGAGTTAATGGCAGTTTTATACTGTTGGCTTTTTTGGTCCAATTTAAAGTCCACCCAAGAGATTCCCCAGGATGCCTCTTCCCTCTCCTTCTCTACGCTCCTCACTTAAATCATCCCTCAGGTTCTGCTGGTCAAACCAAAGCCTGCTGGTATTCTGAGTCCCAAACCATAATTAATCATCTTCCCTTTTTTAAGCTGATTTTTAAACCCAGCAGCTCCCAGTACAGGGGGGTGGCTGATGTGAACCCTATGATTTTATTTCACTTGACATCGTGCCTTTTGCTCCTTTAACTTCTGAGCTTTTCTTTTTTCCTCTCCCTTTTCCATCCCAGTCCATTACTCTAATTTGCTGTTCCTGGAGGGAACTGCTGATCCCTTTTGCTGTTTCCCAGCCACGCCTGATGAGTTATTTTTAAGGCAGCCTCACTACCTGCAGCACGATGACTCATTTTGGATTTGCCAGGTCCCCACATTTCTGCTGAGAAGTCGGCTCCTGGACTGAATTCCTGAGAGGATTGTTAGGAGCACAGCATAGAATCCCCAAATCCTTGGAGGATGTTAAAATCACAACTATTCCCTAAACACAACCCAACAGTGCCCTTCTAAAATGAGGGGGCGGGGAATGCCCCAAGGACCTTTCATTCACCACATCCCTGGAAATCTCCAGTGCCAGGTGGGATGGAGCTTTGAGCAACCTGGTTTTTTAAATCCCTCCAGGGATGGGGACTCCACCACTTCCTTGGGCAGCCAATTCTTTCCATGAAGAAATTTTCCATCCTCCTCCCTCGCTCTCCATCTGCCACCCATCCCGAGAGTCACAGGGGTCTCCCAGTGATCCACGTGAAATATTTGCCCCACACAAATCTTGGGATGTTTTTTAAACAAGCCTGGCTGCTTCCCTGTGTCAAAAACAAGCAAAAGAGGACCTGCCACAAATTTATCACTTTTTACTTGCATGAGCAACCAGGAAGATGCACCTCCACCATAAAATGTAATTTATTTAATTAAGCAATTGCTTTGCTGAGTTGGACCAGTGTAGAAATCCTTGTTTTGTAGCAAGCAAATAGAAACTCTGCTAACTCAGGCTGTCACCCCTCAGCTGTGTGGGGTTTATGACGTTTGGGCTTTTTGTAAGGAGTAAAATATTTACAGGATGAAGGGAAGGGATTTCTATTTGCTTTTTTGTATTTATTTTTTTCTTCCCAAGCTTTTGCTCTACCAGAACAGCTGGTGCAAAAACATAACTCCAATTCAAGTATTCCCAGAAATTAGTTGGGTTTGGGGTTTTTTAGGAAAGGGCATGGTTCATAACACTTCTTTAGGAGTTGAAAAATTCAGTTTATGAACCAGAAGTAGTAAATTCTGCACAGCCCCATGATTCCAGTGCTGTTCTTCCTCCCTGGGTTTCGGTGAGTTGGGCAGGAGCTGCTGGGATTCTCAAGGGTCAGGTGTAACAGTCAGGGAATCTCATCCCGGCTTTTGGCTGCAAAATCAGTAACAAAAACCTTGGGATAAGGGATCTTTGTGGGATCACTGTATCCCTGCTGCCTTTCTGACAGAACCTTTGCACTTCCAAGCTGGTGAAATCAGATTTTATTTCCACCAGAGCCGTTTTTTAAACAGCACTGTGGAGTTTTGCCAGTTCAAATATTAGGGATTCTCAGCTTCCCCCAAGCACAATTTGAATCTCATCTCCTGGCCCAAATACATGTGAGAGACCCATTAAGCCTTTTAACACCCAAAACCTGCTTTTGTTAATATTCTCCGTGTGCTCCATCTGCTGCTGTGTTTGTCCATAGCCAATGGATTTGAGAGCAATTCACTTCTCTGGTCTGAGGCCAAAATGTCCAAAATACCATATGGACATTTGAAAGTTAATGAGCATTTAAAATTTTCAATATCTAAGGCTGTTGTGATCGCTAAACCTGAGTCTTCCTGAGTTTGGCTTTTTCTTGTAACCCTAAATATTTTATCATTTTGAATTTTTATCTTTGCAAATGAAAATCACTACATTCATGCTTTCAAAGTGGCCCTTTGGGGCAGTAATTTGATTTGTAACATTGTTTTGACTGTTCTGGAGTTGCTTATTACTAAAATGAGCTGGAATAGGAAATTTGGTGTCCCCAGAGATGTTGTTTAAGGGTGTGAATCAAGGATGAAGTCAGGAGGATGCTGCCAGTGCCAGAGGAGAATGTGGAGTGTAAAAAGCAGAGATGGGAGCCAGGACAATGTTTGTGCTATAGAGAGACTTAATTAATCAATCAATTAATTAATTGATTACTGATTAATTGATTAATTACCAGGGAGTTTCTGTTGTGTTAATGGTTGATCATGCTCAGGGCACTGCTGGGCACCTTGCCTTTGGCAGCACACCTGGAATACCATTTTTAAGGCAGTTCCAACACTGGCAAATTCAATTCAAGCGTCTTGAATAAGAAAAACTAAAAGCAAGGAGCTTTCTGCCATGGCTTCTTCCAACCCAAACCATTCCAGGATTTATTTTGTACCAGCTGTTGCAAACACCAACTTGGCAGAAAAAGGGAATTACGATAGATAAGAAAGCAGGCACAAATTCCCAGTTCCAGGATCTAGGAAGGCATCAGGAATGCAGACTGGAGCAGTTGCCTTTCCTTAGCCTGGACCACACTGTCTGTGATAGAGCAGGAATTACAGCTGAAGCAAAAAAAACGGGGCTTGAACTGATTCTCTTTGTAGCTCCTGGCTTGGGAGCAGAGCTGAACAGGATGGATTGAAAATTAGCCAGATGAGCAAGTGCATTTTGGACATCACAAAGGGCTGTTTTCTGAGCACTTACTGTAAATATCCTGCTGTAACCTATAACCTGAGGGCATGGAGAGCGTGCAGTCCTGCCTGCATTTACATTCCCAACTCCTCCAGAAAGGGCCTCCACACCCCTTTAGAGCTGCCATAAAAACTCTGCCAGAGCAGACCAGGAGCATCCAGGTGAGGCTCTCCTCGCCCTCCACAAATTCAGGGAAATGGCAAATTCATGATTGAAAAGCAGAAGAATGCATTCCTGGGAGTGTCCAAGGCCAGGCTGGACAGGGCTTGGAGCAGCCTGGGATAGTGGGAGGTGTCCCTGCCCTTGGTGGGGATGGAACTGGATGAGCTTTAAGGTCCCTCCCAATCTAAACCATCCTGGGATTCTACTACATGGTCTGTTTCAAGCTGAGCACTCTTCTGCCATCTTAATTTAGTTTAAATCTTTCCAGCTAAATATTTCCCTGGGGAACATTATTGTATAAGGTTGAGACACAGCTGAGCATTTAAGAAAAGCTGCGAAGGAGCTTCTTTATCTCAGGCTTCCAGTTTCTGTGGAGCAACAAACCCTTCTATTTTATCAGCAGGGGCTGTTCATATCCTACCTTGGATTCTTCAAACACAGAACGAAGTAAATCATCGCAAGGAGAACCAATATTGCACAAGTTAAACCCTTTCCCAGAACTTCTTTCCCACAGAGCCTTGTCTGAACACAGGAGAGGATATGACACATGTCTCTGGCCCAGAAGTGATATTGATTGACAGTCTGACAAGTTCTGTCACTCTGGTTTATTTATAGCATGTGCACTAAGCAATCAACAATCTCTCTAATATTTTTGGACAGTTGCTCCTAGTTTTCAGGATGAGTTTTGCTCATCCAAACACATCCCGTACCCAGACAGCTGCAGTAAGGCCTGGGAGGTTCGTTTTGGATGTAGGTGGGAAGAAAAACTGAGGTGGAATTGAAATTAGAATGGAAGTGGGAACGATCTCTTTTGTCCAACAGCTTGCAACTGTATTGAACCTTAGAAACTGGTCTGAAAGCAAGTTTTGTCTGAGCAAGAGAAAATCAGGGCAATGTTGAGTCCAAAATAGTGCTTCTGTCATTTTCTTAATATCTTTTTGGGCTTGTAAATTCTCCTAATTCCTGGCATGATGAAGGAAAGAGCTTCCAGCTGACGTATGGCGTCGTGCAACCACAAAGTCCCATGGAAGAGCTCAGAATTCTGTGCAAAATCTTTGCTTTTGCAGCCGAATTCCCGAGCAACCAGGATTCTGCAGCTCCTCAGGGCAGGGAGGCCCCACCATCCATGCCCTTGTCTTTGACCTCCAGCTGGGAGAAGCTCCTGCAGACAGGCAGGACCCCGTTGTGTCAGCGCTGTGACCCTGTGGAATGGAGACAAACAGGCAGTGCCACGTGTCCCAGCCGTCCTGCCAGAGACTGGAGGTTTTCCCTCCATCACCCCACGCCAGAGGCACCTCTGCCACTCCCAGCACTCTCCAGCCGTGCTTTCCTAGGAGTCTGTGCAATATAAAGGAAATGCTCATCAAAAGAAAATATTTCCCGCCAGATTCCCATGGGTTTTGTCGGGATTTCAGGGCGGTTGGGTTTGTCCAGGAGGTTGCAGAAGCACGGTTGTGTTATGGGTGATGCCTGTGGAGCTCCAGGCGTTGTGCTTACCATGTAAAATGTGGATAACCCATAAGGAAAATTCCTTAAGGAGTGTGTGCTTTCACACAAATGGAATTCACCACCCTCTGGATCAAGCTGTGAGCCTGGGGAGGGAGAGGAAGGAGACAGAAGGAGGTGCAGACGTCTTCTCACCAGAGAGGACCAGCACTGTTCCTTCCTCATCCTCTGCTCTGCAAGTCCAGAGCTGCCTCCCCTCCTGGGGAGCCTGCCTCCCCCTGTATAATGTCTTCACAATCCTGGGAACGTGGAGCTGGACTGATGGGATACTGGGAAGGAATTGTTCCCTGTGAGGGTGCTGAGAGCCTGGCACAGGGTGCCCCGAGAAGCTGTGGCTGCCCCTGGACCCCTGGAAGGGTCCAAGGCCAGGGGCTTGGAGCCTTCTGGGAAGGTTGGTTTTGCATGGCCCTGGGTAATGAGCAGGAAGTAGCTGCTGTTTATATAAAGGGAAGGACCCTTCAGGTGAAAAAAAAAATCAACTGTAAAAGGTCTCCAGGAGCGAGGTTGTCAAATGTGAGAACAAATCTTTTTTTAAAGCCGTTGCTGTGTCTGGTGAATCCACATTCATTTGACTGCTCCACTCTTGGGCTGATGAGGCTTGAAACAGTAATAAGGGGGTGGCATTTTTTCATGGGAACGAATGTATTTATTACCCTCAGAGCCTTCAGAAATGCTGGATTCTCAACCATCCATTAACTTGCTCTTCAGAACAGTTCCACCCTTGCTTTCAGCTTTTCCTCTATTTTTACATCCATTTAGCATGAGTGGGCTGGAATAGTTGCATGGCAAGGCAGCGAGTGAGTGATGGGGTAGCTGTGGTTATGTGGGATGATCAATGTGAAATGAAACCTGCTCCAGCCCCTGGGCTCCTGCAGCATCCAGGTGCATTTACCTGGCTGCTTGTCCAAGGAGAGGCATCAGGAGAGGTTTGGGTAGAACTCTCCATGGAAATGTGTCCATCACACAAATGGATCTGTGTGATGAGGGAAGAAAGGAAAGGTTATCCCATCCTTCCTGCCCTGAGCTGGCAGAGCAGGATTCACTCAGAGGTGTTTTAAACAGTTCCCATGGAGCAGGGAAGGTCTGGCAATGCCCTGTGTAAGAAGCTGCTCAGAGGTCACCTGCCTAAATCCCATGTGCCAAGGAATATTCCCTGGGGACAGCTCCCCAAAAGGCAGGAGGAGATGCATGGCCTAAGCCCGGAGTTCTGCAGCTGTGTGAGGAGCCAGGCAGGCTGGGAAGATCCTTCTGGAATGAGACTGGCTCATGCCATGGGAGAGCAAGCTTTGATGACACCCCTGCTGTGAGTCCTTTCGGAAATGCTGGAGCTCTTCATCTCTGGAGGCTGGTTTCCGATGCAGAATTAGTTCCCAGATATCCTTCTCAGCTCTTTTCCCTGTGTCCCCTCTCCATCACATAGCCAGGCACATTCTTTCCGGTGTCACTGCTCCCAGCAATCAACATTCAAAAGCCTTTGCTGCAAGTCTGGCTGGTGGAGGCTTTGGTGGAGCTGTGCCAGGGAGCCTACGTGGTGTCTGCTCTCTCATTTCTCGCTTCTGGGGTAATTCCTCAAGTACTAAATCTGCACATTCATTTCCCAACGTGATTTTCTGCAGGAATAAATTCCCAGTCGGTCTAAAGGGAATGGATTTACTGCAGCATGTAGTTGAAGGCGTGAAGTTTCTCACGTTTTTGTCCGGAGAAGGTGCTTGTAAATCCTATTTTTGAAGAGTTTCTGAGAGCTGGGCAATAAAGAATGAGAAATGCTGGATGGGCTTAAAATAGAACATGAAAGTGTTTTGCAGGGGAAAATGCTTTGGCTCCATCTGGCTGACCCGAGGAGGTGATTGTAAAGCAGATGGGGCTGCTGCAGCTCCAGAGCTGTCACTCAGCAGAAACAGAGGCCTGGACAGTGGTTATAGGGGTTTAGAGGGTGAATTAGTAAAACAGAATCACAGAATCAGATTGGAAAAGCCCTCCAAGACCATGGAGTCCAACCATTCCCCCCGAACTGCCAAAGCCACCACTGACCCACGTCCCCGAGCAGCACATCCCCATGGCTTCAGGCGTGGGGACTCACCTCTGCCCTGGGCAGCTGTGCCAGGTGAAGGAATTTTCACAATGTCCACCCTGAGCCTCCCCTGGCCCAGCCTGAGGCCGTTCCCTCTCCTCCTGTCCCTGTTCCCTGGCAGCAGAGCCCGACCCCCCCCGGCTGCCCCCTCCTGTCAGGGAGTTGTGCAGAGCCACAAGGTCCCCCTGAGCCTCCTTTTCTCCAGGCTGAGCCCCTTTCCCAGCTCCCTCAGCCGCTCCTGGGGCTCCAGCCCCTTCCCAGCTCCCTTCCCTTCCCTGGCCACGCTCCAGCCCCTCAGTGTCCTTCTTTTTGGGAGGGGCTCAAATAACATCTCATATTTTTCCACCTTGGAGCAATGAATGCCACAAGAGGGACAGTTTTGTGTGGCTGCCTGGCTTTTCCTTCCAGGGAATGTCGGTGGTTAATGAGCTCTCAATTGCAGCAAGTGTCGAGCTGGAGTCCTTGGCGGTTCAAGGAGTTGAAGTGTGGTTTTATAGTGCTTTGTCCTGCCCTTAGATAAGGGACTTTATCATCTGTCCCTGTAAAAATCCTTGTGACACGGCCACTTTCAGGAGTCTGCACTGCTTGAGACTCGTTAAGAAAAAGAATGAAGGAGAATATTTTGTCTTGTAAGCGAATGTCAGCTGCTTGTAGTGATTAAGGCCTTGATCAGATAATGGTCAATGAAACTACTCCTGAAAAAGTGAAATGGCACATGCTGGAATTGGGTGTTGTAAGGGACAATTCCCAGGGGGTGGGAGGCTGAGGCATGGACCAAAGCATGGGCCCTGTAGCCAAGGAGAAGCAAGTTCTCTTTCAAGGATTTCAAGAGAACCAAGTGCTTCAGAGCCTGAGCACTTGTGGATTGTCATTGGCTGGGTGTTATTAGATGATTTTGATACAGAAACATTTAAAATACATGTAAAATTAAAGGTGGCTTTAAAATACCTACTTATGCAGCCCCTGTGCTTTTCGCTTTGCACAGTTACTGTGCGGTGATTTTTAAAGCAGCTCAGTCAGTGCTTCCCAGAGCTGGAGTGCTGTGTGTTCTCCTTGGGGAGGAGATTAAATGAACACTGCCTTTCTTACTCCTATTGATTGTGGAGATGATATTAAATTAAAATAAGCCACAAAATAACTTTAGGTATCTTCTACGAGGAATCTAATAAATTTTGTTCAATATTTTTCATCTCATTTTCTTCCCTTCTGCACCACTGCAAAGCCTCAAGCCCCAGCAGAGACAGAGTCCTGTCATGTGCAGATCCATAGAAAGTAAAGGATATTTTCTTTCTGTTCCTGACATTTTCATGTCAAGTGGGTTTGAGCCTCTTGCTGTTATTTTTCATTCAAGGTGACGAGGCAGGAGGGGAGCAGTGTCAGCAGGAGGAACAGGGATTTACAGGAGGTCTCTTAGGTTTTCCAGGGGGAAAATCAGAGCAGGATGCCAGGTGCTTTGGTGTTTCCACCTTTCCTGAGCTCATTCCCCGTTGCTGGATCCAGACTTTGTCTTGTACCCAAGGGAATGTAAGACATGGGGACCGTTGTGGGGGACCACAGCTTTTGCTTCCATGTGGGAGCTGAGTTGGGATTATTTGGGGATGAAGAAGAGCCAACAAATAGATCCTAATGGCTCAAAACCAATAAGATATAAAAATTATAGGATTTTGGAGTAGTTTGAGTCAGAAGAGACCTTTTCAAGATGATCCAGTGCCATCCCTTTCCACTGTCCCAGGCTGCTCCATGCCCCAGTGTCCAGCCTGGCCTCGGACACTCCCAGGGATCCAGGGGCAGCCACAGCTTCTCTGGACACCCTGTGCCGATGTTTTATCACCCTCACTGTAAAAAATGTCTTCCTCACATCTAATCTAAATCAAGCTTCCTTCAGTTTGAAACCTTTCCCTTTGTCCAATCACAACAGGCCCTGCTAAATAAAAAATGGCTCATTTATTTTTAAACCTGCTGGATTTTGAATGCCGGGAATTTCCAGGCATGTTTCTCCTGGCACAAATTGCCCCAGATTCTGCTACTTTTTTATTTTTCACTATGTCCAAAAAAAGGAGCAAACCACATGAATTTTCCTGTACCTTTCCCATCTCTGCTTCCCCTTAAAATAGAAAGGACAAGTTTTCTTGCTGGAGGTCAGCACTTATCAAAGTTTATGAGATCAGAGTGGAAGATAGTGCAGAGCAGGGCTTCTTTTTGCATCCAAAGCTATTAAAGCTTCCTTGATAGAAATCATATTTATTTGAGCCAAAAGAATTCCAAAACCAGCCCTAACTTACCTTCAGAACAACAAAAGATACCACGGTGAGGAAGAGTCCTACCAAGCAGAAACTAAACCCCCCAAAAAACAGGAGAAAAACCGATTGAGTCCCCAGCCCTGGAGGGTTTTAAAATAGGTTTGGATGTGGCACCTGGGGACATGGGTTAGTGGTGGCCTTGGCAGTGCTGGGGAGTGCTTGGACCTGATGGTCCTAAAGGTCTTTTCCAAGTGAAACAACTCTGTGATTCTATAAATACACAGCTGCCTCCGTCTGCCTGAAATAAACCCTTCAGTATTGGGCTGGATGGAAAATCTTACCCAAAACCACACTTTTCCTGTGGTTTGATTTATTTCAGGCTCTTTTTTAACGTATAACCCCAATGTTGCAAATTTTGGTCCAGGTAAAGGAGGGCTTTTTTTCCTGAATTTGACAGTGGGTGAGTGCTGCTGGCACCTCAGAGGGCACAGGTGAAACATTTGTGACCACACAGGACTGTGTTTGTCATGGCTGGTGACTAAGGACTGCTAATTAAGGATTATTACTAAAGACTGCAGCAGTTTGTGGGATTCAGGGCTTATTTGGGGGGATTTGCCAGCAGCAAAGTTCAGAAGAACCTCCTGGAGCCCCAAGAGACTGTCATCTAGATCCTAATCCTTCGGGAATGAGCAAGGGGCTTCCCAACACCATGGCACACACACAGCCAACATCATCTGTGCCCACGGCAGGGGGGTGGAGTTAGGATGGTCTTTGAGGTCCCTTCCAATCCCAACCAGTCTGGGATTCTACCAAGCCAGGTGCCAAGAAGGTAAAACCCCGTGGAGAAACACAGGTGGGAGAATTTTAGGGAAAATACGCTTCAAGAAGTGAGCTGGAGTTGGTTTAGCAGCCCTGGCCAGATTGTCAGGAGGAAACAGGAGGAGTGTGGAGCAGTGAATATCCTGGAAAAGACATGGTTATCTTCTAATGAAGTGGAGAGAAGGGATATTTGTGATTTAAGATCCTCATCATTAATGCTCTGCTTGCAATCACTGGATCTGCAAATAACTTCCTAAGGAGCTTCTTGATTGCTGAAAGGCTTTAGATATTCCTGGGTACAATGACAACAGAGTTCCATGTAGCCTAAAAAAAAAAGAAGAAGATCTGTTAAACTGCTGCTTATCCAACGTTAACTACAGCAATTTTTAATTAACCTGATTTAGCAGCCAAATATATCACTGATGAAAATGAGAGGGTAGAACATCCAGTCATTTATTCCAGTACAGTGGTCATGATTGTTGAATTAGATTTATTCAAATGAACCTCAACATTTTGCCACAGAAGTCAGTGGTGCCAGGCTTTGAGAGCAGTGGGATTTGGGGCATGGGAGGGGGGACTGTGCTGTGGCTCTTTTGGTGCTCAGCTGGGGGAGTACCGACCCACGCTCGCTTTTATGTAATAAAATAAACTCTTTTAAAAGGTGGGTGTAAATCCACTGCTAATTACCTCCTTCCAGCCTCTGCTGGCAGCCAGCAGCCAGTATCAGTGGGGCTTGGCATGGAAACACTCTCCAAGGGTCATTCCATTGGCTCTGCTCTGGGATGAGGGCCAAGGGGACACACAGATAAACCGGGCGGTGACGCACAGCAAAGCCAAATTCTCCACCAGCGAAGCAGGATTAACGTGTCCCGTTCTCTCTGCCGGGGGGATTTACTCAGCAGCACCTGAGAAAGATGGAGTTACTCGGGTGTTACTCTTTTCAGGAGGGAAAACTTCCCAGAAATTGAAGGAAACAAAAAGCAAAGTGGTGACCAGTGGTAGGACCTGAGGGAACGGCTGGAGCTCTGCCAGGGGAGGTTTATGTTGGGTATCAGGGAAAGGTTCTTCCCCCAGAGGGTGCTGGGCACTGCCCAGGCTCCCCAGGGAATGGGCACGGCCCCGAGGCTGCCAGAGCTCCAGGAGCGTTTGGACAGCGCTGCCAGGGATGCCCAGGCTGGGATTGTTGGGGGGGTCTGGGCAGGGCCAGGAGCTGGACTGGATGATCCTTGGGGGTCCCTTCCAGCCCAGGACATTGTGTGATTCTGTGGAAAAGGAGCAGACCGAGGAGCAGAGGTTGTGTCTGTGGTCTCCACAGAGGACAGGAATTTCCAGTGAAGTAGGAGTTGGATGCTGGACACTTGCACTGTGTGGGTGCACACGGGCTCTGGGGTGTGCCACCATTTCCAGCCCCCCACTTCCATCACATGATTCCCCTGAACTCCCTCTGACCCCACCAAGTGAGGCTGATGCAAACTGAAGATGCTCTGCAGCCTTGCCCAAAGTGCCCATTAAACGCTCCCTGCGTGGCTCCGGAGGGTCCGAGTGCTTCCTTCCAGGTGGCCTGGCAGGTAACCAGCTCCCTCCTGGGGATGGCACTTGTGCAGCCATGGGTGAATACAGGGCTGGCATGTTTTCCTGCAGGATCCCTGCCTTCCCTTCAGCGAGAAACTCTGCTTAATGGAAGTGCTGAGCTCTCCAAAGTGCTGCCACGCAGCCCGGGAAAACCTTTCCAGTATGGCTGTGCCGGTGGGGTTTTGTACCTGAATCCCACGTTCAGAGTATGGATTTTCCCAGTTTTCTCCAAAGCACAGGAGCATTCCTGCATTCTGCACTCTGATCCTTGTTTCCTACAGGAATAAAGGTGCAATATTGATAATGTCACATGTAAGTCTGTGGAGCACATTCATGGTCCCTCCTATTCCCGGAGAATCCGCCTGTGTTTTCCCTCGGTGGCTTCTGTGCTCACACAGCTTGTTTATTTCCTTCCAGGGGTGCCAGCCTTGCTTGATTGATAAAATCCTAATTCCTGTTTTTCTCTCATTTCAGGTTATCCAACAGGCTATCCCACCGCTGCCCCAGCCTACAATCCCAACATGTATCCAACCAGCAGCCCCGGCTACGCCCCAGGTAAAAACCCTGAAAAAGGCCTGAAAACATTCCTTGCTCATCCATTCCCAAGCACATGCTGGAGATGAAAAATAATATCTCGCCCTTTGATTCGACTTTTGGTTGCTTGAGATGTTTCTTCCGAATGGTTTTGCCTCAGAAGAGCCACAGGATTTTAAAACTTGCTAGTGAAGCTGTCTGTGAGTGTGCAGCAGGAAGAGCTGCTTGCTTAAGGAACACAAAGCTGGACTTTGTGCTAGTCTTGCTAAACCCTCTCTCCCCTTAATTGCCAAGTTTTCGGTCTCCCAGTTGTTGTAAAATCAGAGGATCCCCAGGCTCAGGCACTTTCCAAGGCTGATGAAACAGGAATGAGGGGTTTGTTGCCAAAATCTTTTGGTTTTGTCTTCTCCACATCACAGTTTACACATATTCCCTAAAACTGTTTATTGTGGATGATTCTGGAAGGGATCTGTTGTGTTTTGTTTGGGTTTATGTGCTTTTGATAAGGTCTTTAGCTGCATTTCTTCCCATTGAAGCCTTAACATGGAACATGAAACAAGTTTTGTTCCCCTAGATGTGTGCTGGCCCCCCTCAAATTGCCCTGAAGGATAAAACACTGGAGGAATTAAATGAAAACAACTCCATAGAATAAGAAAAAGCCCATGAATTTATTAGTAGCTTGTCCTGCCAGAGGCTGGCAATGTCCTCCCTGCTCAGCCAGGAATGTAAATACTGCAGCATTCCAGCATTTTGGCCTGGATATTATAAAATGTCACTTGTCCCCAGTCGTGCTTGCAGCAGCTCCTCCACTGAGTGGGCAGATGGCCAAGGGAACACCCAAGTGAGAGGAAACCCCAAATCACTGCAGGACAGGGATTTTTGGGGGGGCCTGTATTGCTTCTTGTACATCTTAGACACCATCCTTGGGAGGGTGGAGGTTCCATTAAAAAACAAGTTGAAACATCCCTCAGAAAGCAACGTCCAAGGCCAGGTTGGATGGGCTTGGAGCAACCTGGGATAGTGGAAGGTGTCCCTGGCCACAGCAGGGAGTGGAATGAGGTGAGCTTTACAGTCCCTTCCAACCTGAACAGTTGAGAAAAGCAGGAGAGAACAAGGAAACTCAGGGAAAACCCTGAAAAGTGGGGTTCTCCCAGGCAGGCAGCAGCAAACCCTTGGACATCCCTTCTGAAGCCCCATTGTTCCTCAGGATTGTTCCACATGGAATAATCCCCCCAAACCTTGTTAGTCAGCAGCTTTTCCAAGACATTGGTTGTTCCCTACCTTTGTCCCCTTGGCTGTGGGGTCCTCTCAGGAAAAATGCTTTGATTTCTGCTCTATTTTATCACTGCAGTCCTTTGCAGAAAGCAGCTCTGCAGATTCATTAAGGCTAGCATTGCTGATTATTATTATTATTATTATTATTATTATTATTATTTTAAAGCCGTGCCAATTATTGTCTGTTGCTTTAGATTTGCATGATGTGGTCAGTCTTCTTTGTTCCAGTCAGCCTTTTGTTCATTCCCAGTGCTCCCTTCTCAAGTGCAATCCTAATCTTTCCTGACTTGCTTTCCCTAAAAAAAAAAAAAAATCCTCTGATCATTTTTGTCCCCCCTCACCAGATCTTTTTTTGTTGCACAGCTTAATGCTCAAGCCAGAGAGCTGCCACGGCCATTTGACATTTAAATTTCATTCCTCTGTTTCTCATCCTTAAAAAATGCTTTTAATAATTTCCATCTTGGAAATCTCCTGATGTCCAGAGAGCTGACAGGTCGTTTTGCATGGAGAACAAAAGCCCTGCAGTGGGTAACACAGCTAAGCACTGAACTAGCGAGCAAACGATGAGGATTAAGATTCAGAAATTAAAATCAGGATTAAAATGCTGAACCTTTTATAGAATTTCCCATAAATCTTGAGGCCAAGTTGGAGAGACCTGGTCCAGGTGAAGGTGTCCTGGCCCAAGGCACAAGGTTGGAACTGGGTTGTCATTTAGATCCCTTCCAACCCAAACCAGTCTGTGGCTCTGTTATAAACAATTTTGCAGCTCTTGAAATCAATACAATTTAATATCACAGCAGGATATTAAACCTGTTTAACCACTGTGGGAAGCAGGAGCAGGCTCTGCTGCTCAGGACCTCCCAGCACCACACCCAGGGGTCCCTTCTCAATGGAAAACAGACTTCCAGGAGAAAAAAAAAAAAAAAAAACAGCTTTTGAGAGATAACTGATAGAAATGAAGCACCATAAAATCTCCCAGCAGTGGGGACATGTGACAGAGTGACAGCATCCTCAGCTGTGTTAAATGGAATTGGGCTGAGCTAATTCTGTGGTTCAGTGGCTGAGTTAAAACCTGCATCAGTACAGAGAGTGTTTCCTCAGATTGAAGGAGCTGCTGTCACACAGGAGGCTGGAAACAACCTGGAGAGGAACATGCTCCTGGTGTCCTTCAAACACCCTGGGAATTGGCCTGGGGGTTAAAATCTTGGACTTGTGAAACAGCAGACTGATTCTGAGTGTGTTTTAAAGGGATTTTAGACCCTGAGTGTAAAAAAGAAAGAGATGCTGCATGTTCCCAGCAGAATTACGGCTCCTGAGCATCTCATCCATGGACAAGGTCCTGTTCCAATCCTCCCAGGCTGGGAAAGGGGTGGTACCTGCTGGCAGAAATCCCTCCAGCTCCCTAAAAAGCAATCACAAACCAAGGGTTCATCTGATTGTCCATGTGGAAATTACCCAGGCAAACGTGCCCCTTAATACTGCTTGGAAGAGAGGTTGGAAAGGGTGGGAAGAGCATCCTTTGCTTGCGGCTTCTGGATTTGTGGGATTGCGAGGTCTCTTGAACAGAACTGTTCTGTCCCAGCTTGATCACCCTCTCTGCTCCACCCTGAAGGTGCTCCTTAGGTGTCCCTTGCCCCAAACCTCATGAATTTTTTTAGGATTCCATGCAAAGTCTTGGCAGGAGATCAACCCCTGAGTGAAGATAAGTCCAGTGTTCAAATGCCACCTGCTTTTGTCCCTGGTGTTCTCCAAACACTCCCTGATGCCCTGCTGCAAATCAGCAAAGCTCATGCTCTTTTGACTTCATGGTTCCCAAAATCCTGTGATCCACGTGGGAAATTAAATGATGTAGTGACCTAAACTTTGTAACAGCATCAGAAAAGGATAAGGAATCAAGGAGAGGAGCTTGGAGAAGTCTGGAGTCCACTTGGTCCAGCACCAGTGAGGAAGGGAAATGGTAACTGCAGCCAGTCTTGATTTCTCCCTCTCCCAGTGCCGGGTTTCTAGTGGATATTTGCTGGTGTTTGAGCTCAAAAGGTGTTAAATTATTCCACAGATTATCCCTACAAGCAAGGGCATGAGTTTGACTGGATGATCCTTGTTGGTCCCTCCCAACTCAGGATGTTCTGTGATTCTATTAATTCCTTTCCATTCCAATTCCAGTTCGTGCCTTGTGTGATTTTCCTGTTGCATTTTCCCACAGTTTTTAGAGGGAGAGACACAAGGCAAAACACCAGCATTGCAAATTCAGGTTTGCAATAAGCCTGGCTTTTTAGGACACTGTTCTTAAACAAAAAAAATCCCTTTTAAGTATGCAAAAAAGAGCATCTAAAATCACTCTGCTGCAGAGACACGATTAAAAAAAAATAAAATTATGTATGTCTTCATTGAGCCTAGTGCATGTTCCCTCCCAGGCATTCTGCCTTCCTCATGGTTGTTTTGTTTTAACTTCCTTCATTAAAGCCTCCCTTTTTATTTTCCTGAAAGTAGGACACACACTTTGCTCGTGGAGGCTGGCTGAGGCTGGAGCTGTGTTTATTAATAATGCAGGGCAGAAGGAATGGCTTTGCAGTAGTGCCCTTGCAGAGCAGATCTGAAATCGGCCTCAGAAATTAGGGATCTGTGCGGGGATGTCGTGGGACAGGACGGAGGCTCCGATCCCCCATTCTTGCTTCCAGATCCTGCCCGCAGGGAATGCTGCTTTGCAGAAGGAAGTTGGAGCATCAGCAGTGCTCTGAGCCATCCTCCAGAGGTGCCCACTGACTCTTCAGGGACCCTGAGGGGTATCTTGGGGTCTGGAGGGGTGAATATCCTGTAGTGCCCCACAAGGCTTTCCAAGGATAAATGTTCCCATCATTTTGAGGCACTCAGGCATGGGATTGCCTGGGGATTTAAGCTTGTTGCAAACTTTGTTCGGGGCTGGAGGCTGTATCCGTCACAAATGAGGTTGTCAGAGGGAAGCAAGAAATCCTACAATGGTTTGGGTTGGAAGGGTTCATATTTTTGTCTTTTCTGCTTAAAATACGTCCTGAACTTTGCCACGTCGATTAAAGGTCCTGTCAGGAAAACAGAGCAGTCCCAGCGCTGCAGAGACCCACAGCTCACATTGTTTGCTCAGTTCCCAGCACTTGGTTTGCCAGGGATTAAACTGATAATGAGTAAAAGCTTTTTATTTTATTTTACTTATTTTTGGGCAAGAGGGTAACACAAATTCAGAAGGCACTGGTTGGAGGTGGCCCTTAAATGATATTAGATAGTCACGGCTGGACTGTGATCCCTGTGAATTATTGCAAAGGACCAGGAGGTATTAATGCTCCTGGAAGCCTCCTTGATCCACGTTTTGTGTAGTTTTAGGTGATGGATTCTCCGAGGATCCGTGATTTAATAAAGAATGTGTAGAGCTGTGGCAATCTCCCAGCCATCTCCAACCCAAATTGCCTTGATTTTGTGGCACGTTTAATGTGGAGAGGGAAAACCACAGAGGGAGGATTCGTGTAACGTTGGAATGAATTGTCTCATCAGTCTCGGAGATTAAAACCTCTGTGAAATGCAGAGGCAAAAATGAATCTGGTTCTGAATAAAAGCATAAGTGAAGCAGTTTCTGTCACAGTGCTGGGAGTTGCTCTCCAGTGTGATGTTCCCGAGTGCAGCCTACCATGGAAAATAAAGCAAGGCAGCCTGGAAATCCTTAATAACTCCCAAACCTTTGGGAGAGGGCAGAGACTTGGAGCAGAAAATGATCAGTGACTGAGTGGAGGAGAAATTGGGCTCGAATCTCTCATTTCCCACAAACCTCCTGGTTTTCTGTCGAAGGAGGAGGAGGGAGGAGCAGGTTTCCCCATCTCCAGCAGTGGAGCAGCATCCAGGTGGATCTCACACCCAGGAGTATCTCCCCCAGCTGATGATGGCCAGTAAAGCAGCACTGCTGGGTGTCCTCCATGCTCCTCATTCCTGTCCCCACTCCAGGAGAGTCTCAGGAGGGTTTGGTGGACCAGCAGACCTGCAGCAGCGCTTCCCTGCGCTCTCTGGGAAGTGGATTTCCATCCACTAGGATGTGTTGTGCTGCTGTGGGCTGTGTCTCCACTGCCAATTCCTCCTCAGCCTCCTCGGTCCCTCATTCCCAGCTTCCAGCCCTGTGGCACTGCAGATTTACAGCCGTACCTTCAGAGGGGGTTAATTCAGAGTCTGAGCAGATGAGGAGGGTGTGAAACATCTCTGCTCAGCCTTGGGGCTGCAGGAAGGTTTCCAAGCCCCGACCAAGGTGTGAGGTCCCTTCCGTGGGGCTCGGCACCCCAGGGGTAGGAACTTGGGGGGAAGAGATTAGCAAGGTGGTTCCAATGTGACATAAATGCAGGAAGTTGTCTGTCATTTCTCTGTGTGACACCTCCTGTCTGTCCCACTCAAGCCACACTTCTGATGAAGCAGGCCTGGCCCCAGACCTCCTCGTCCTGTGCCACCGAGGGCACCTTCCACCTCCCGGTGGACACCGGCACCGAGAACAGAACCTACCAGGCTTCTTCTGCAGCATTCAGTAAATAAACCTTTTCTTCTGGGGTTTTACCGGGTTGGTTTGTGCCTGCTTGCCTCCCCTGCTGGGGTTTGATTTGTGGACAGGGTTATTTGGGATCACAGAATCAAGGACTGGGAGGTTTGGGTTGGGAGGGACTTGAAGACCATTTTGTTCCAACCCCCATGGGCACCTTGCACTAGACCAGGTTGCTCCAAGCCCCATCCAACCTGGCTTTGATGGATTAAAACCATGAAGGATCATGAAAAGGAGAGCACTGACCCTCCTGCTGCTCCTGCAGAGGAGGAATTCCAATGGAGAATGTGAAACCTCTCTCTTAGCTGAGTGTTTGATCCCTGGGAGCAACCTGGGGTGGTTCACAGGTGTTTATCTCCAAAGGGAGATTATTCCCTATTCCCTTAAAACTGAAATTATTCCAAAATAAAGCCTGATTTTCAAGGAACATGGTTGAAACTCCCACCTTTTAGCCCAGCCTGGCTGAGCAGGAGCAGGGGGAGGAGATGCTGTTTAGGGATCGCAGTCAAACAGGCTTTTCCAGTGGAGCCTTGTCATCTCATCCCTGAAGAGGATAAGTAGTGCCTCCAGGAGGGCTGATAAGCTCCCTGATAAACCCTGGGATGCTTTCCCTGGTATGTGGGGTGTCCTCTGGCCCCTGCCTGACTGTTCCCTGCTAAATCTGGGGCATGAGTGGTGTGGGGTCAGAGTGTTCCTCACCTTCCAGCTACTCCAGACTCCCTTTTCCTGCTAAATTAAATCAATTACACAGCAAGGTGAGAAGAAGAAATATATGTAATTTTTTTAAATGAAAAGAGTTATTAAAAATAAATATTTAACAAGCCTTTGGGAAACTTTCTCTTGGAAAAGGGATGTCCCTACCATTCCTTGGGATAGGGGCATGGTCCAGCCCTCGGAGCAGCTCCGGGGCCTCCTCTGGATTGGCTCCAGCAGCTCCACATCCTTCTGCCGTTGGCCCCAGGGCTGGAGGCAGCTTTGCACGTGGGGTCTCACCTGAGGGGGGCAGAGAGGCAGAACCTGGTTGTGGACATCCAGTCAGTTCCTTATCCAGCTGAGGAATCCTGCTTGTGGTGAACCCTGGAAACAAGCGGAGATGGCAACACAAAATTCCCCACTGAGCTCTTTTTCCCCCCAGCCAGCCTTTCATAGGAAAACATTTCTGTGCAATCCAGGGCACTTGTGAGCTGCAGGATCAATAAGGCTGAGATTTCTCGAGTGACATGAGGGATTTAATCAGCAATTTTAATGGATGCTGGAGCTTAAAGGCTCGCTGCTGCTGAACCACAAAGCGGCAGCAGCACGGGCCACGCCAGCCTAATCCTAATAAGGTGTTAGTCATAATTAGGTTTTAAAATTAGCTGCCAGACAGAGAGGAGCCTCCATCATCTTGTGTCATTAAACCTTGATTTCACATTGTTTTACCTGCAGGTTGTTCTGTTTTTTCCCCAGTTTATAAACACAGCAGATTACATCTGCCTGGGCTATTATGCTTAATACCTTTTTAGTACAGGAGATAAACTGTCCGTGATTCATCAGTCAGGAAACCCCTGCAAGTCTTGGTATTCCAAGTGGTGAAACCACACTGGCTTGAGCAGGTCCACACCTCTAGACACCCTTCAGAGATGAAGTGTGATGCTGAGAACTGGCAGCCCCCGAGGTCTTTGTTTGAAAAAACGAGCTCAGAATAGAGGAAAAAAATGCATTAGATGGAAAAACAGGAGGTTTGTTGGTCTGTGGGTGACGTTGGGTTCCCGGAGGAGTCCTGATGGAGGAGGCTCCACTTCTGCGCTGATCAATACTTCAAACCTTTTCCACCTCTCATTTAAAGATGGTTGCTCTCCTGCTAATGTGAGTGAGGAAAAGGGTCACAGCTATTCCCCTTGTTAATTAACACCTATTTTTCCAACCTGCAGTAATCAGGAGGTGGTGAGATGCTGTTTGGGAGTTCCTAAATGCTCCGTGTGTTTTCAGTGCTTAAAGGATGATCTGGGATATTAGCCTTGAAATCTTGGCCTTTTCTAATTGCTGAACACTGGTGGAGTAAATAAGTTGAATATATTTGAGTGTTCTGGCTGAGCTGAGCCTTGACTTCTCCTCTCCATCCCACCCAGTCTTGGGGGCCCATTTTCTCACACAATGGCTTCTCCCAGCCCTCCTGCCAGCCCCGGCCACCATTCCATTCCTCACCAGCCATCCCAGCCCCTGACTGGGATCCCTCTTGTCTCTCTCAGGGTACACTGCAGGGACTCCCTACAAGGTGCCACCGACCCAGAGTAACAACGCCCCTCCTCCCTACTCGCCGTCTCCGAATCCGTACCAAACCGCGATGTACCCCATCAGAAGTGCCTACCCACAGCAGAACCTGTACACCCAGGTAGGTGCCACCTCCTGTCACCTCAGCTTCCTGCAGGGCTCTGTCCCCCGCACTCAGGGCTGAGCCATCTTGGTTTGATGGAGGTGCTGATAACACCTCGATATCCCTTCCCACTGAAAATCCTGAGCTGCTCAGAGCAGTGTGGCCCTACAACTTCCCTGGCTTTTCTTCTCCTCTTTTTTGGTGAATATCCAACTCTTCCAGCAGCTACAGTCTCATGGAGTGGTTTCCCTGTGCCTTGCTGAGACAGGAGCGTCTCGCTGATTGCATAATGTCACCTTCCAGTGCCTCTCCTGGAACTGCATAAGCCACTGGGGTCCAGACCCACCCCTGCACGCTGGTTCTTCTCTGATCCCAGCCACAGCATCTGCCATTTGTCCTGTCAACCTTCCTGAAAGAAAGAAGTGATGGAATAGCTGCCCTGCACCTCTTAATCCAGACCTTCAGAGGGTCTCTGATGGCTTTCACTAATGCACAGTAAAATCTCCCTTTTGCTGATTGAAATCCTTGTTTTCTTTCCTCCCATGCCTGGTTTGCAGGTCCTGACAGTGTTGCTGCCTGGGGACAGCAGTTCTCTCCCTCGTGCATCTCCTCATTTCAGGCCCTTAGTTACTTTGCATGTGAAGCTTTTTCTGTTGACTCCTTTTAGTCCCATGCATCCTTCTCCCCTTATTTCAAAACCCTGTGAGTCTTGGCAGCCTGGATTTTGGAGCCCCATTGGAAAGAAGAAGATGACACAATTCCTGGTCCCAAGCACCTTGGGATCATCCAGGAGCCATGGCTTGTCCTTTTCTTCCATCTCTTGTTCCTTTTCTACACCAGCAGCCACTTGTGTCCGGGCCCTGTATCATCCCACCAAAGGATGAAGGCAGCATGGTTTGTCCTGGATGGATTAACTCTTTGATCCCCTCCTCATCCATTCCACACATCCACAGGTTCAGGCCTCCAGGCACACGAGCTTGTCCATGGGAAGCCCCAGCCCTTCGGCAGGGCTTGAATTACAGAACCAAGGTATCCTTAGGTTGGAAAAGAACCTGGAGTGATGGTGGGATTTTTCTTTTTTTTTTTTTTTTTCCCCCTTCTCCAACAGGGAGCTTATTACACCCAGCCCGTGTACGCGGCCCAGCCTCACGTCATCCACCACACCACGGTGGTGCAGCCCAACAGCATCCCCTCGGCCATCTACCCGGCCCCGGTGGCCGCGCCCCGCACCAACGGCGTGGCCATGGGCATGGTCGCTGGCACCACCATGGCAATGTCAGCAGGTAAGGAGGGAACCCTTCCCCCGCTCCCAGTCCTGCACAAAGAAATTCCCCGGCCATCCACCGTGCTGCCCCAGCCTGTCGGTGCTCGGCCTCAGTCGGCCTTGGCACACGAGCGAGGAAGGTTTCAGCGCTTTTGCCCATAACTCAGTCAGAGGTCACAAAGCTGGCATGTAAAGGTTGTTTATTCTAATGTTATCTATAGCTGCGATGTCCCGCACNCTCCGGGGCACCCCCATTTCGGGGTGTCAGGTCCCCTAAATTAGACAGAGACATGTCGTGGGTTCCGACACCAGCCTTTATACACAGCTCACCTGCTGGTTTTGCAGGCGAAAATCCACTAATTTGCCCCAAAATCCTGATCTGACTCAGCAGAGGAGACCTTTGGTTTGGCTCACTCCTGTGTCCTTAGATATATTATCCTGTATCCTTAAATATATTATTCTTTCCTCTGTCTGTTCCATAAGTGAAGGAACAACCAGGTTGGTCCATCCTCAAGTAGTTGGATTTCTCTCGAGTTCCTTTTTTTAAGACACTTATGGTCATGTTTTTGTTTGACAAAACTAATATTAACCTTGGTTTATCTGTCCCAGTTCCTCTACATTTTATGGGCAGATTCTAACTGCCATTAATTGATAGTACATTAAGTAAGGATAGCGGCTGGTTTTATTTTTTCCAAAGCCTGTATTTTTCTCCTTAACAATTCTTAGGATTGTATATTGAATTATGCCAAGAAATGCATCATTCATCCTTTTGCATCTGCATTAGCTGTGAAATAGCAGTCTGTAATGGGACACAATCCCTATTCCAAGCAGAGATATTGCAGCCTGGATGTGACAAGAACCACTCTGAGAGATTTACTGTTGCTTATATTGAGAAGTGGATAAGTGTAATTAATGCATGTGGGATGTGTTAGAATTTCATTAATAACATTTGTAGAGAGATACCCAGAAACTGAGAATTTGGTTTGAGCACCCAGTTGCTCCCAGAACAGAGTAGCCCAGGGCTTTGTTCTCCCTTCCCATGAAGGCACTGTGCAAATTCTGACCTAAAATTCCTCTGTTGACCAGCTGCAGACTAAAAAAAAAGCTCATCTTAATTCCCCCTGGAGATCTGTTGGGTTTTTTCCTCATCTTCCTTTGCATCCCTCATCCCCTCTGGTTTATTTCAGATCTGTGCAGTGATTTGCTGTCCCAGTTTAGCCCAGTGCTTTCAGCAGGTAGATGTCAGCAGGTTGTGGCCAGCTCTGCTGCTGGTCTTTAGGGACAAGGAAAATCGGAAAAATCAAGGAAAACCCTTAAGGTTAAGGGCCAAAGGTAGCATGGAAAATCTGCTGGAGCTTCAGGTGGTTTTATTCTAATTCATGGTGCTGGCTGATCCCAATCACGTGGGTCCAACACCTTCGATTCAGGTCTGATAGGCAGAATAGTATCTGGGAAAAGGAAAAAGGAGGCACTGGTGCTGTCCCTGCCCCACTGCACCCTCGGGTGCCACCTCCTCTGCTCCATGCCAAGTGTGTCTCCCTGTCCTTGCAGGAACCTTGTTGACCACCCCCCAACACACTGCCATCGGAGCACATCCAGTGTCCGTGCCAACCTACAGGGCTCAAGGAACCCCCACCTACAGCTACGTACCTCCACACTGGTAAACCACTGGCCAATCCATGTGAGTGCTGCCTCTCGCTCCGAATGAGCCTCCAAACCCCATCCAGCCCGGCCTTGGACACTGCAGGGATGGGGCTTCTCTGGGCACCCTGTGCCAGGGCCTCCCCACCCTCAGAGGGAGGAGTTCCTTCCCGGTATCCCATCTAGCCCTGCCCTCTGGCAGTTTAAAACCATTACCCCAGGCCTATCACTCGGTTCCCTGACGGAGAGGCCCTCCCCATCTTTATGTCACTGCAATATTTCTTTTTCCCTGCTGGGAGATCATGCTGTTCATTAGCACTGGGGTTGCGTGAGACTGCCTGTGTGTTCCTGTCATGCTCAGGATCCCAGAAATCCCAGCTGCTTGCTCCTGGAGCCCTTGGCCCATCATGCCCAATTACCAGGACAGGCAGCTGATGGGAACGCAGTGCTGCCCAGGGAGAAAGCGGAGATCCCATCCAGCCCTGGGGTTATCTAAAATCTCTGTGCCACACAAATTACGCTGGGCTGATCCTGCCCCTCCCAAATTGGTGTGCAATTAGCAGGGAGCATCCCATCTGCATATTTGTGATCCTCTGCACTGGGTATCACCAGCGAGCTGCTGCTTTCCCAGCTCCCTTGCCTGAGAAATCGCCCGCAGGGATGGTTAAATTCCTTATGGATCAGCTCCACGTGGTGCAGGGGTGCAGAGAGGAGGAGAACATCCTTCTAACTCCCTGTCCTTAATGTGTTTGCTCTCTTCCAGATCCGGAGTCAAACATTGTATGCAACTACACAAGTCTTACATCGGTGCTGCGGCCGCTGGGCTGCAGCGCCTCGTCTGTTTGCAAGAACAAAAGAAAAAAAAGTGCAAGGGTCACTTTATGCATTCTTTAGTGGTTTTTGTAAAAGCTGCTTTTTCTAATCTTCTGCCTCTTTTTTTCCCCCCTCCTCCCCCTTCCTTCTTCTCCCACATGAATTGTGTAACACACATACTGACACTGAGCAATAGTCAAGTTCTCTCTTCGGTCCTATCATTTGAAAGCTCAGAATCTTCACTTTTCCAGCATTGCCCAGCTGAGTGGCGCAAAGATCCCCCCCACTTCTTGTTCGTTTGGGTTCTTTTTGTTATTTTTCTGTTGTCGTTGTTGTTGACAAGAGCCTAGATTTTTTTTGGCTAGTAAGAGTGGTTGATGTTCAGGGTACTATGTGAAAAGCACAGCGCTGGTAGGCAGGCTTATTCCGATTTGGTTTGGGTATTTTTAGTTGAAGAATATAAATTATTCAATCTTCCATAACATATTACAAGAAAATTGGTGTCTTCCAGATAGCTGTCGTGATAGATTATAAATGCATTATCTGCAGTGGAATTCTGAACTCATCCCTTCTTTTTGTAGGAGTAAGAGAATATAAATATAATTAGCAACGTAACACACTTGTCTTAGGAAGCATGAGGACTGGTCACCAGCGGGTCTTTGGTCTGCTTTTTCCAACTGGGCAAACGGATCGTGGGTGATGGGAAGGGAGCAGCGGGAAGACGCGTGCCCTGGGAGCATCTTGCACCTCTTGGGAAAATGGGATGCTCCCCCTCAGCCACGTCCTGGGGCGCTGTGAGGGAGAAGGCGGCTCCTTCCTTGCGTGGCTGCTGTTTGCAGGCAGAGATGTGCTGGGCAGCTGCTGAGGGAAGCAAGGAGATGTCCAAAGGTTGGGCTGAAGAGCTTCTCCGGGTCCAAGGGTTGATCTGGAGAGCTTTTCTTGGTTCTGGGTTTGGTCTGAAGAGCTCCTCCAGAGGTAATGGTGGTGTGGGAAAAGAGAGCATCTGGTCGGTGGAGATGAGTCCTCAAGTCAGGGCGAGGGGAAGATGGGTGGCTTCACCTTGCACCCATGGTGTCGGCAGGGCTGAGACCAAACTGCGCTGCCTCTGTGGCAGTCGAGGTATCCCCCTCCCATTCTTTGGGTTACAGCTCCGAGACTTCCAGGAGAAATGTTCGTCCAAGCACAAATACCAGCACCACAGAGGAAGGCCGGGGAGGGGGATGATGTCTGGCTGCTCTGCTTGGAGGGGTGGGAGAGGAGGAAGCAATAGCAATAAACACGTCGCCTTCTTCACGGGAAGGCACCTGGGAAGAGGTGACAGCAGGGAAGGTGCTCCACAGTTGACATGGACCAGGATGGAGGACACCAGGCAGGCAGGGGCTGTGGGCACCAGGGTCATTTTGGGGGGGTTTGGCTTACCCTGGGACAGGGGGACAGGAAGCTGGTGACATCCCCCCTCGGGGTGTCCAAGTAGAGCAATAAGTTGTCTTGAGGGCAGCAGAGGGAGTTTGGATTTGCAGACAATGCTTGTGGCCAGTTTGTATTTAAATCCTTGTCACTTAACCCAGCATAGAAACAAGGCTTTTGGGATTTTATTGGTTTTTTAAGACAAAAGCTTGGTTGGGGTTTTGATTTTTGCCTCAAGTGTGCCAAAAGTGTTCCATGCTCTCCGTGGTGTCTCCCAGCTTGGCTTCTGCTGCCACTGGGAGGAGCTCCTGGAGCTGCTTCCCTTGAGCATGGGCCAGATGGGGAGTAACAAGCCTAGGGCTGCCAGGAGGACTTTTCCTCCCACTGTTTTGGTCCCAGGTGGTTTGTCAGGTTGGGTGTTGGCATTGGCACTTCTGTTTGGGGGTCATTAGGTTGATTCTGCTGGTTTTAAAGGAAATCTAGAGCAAAGCTCTGGTTGACCTCCTCAGCCTCAAGGGGAACAAAATGGGGGAAGACTGCACACCAGTGCTGTGGGGGGGGGAAGGGGCACCCTTGGGTTGTACTTCAGGTTTGTATAGAGGGAAAGGAGAAGGAAAAAAGGAGAAAAAGAGCCAATAATCAGCAGGTTCCCCATTTGGCTTGGCAAAGCCAAGGATGAGTAAAGAGCAACGAGACCTTGGGAAATAACACCACTACATCGTCCTTCCACTGTTTGTAGCACGTTGCAGTTAAACCTGGGCCAAAATATCCCCAGTAGATCCCAGGAACTGAAGACTTCTGAGATCCCCTTTTTTCCCCCCTCTCGTGTTGACTTTGTGTTACGTACCAGGAGTTGTCTGTCAGCGTCAAGCCAGGTCTCCCAATGTAATAGCACTCTGGTTTGCAGGATCCAGTGAGCTTTGGGATCCCAGCCCGGGCTCTGCAAAGGACCTCTCCCAGCAGACATCATCCCACCACTGTCCCAGACACCCTGCACCACTTTAGGAACAACTGCTAAAAGTTTGGCCCATGTGTGGAAAGGAGATGTTGGGCTTTCTCCTGGAAGGAAAAAAAACATTAAAGGTGGGGGAGAAAGCCCCAGGAGTTGAGTGTGGTGGATCACCCAGTGTTCCCACTGATGAGACCTGACATGGGGCAGTTGGGTTTTAATTCCTTCACTTGGATCTATAGCAGATCCAGTGCTCCTCACCCCATTATTCCCAGGCAGAAATACTCATTAACCAAGGTGTGGAGAGGTGAATATTTGCCACCTGTTGGGCCAGAGGCTTTAGGGAGGACACTGGTAACCAGCCTTGAGCCACTGTGTGGAACCAGGGCCACCACATGGCTCTGGGGCCACCACATGGTGCCAGGCTTTGGTAGCTTCTTCCCAAGGTGGCTTCATGGGGCTGCAGTGGTGGGGAGATGCTCCCTCCCCTTTCTTTAATCCCAAGTCCTTCCCTTGGTCACGTCATGGCTTAAGTGAGGGTCATGGGAAGGTCACAGTGGAGGACACTGATGGGGGCCACCAGCTTCTCAAATATTCCATTCCAGCAAAGCTTTGCTGACATTGGTCGAGGAAAAGGGTTTTCCACGGTGAAGAATCACACCAAGGCATTAGTGGGGAACAGCAGGAGGGGTTAAACCATCCTTAGCAGCCACTGAAGTGTCTGAGATTAAAATTCCAGCTAAAGAGGAAGGAAAATAACTCTGAACCGTTAACCCATCCCTGCCCTTACCTTTGCTTTAAACATGAGCTGCAATGCGAGATTTGGGGGCAAATAGGATTTTAGTGATGGTGGTGACCCCCAAACCCCAGGAGCCCCTTGCAGCCTGAAGCCGTCACACCTCCAAGTGGCTGCACCCTCCAGGCAAGGATTTGTTCCTGTATTTTATGAATAATAATAAATCACCCAGTTCAGCATTGTTGCAGTTTTGGGATGTAATTCCCAGGAAGTGTTATTGAAGGGGTTTGTTTTAATGAGGGATGTTCAGAGCATCGGGTTTTCCTCCAGCCACCGGCATCCCGCTGAATCTGGTCCTTCCCCAGGAGACACCTCCCTTTGCTGTCCCCTTCCTCTCCTCCTGCAGCCCCACAGGGAATGTGGGGTGATGTGGTTCCCAGCTGGAGGGCATGAAATGGGATCCTGGTGTTTTAGGGGGGTGCAAAACAACATTTGAGGCTTTATTTTTGGTAAAATCCAACCAGCCAACAATAGCAATAAGAGCTGCTGGATACCCATAAATCCAGGTAGTTTTGGTTTGGGGTTTTTTTTTAATTGCCAATATTTTCAGGCCCTCCAACTCTCATCCCCAAACTGTGGTGACCCTCTGCCCATCTTCCCTTCGCTCCTGAGCCGGGATCAGCCTCCAAATATTTTCTCTGTTGTGTGTTAGCATTCCCCTAGGGAAAAAAAAAGGAAAATAAAGCCTGCTATGGAGAGTGGGAGGGAGGAAACCTTGGAAAAGGTGGTTTTGTGGCATGTTGCACCATGGCACTTGGAGATTCTCTGGCAATCAGGTAAAAGAACTTGTGGGAATGTTTGCAGGGCGGGAATAGCAAAATACGTGGTTTGACAGGAGCAATTCCCGTTTGGAAATGCTCGATTGTGCTGCTTGTGGGGAATAATCTTGATGCAACATGGCCACCTGCAGCCTCCCTGCGTCCTCCTGCAAGGGATGGAGCGGGGAGATGGAATTTTCCTTGGGGGCAGAGGGGTTCAGGATCAGGGGAGGGATTTGTGGGGAAGCATGGTGAGGTGCAGGATCACACCCAAACCCTCCATTCCCACAACATGGCCTCAACCCACGCCAGGCTCCCACCCCTCTTTCTATGTAATTAATTTTTAAATTAATTTCGACCGCCAGACCAGCTCGTTTTTAAGTGTTATTGGACCTCTTAAATAAAAATAAATACCAAAAAAAATTCCCCAAAATTAAAAAAAAAAAAAAAAATTTAAACCCAAGAGTAACCACGTCTTCCAAGTCTAAATCTCACAGGTGTGTAGGGAACATGGCCTTGGACTGATGCCCTGGAGAACCCCACAGCCTCAGTTTGTCCATCCAAAGTGTGAATTTGGGGTTATTTTCCCATTTGTTTTCTGTTCTGGTTTTGGTTCTGAAGATCAGGTCGTGATCTCCCTGACAGATTTCAGCCAAGAGTTTGTAACTGTATGATATTTACTGTAAGATGTAGAACATTCGATAACTATTAAAATGTTTCCAAAAAAAATTAAATAAATAAATAAAAGAGCCCGAGAGGGTTTGGTGGTTGGTTTTTTGGCACGATGATGTCATGGAGAGGTGAATGAGACCAGCCATAAACCCTTTTTTTGGGTTGATGGTTGAGGTTGATGGTCTCCAACCCAGCCTTGGGTGGGTTATCCCAGTGATCCCAGCATGGCCAAGCCAGCGTGATCCCATAGAAGCAATTCCTTTGGAAAGTGAAGTGTGTGATCTTCATGGTGAGCATCACCACCATGTCCTCCTGAACTGAGACTTTGGAGAGAGGATGGATGGATGGATGGATGCAGGTGACCAGCTTTGCCCAGAGCAATCCGTGCCCCAGCTGGGTTGTTGGGAAGGGGGGAGTTGTTCCATGCTCCAGTGATTTATTATCCTGCGATGCTGAGCGCTGGCAGCTGGTGATGGAGGGAAATCGGGAGTTCAGGATGGTCCTGGAGAGTTCAACAGACCCAGGGGGTGACCATGAAATGGCATCCATTGTCTTCTGTGCTTCCAATGGAGCTGTGCTGTGGCACCGTGGTTCCCAGAGATGACGATTCCTGTGGCCACCACCACCGGCATCGCAGCTCCTGGAGTTATTATCCATCGGGCCACCACACTGTGGCCACCACCAGGCCTCAGGGACAGAGAATCCTTCTCACCAGCCAAGCGAGACGTTGGATTTGCCGTGCTGCTGTGGGACACCTTGGTGGCAGGAGCAGAAGCTGAGCTGCCACCTGCAGCACTTCAGAGCTCTGAGCGGGACTGGCTTTCGCACAATGCCCAGGGTCCTGCATCCCCTCCACGGGGTCTTTGTGGGTGTCACTGACCCCGAGGCAGCCCCCAGGCCAGGTGCCTGCTGTGGAGGACAAGGGATAGACCACAGGTGAGCCTGGATTGGGCCCTTTGCACCACCCAGGGTGGCAGGAGCCACTCGCTGTCACTCATCCATGACTGCCACTACCCAGCCTGAGCCTCCCCTGGCCCAGCCTGAGGCCGTTCCCTCTCCTCCTGTCCCTGTTCCCTGGGAGCAGAGCCCGACCTCCCCCCAGCTGCCCCCTCCTGTCAGGGAGTTGTGCAGAGCCACAAGGTCCCCCCTGAGCCTCCTTTTCTCCAGGCTGAGCCCCTTTCCCAGCTCCCTCAGCCTCTCCTGGGGCTCCAGCCCCTTCCCTGGCCACGCTCCAGCCCCTCCGTGTCCTTGTCGGGAGGGGCCCAGAGCTGGATGGTCACAGCAGCAGCGCTGCTGGAGGAGGGGACAGGGGGACGTGAGCGAGGGCACATGAGCCCGTGCAGCTGCCCATGAGTCACGGAGCAGCCCCCGGCCGTGCCACCCCGTGCCAGCCCCCGCCAGCACCCTGCGGCGTGGGACACCCCCTCGCTCCTGCTTCGCTGTGTCCCTACAGCGTTAATGCTCCCTCCTCCAGCCCTCAGAACCCCTTTCTCCAGGAAGGACCCCCAGGGCTCCCCACCACCCTCCCTCCACACCCCCTCACCTCGTGGGGCCGTCGGTGCTGTTCAGCCACGGGGGTCACATCCCGCTGCCGGCGGGGAGGGGACCACGGAGGGGCTCTCCCCCTGCCTCGCTCCTCATCTCAGGGATCCGGGACACCCGGAACCTGTTGGGTAGCATCACGTCAGCCTGTCCCCCACCCCCTGCAGAGGGGACACACACCCGGGGGTGTCCCTGCTTACCTGCCGATGGAGAGGATGGTCACCTCGCTGGGATGAGCTCCGGGTTTGGGGGCCTTGGTGGCACTGAGCGATGGCAGCACCTCGGGCCACTTCTGGCTGCAGCGGGCGCACGGGGCCGGTCCCTGCACTGTGTGCAGGTGCTGCTCGTGGTGGCAGGCGGGGGGAAACTGAGGCAGGAGGTGCAGCCTGGGAAGGGGAGATGCCATCAGCGTGGGGATGGTCCCACCATGAGGGGTCCTCAGTGCAGCCTTAGGGGGACTCTTACTTATTGAGGGGGGCACAGCTCGGTGGCATCAGCTGTTGCCTCTGGTGCTCCTTCAGCAGCTCCTCCAGCGCCGCTGCGTTTTCTGCGTGTGGGAGGACACCAAGGAGTTGGGGGTCACAGGGCTCTGGCCCAGGTCACCCCCTCTTCCCCCTTCCCAGGGACCCCCCGACCTTTCTTCTCAGTGATCAGCCGCACCAGCACCCCGATGGTGTCCTCGTTGGCATCCTCCAGCTGATAGATGGAGCTGGGACCTGGAGGCAGAAGTTAGGGAAAACTCGGTGATGGGGGATAAGGCACCCCAAGTACAAGCGGGATACCCTGGGACAGTGAGGACCAGGAGCCACAGGAATGGGCTGAGCCAGAGGAGATGGATGTGGGATCACCAAAGGTGTCACAGCACAACCGGGGCTCACCGGTGCCGCCGGGCTGGGGCTCCTTCCTGGCGGTGCAGTGATAACCCTTCTTCTTCAGCAGGTTGCAGACCAGGATTCCCAGCAATCCCATGGCACAGAAGACCGGGACGATGGTCAGCACGGCCGCCTGCGCTGCTGCCGCCTCCTCCTCTTCCTCACCCAGCAGGGTCACCCGTGTCCCATTGGTTCCCGGTGCCCGGCCCGGCATTTCGGGGCTGCGGGCTCTCCGGTGGCCTGCAGGGAGGCACGGGATCAGCCTCAGAGAGGGGCTTTGTTGGGATTAAATCCCGTTTCCCCAGGAGCCCTGCACCCCAGGGAAGCAGAAGCCACTCGTGTCACGAGCAGAGGTGTCCTCAGCTGCCGCATCCCAGCAGGACATCGTGCCCCATCCCGAGGGGGACAGATCCCGCCTGGCGTCCCCGGGGCGAGGGCCGGCACAAGCTCCTCCATCACCGCCAGCCCCGGGGTGACACCTCCGGCTCGAGCACCCACCTGGGCACCCCGGGGTGCTGCGGGGAGCAGCGGCGCAGGGCAGGCACCGGCCCCGGGGCTCCCTCTCCCCTCCGGGGCTGTGAAACCTGCGGGGTGGGAGGGGAGGGTCAGGACCCGGCCCCGAGCGAGGGCGGGGCTGGGCTCACGGTCCCCCCGGCTGGGCTCACCCCGGCAGGCAGGCTCCGCAGCGGCTGTCGCTCGCCGCTGTCCCCGCTGCCACCAGGATCCTGTTCCCGGCGCTGCACTGCGTGTGAGCGGCGCAGGACGCGTCCCCCAGGGAGAAGGTGCCGGGGGGACAAGCTCGGCAGGTCCCCGCTGGATCCTGCGGCGAGGGAAAGGGGGCTGAGCGACGGGCGGGCCCCGCGCCTTCCCTCCGGCTGGAGGTGCCGCGGGTGGGCACGGCTTACCCCGGTGGGCTCCTCTCCGGGCGGGCATCCCGCTGTCCCCTGTTCCGGGGGACTGCAGCTCCCGGCCCCCTGGGCAGGTCTGCTCAGCACCTGCAGGAGGATCAGAGCGCTCAGTGCCGGCTGCTGCGGCTCCCCCGCTGCCTGTGCCGGCAGTGCTGTTGCTCCGGTGGCACTGTGGCAGATGCCATCCTGTCACAGGCGATGCCATGGGTGCCACCCTCTCGCTTGCCCCACGGCCAGTGGACGCCTTTCGCCAGTGGTGTGCGGGATATGAACCCACTGGACGCACCAGGATGGACGCAAAGCCATCCCCATGCCCTTTATTAAGGCTATGGGGTGGTGTTTGAGCATCAGAGAAGCAGAGGGGCGGGATGGGGCAGACGAGGCCATACTCACCCCCAGGACGGTGACAAGCCACCAGTGCATCCCGCTCCTCTTCATCACCAGGGGAGACCTGCCCAAGGGGGAGCACCGGGGTCATCATCCAGGGAAAATCCCACTGGAAAAGTAATGTGGGGGCCCTTTTTCTCCCCAGTGGGAAGCTCCGAGGCATCTGCCTAAATATCCCTACAGCAGCAGTCCTGAACCATCCCCCAGAAAGGTTTTTTTGAGAGATTTCATGGAATGCCCGGCATCACCCCTTCCCTTGGAGATCCCAGCTCCATCCCAAACTGGAGAGGGACCAACCTCAGCCGTGGAGTCACACCATTCATGCAAGGAGCAGGGTAAGGAGCAGATGATGCTGAAAAAAGTCAAAGAAAGGTTTTTCCTGCTCCCGAGGAAATCCTTTTGCATCTGTCACAAGGAAATGAAGTCACTAAAAAAAATAAAAATATATTTAAACAAAAACTGGAACAAAACAAAAGGTGTTTCCCAGAGTCTCATCCTCCCTCTTCGGGCTCAGCAACTGGCTGTTAAAATTAAAATCTATGCTGACAGCACATGGGAAGGAAGGAAAAAATAAATAACAACCCAAACCCGGATCCAGCCTCCTCATGGAAATCCTGCCGCCTGCATGGAAATCCTGCCGCCCGCATGGAAATTCCCCCCGGTCGTCACGGTCCTGTGAGAGCCCCGGCAGAGCTTCGTTACAGCCTGTGCCTGACGAGTTTCTCCTAATTAGTGGCCGGCACCACCCTGAGATGCAGCCAGTTACACGCGAGGGGCGTCCTGGGGGCGAGCGGGGCTGGGCCGGGTGTTTACAGGACGTGGGCTGGGACACGGTGGAACAACCCGAAACGAGCATCCTCCGTGCTCCAGTTCCCCCCAGTAGCTCCCAGTACAGGAGCACCCCTCGGGATGCCAGCATGGAGCCGGCCAGCCCAGCTCCTGAATCCCCCTGGGATTTGGGATGCACCCCTCCAGCACAAAGGGATGGTGATACTCGTGAGAGCTCTCCATCCTCTAATCCAGCACTAAGAAAACTCGAGTTTAAGCCTAACGTGAAGCACTTTAATCTTCTGGGGCTGTGGAATTCAAGCACTTTAGGGACACACCGAGTTGTTTGGGGACCTGCTCTGCTGGGGAAGAAATGGCCTCAGGAGGGCACAGGAAAGTCCCACCGTGGCTGAGGGACCACGAGCATCCCGGCTCACCAGAGCATTCCAGATCTTGATATTTGGATCTAAACACCACCAGGAGCAGGAGTAAAGCTGACCTGAGGCCAAGCTTAACCCAAGGATTAAGGACATGCCTCAGATGCCCAAGATGCTGCCATGGGGATGCAGGAGGTGCAGGGACCAGAGGGTGCCAGCTCCTGGTTGGCACTGGGGCTTTGCCCAGTCACAGCCATCCCAGGGCTGGGGGCAGCTTGGGACGATCCCAGCTGGGGCTGGGGGATGCAGGCACAAATGCTCAGCTGGTGATGCTGGGATGCCCAGCTGCCCTGACACACTCCTAAAAATGACAGAATTTGCCCCTCCAAGAATCAGAGGAAACCAAAAAACAACCCCACCAGTGTCAGACCTGGCTGCTTTTGGGGACACTCCAAGCTCCACCACCCCCGTGCCCAACCTGACTGGTGCATCAATGCCAACACACCAGAAAAGGCGACTCGGTTTTGGAAACCTCCCCAAATCCCTCCGGGTCACACGAGCCCTTTATTCCCGTTAATACAGTCTGTAACCTAAAACTGCCCGCTGGGATTCCAGCGAGGGTTTCCCCTCCATGTGGGGGAACAGGGTTTCAGCCGATGGCTCCTGCAGACAAACAGAGGGAAAAAGGAGCAACTGTTCGGAAAAACTTTGGGGAGCAGCTGCTGGAGACAGCCTGGGACAAGGAGGGGATTGTCCGGCAGATGGAGCGAAACCCGGCATTATCGCACCCCCCGGGCCCCATCGGAGCTGTGCGAACAAGCGAGCCGCCACGAAATTCCAGCATTAAAGTCAAATGATCCCGGGGGCAGCGCTGGGACCGCGCACAGCCCCGGCGGCGGCACGTCCCGGCCCCGTCTCGGGGCGCAGCCCCGCACCGCAGCATCCCGGCTGATGCAGCCCTTTGGCTCCGAGCCCTGTGATTTTCCAGCTCTGGCAAAAAAAAATAAAAAAAAGAGAGACCCGACACGGCTCCTACCCTTTCCCCAGGCAGCTGCAGCTGAGTATTCCTTAACCTACTTTTTCCTCCTCTCCACCCTTTATTTTAACCTACTTTGGCGCTGCAGCAGCCGCAGCCTCCCGGACCCGCCGGGCTCTCCCCAGCGCGCCCCGCTCCAGGCGGAGCTGCCCCCGCGCCCCGCTCCGTTTTAGGGATAAGCCCAAGACAACAACGCTGCCAACCTCCTTCAGCGCAAAGCGGGGGTCGAGCACCCCAAAAAGCACCAGGCCCCCCTCCTTGCGCAACCCAAAGCTGCGGAAACCTCAACCCCAGATCCCCCCAGGGGGGAACAGCCCTTTAAGGCGGAACAACCCGAGCGGCCCCGGGCAGCGGGGGTGTCCCTGTGCGGGGGTGTCCCTGTGCGGGGGTGTCCCTTACCTGTCCCCGCCGCGGAGCCGCCGGGCTCCCCCGGGGCCGCCCCGTCGGCCGCGCCTCCTCCTTATGAATGAACCCGCGGGCGCGCGGCTCCGCAGGCCCCACCCCTTCTCGTGACGTCACACACAGAGGCCACACCCCTTCAGTTTGGCCACGCTCCCGCCCGGGCCCCGCGGCAGCGTCACCTCCCGGCCGAGGCGGGCACTGCGGGAATTGCGGGAACTGCGGGAATTGCGGCGGGAACCGGGCCGGGGGCGGGATTTGTAGGGGATGGGCTTCATCCCACCCGCGGGGGGGTTGGGGAGAAAACGGGAACAACCAGAGCAGCGTGGGTTTTACCTGCCCAGCCGGAAATCTAAAAAAAAAAAACCAAGGATTTTCTTTTTTCTCCCCCATACGGGGGGCGCCCATGAGTGCTGCGCCCCGCTTTCCTACCTGTCCTACAGCATGCCATGCCTTGTCCTTGTCCTCTTCCCTAGGGGACAGTTTTCCTACAGTTCCCTGTTGCAGTCTGGTGTTCCCTCTGTTCCCCTCAGTGTTCCCCAGGGCAACCTGGTGTCGCCTATTCCGGCCGTCCAGTGTCCCCCATTTGTCCACCCGGGGAGTGCCACATCCCGATGCTCTGTGGCACACGGGATGGATGTCCCGATATCCCCCTCAGGGTTATCCGGGACAGAACAGCTGCACCCCAGTAGTGGAAACGGTTTCTTCCTCCCACCAGGATCTTCATCACCAGTGGCACTGGTGGGTGACATTCCCGGTGACGCCAATGGGCCGTGGGAGCCGTGCCCATCCTCATCCTGTCCCTGCCACCCCATCCCGAGGTGAAGGATGAGACCACGCTGGGATCATTCTGGCACGGGTTACCTTTAATAACAAAGAGCCCCCAAGTGACCGAAATCCCCCCCTGCCCTTTCCCGAAATATCCTCATCATCCCAATTATAGCACACACCCACTCACCCCGCTGACGGACAGACGGATGGCTCCATGTGGGATGGCAGCATTCCCGTCACTCACCCAGCTGTGTGGGATTGGGGACACCCTGATTCATCCCTGCCACCACGGTTGTCACGTCTCCCATGGGGACAACAGGGCATCCCAGTCTGGGAGCACTGATCTCGCCCGGATCCTGGGGTGAAAGCAGGAAAATGGGGGAGAAAAAGGGCAAATGGGGGAGGGTTGGTCCAGCAAAGTTTCATTTTTAGGGTCCCCCACACTGTCACCCCATTTTAAGGGTGGGGGGACAGCCCTGGTGGCTGGCAGGGAATGTGAAGATGATTGTTCTCATCCAGAGATGCTTCAAATGGCAGCAGCGCTTTCATCCCACTTCCCAGGCTACGAAATCCCACCGGGAATCACAGAGAAGGAGGGGGGAGAACCCCAATTTCCTTCCCTCCTCCCCTCCATCAGCTCCCCCTCTCCACCAGCGTGGTCCGGCTCCACCCGTGGGGTCAGGCTCTCCCTCGGGGCGATGAACCGGCAACTTTTAATCCCTCAGCTCCGGAGTGGAGGGACGGGCAGCGAGATGATGATGCCCCTGACCCCCCCAAGCCCCCAAATAAATAAGGATGTTTATATATATATAATATATATATATATTTAAAACAAACGAACAAACAAACAGAGCTATCTGGGTGCTGGCGATGGAGCGAGCAGGTTAGCGGGAGGCCCGGGCCGGGGGGGACACCGCGGGCGGATTGTCCCTGGGGTGGTCCCGCGGCGTGGCCGGGGGTCCCGGCGGCCGGGGGGGTGG
>VXAD01008731.1:327743-340910 GCA_013399195.1 Dicrurus megarhynchus
CTCGGCTTCTCGGCCCCTGCCAAGCGCAGAACCCCGAATGCTGTCAGCTGCGCCCCCCGCAGCTCTGCTGGTCCCCACCGGCACCTCGCCAGCAGCAGCCCAGCATCAACCCTCCGCCACTTTCCCAGGTACCACATCCTGCCCCCAAAAAACGCCTCTCATCCCAATAGCCCCTCCCACCCCAAACCGGCCCCCGCAACCCATATTAGCTCCTCCCTTCAAAATTGCTAGCCCCCATCCCATCTCCTCCTTCTCCCCATCCCACCCCAGGCTCGGTGCTGGCCTGGGTGACACCCTACACAGAGATTTCCCCATGGGAATCTGGGTCTCCCTGGGAAATTTGGGGTCGCTCATGCTGGTGGAGGGCAGTTTAGCACCCAATTTCCCCCACCCTCCACTGCCAATTCTTCACCCTGGATTTTAACAAGGCAAGGATGGAACAGGGACTCCGACAACATTTCAAGGCTACTCCTGGTCACCCGGGAGAGCATTCCCAGCCCTATAAACACTATCCACTGCCCCTGAAACGTGTCACGACTGGGACATGCCACTCATCCCACCTACCCGTGTCCCTGGGCAGCGGGAAGAGGACATCAAAGCCGTCGGGCAGCTCGATGGCCGTGAGGAAGCGGACGTGGCCGGTGTGACCCTGGGACAGCCCCACCAACGTGGGGGCTGCCTTGGCTGAGACCGACAGGGTCAGCACCACGCCGGCGCTGGTCCCGATCCACAGCAAGTCCTTGCACACCAGGAGAGCCGTGATCCGCAGGCAGGCGGCCTTGTGCTGCCGGATGATGGCATCCGAGCCTGCCGAGCATCCTGACCATCAGCGCCTGACCCTGCCCGGCACGGGGCTGGGAACCCCCCCCAACCCACAGGGATCCATTCCCAGGGGTATCTGTGGCACACGGGGCATGGGGAAGGGACCCCACAACCCCCCTGGCTAGTGGAGCCAGATTGGGCTGATAGGACAAGGGGGAATGGCTTGCCTGCCAGAGGGCAGGGATAGATGGGATATTGGGAAGGAATTGTTCCCTGGGAGGGTGGGCAGGCCCTGGCACAGGGTGCCCAGAGCAGCTGTGGCTGCCCCTGGATCCCTGGCAGTGTCCAAGGCCAGGTTGGATGGGGCTTGGAGCAGCCTGGGATAGTGGAAGGTGTCCCTGCCCATGGCAGGGGGTTGGAATTAGGTGATCTTTAAGGTCCCTTCCAACCGAAAACTTTCTGGAATTCCATGATTCTATTTTTATGGGATTACCGCCCTGTTCCCACACGGGATTATCCATTTGCCCAGGGGCTGCTCTATTTCCACGTGGGATTACACAGCTGCCTAACACGAGCACAAATACTCATATTTCCTTCCCCAAACACAGGATCCTGAATTTCCCAGCACCGGATGCCGCGGGGCACTTTCCAGGGGCACCGGCACCCGCCGCAGAGGTGTCCCGGGGGCGGCACTTACCGGCGAGCATCTTGTGCACCGGGGGGGTGATGTCAGCCTCCGCCAGCTGCTCGTAGGTGGTGGCGTGGTACAGCCGGACCTGGGCGCTGCCCTGCAGCGCGACCCACACGCCGGTGCCCGCGCTCACCATGCAGGTGACGCTGCGCCCGCCGTCCTGCCCCACCTGGAGCGTGTGCTGCGGGGGACAGAGCCACGGCGGTGCCGCGGTGATGCCGCTGCCGCTGGCCGCGCCTCCCGCCGCGCCCTCCTGCCCTCCCACGGTACCTCCTGCGCCAGCGTGGCCGTGTTGAGCACCATGACTCGGTTCTGGCAGCCGCACCACAGCTTCCCCGCCACCGCCACCATCTTGGTAATGGGGCTCCCCGGTGAGCCCAGGGACAGGGACTTGGAGTTTTGGGGGTCCCAGAAGCGGCCTGTGAGGGTGGGGAGAGTGGGGGTGGGTGGTTAAAGCATTCCCAAAGAAAGTCCAACTCGATACAGACGATGGGGTTTGGTGGCAGAAGACGACGCTCCCCAGGTCAGCCCTCGGAGGGGACATGAGCTGATGTCACCGTGGGGTTCCAGCGGCAGGCAGGGACCAGGAGAAGGATGCCCACCTCCACCTGCCTCTGATTTTGGTGTCTCCAGCATCCCTCCAGGGATGTCCCTTTTCCGCGGAAGCCACCCTGAGCATCCCTCCCTAGGGGGTGCCCAAGGCACCCCCCCAACAGCCACCACTTTGGGGCTGCATTTTTGATGTCCCAAATCCAACCTCACCTGCTTCCCGCTGGTACACAACGAGCTCCCCATTGGCCAACGACACAAAAACCTGGTTATCCAGGTACCTGTGGGGACAAACCACCTTTGACATCCAGCTGCAGAGCCCGCCCAGCCACCCCAAAATCCCCTACTCTGGCCCCCCCAGAGCTGAAATTCCCCCTCCCCCTCTTACAGGATGCACATGACGGCGGCAGCGTGTTGCATCTTCATGCTGTTCTTCCTGTTCCGGATGTTGTCCGAGGACTGGTACACGTGGATGCTGCAGGAGGAGAGCAAAGCTTGAGGCTGACCCAGGATTGGCACCCTCCCCACGCAGGAATTCCCATCCCGGGGACGTACCAGCCATCCTCGGTGCCCAGCCACATGGAGCTCTGATGGGCTTCGGGGTCGAGGCTGAGCAGGTCCTCGAGGCTGCCGCGGGTGAAGGAGCCGCGGCTGGAGCGGCGCAGGGCCCGCCCGTCCGNCCATCCAACACCCTCCGAAGTCGTGGGGAAGAGACCAGGGGGGATGTCAAGCCCAGGGGAGGGCATAGGGATGCTGAGGCCCGAAACCCACAAGGATTTACCCAAAGCCCCCTCATCTCAGTACCAGTGTTGGGCTGATGCCTCTCAGCATCTCTTTTCCCAGGCTCAAAGCTTCCACCTGCAGATTCCCCGAGGAACTCAAGGCAGAGAGGCCAAAACAATGGAGCTGCCCGTAATTTTGGGGCTAAAAAGTGTATTTTTCCCTAAGCAGGGGCTGGGGAGGACTCACTGCCGAAGCTGGAGGAGATGGTGGAGTGGCTGGCTTGGCTCTGCAGCGTCCCAGAGGGACTGGGCGAGGACTCATCATCCGTGTCGTCGCTGTCGAAGGGCACCAGCTCCCTGTTGCCACCGTCCACGGGCTCCGAGAGCTCCAGCGACGAGCCCGAGATGGAGATGTGCAGGCACGGCTGCGGCCCCGCCTCCTCCGGCTGCGCCGGGCCCAGCTCCGCCGAGGGGCTGCCCAGCGGCTCCGCGCGCTCCCTGCCGCCACCGGGGAGGGGAGAGAAGTCGCTCCAGCATCGCCCCGGGCCCGCCAGCTCCACGGGGCCGGGTGATGTCCTACCTATAGGTGCGCTTGAGGCCGGGCACGGAGGCGATGCAGAGGATCCTGGCGGAGCAGACGGCGATGCAGGCCTCCACCGTGGGCTCCTTGCGGATGCTCAGCAGGCAGACCTGCCCCACGTAGCCGTCGCTGTTGCAAACCCAAACCTCGTGCGAGCTCTCTGGGCTGCCGTGGCTGGGAGAGGCACAGGAGAACTGCGAGGGAGCAAAAGATTGGGTTATTCAGGACTGGTGCAGGAGCTGTCAGCATCTGGGATGGAGAGGACCCGTGGGATGCTTGAACCCAGCCTCTGAGTACCTGCATCCCACTCCGCGTCTTCATGATGGGGATGGCTTTGAGGAACTCCGGGTCCAGGCAGTTTTTGCTGGAAGCTGGGAAAATCAGATTGGAGGATGTAGAAGTGATGGAGGAAAGGGGTCTACCAAAGCAGGGCGGGGGAGATGCCAAGCCCACCACCATGTCCACCTCCCCCCTCCCTGCTGTTACCCAGCTTCTTCTTGGCGTCCTCGAAGGCTTGCTCGAAGCTGAGTCGGGCGTCGGGGTTGGGGAACTCGAAGATGAAGGACTCGGTGCCGTCAGCTTTGGTGGTGCTGAGCTCCACCTTGTTGGGGGGGAAGGCCATGCTGAAGGACAGGGACTGCTTCTCCGACAGCTCCCGGTGGATGGCGGCCATCAGGTCCTTGATCACGTCATCCAGGCCCTGGGGACGGGGACAGTGCTTCAGCTCTCAGGGATGGGCCACCACAAGCCACATGCCTGATATCCCCCCTGTCCATCCCCTGGCATCCTTCAGAGGCTGCCCCAACACCTTTTGTGGCTTTAGGGCTGGACACTCGTGGCCAGCAGCCCTTCCACAGGTTCTCCCCTCATGCTGAGGACATCCTGTGTGGTCCCACTGGGAATGTGTCCAACCAGGCGACAGCTCCAGGGCCGCCATCCCCATACCTGGTGGGGGAAGCTGAGGGTCTCTGACAGCTTGCTGACTTGCCCCAGTGTGTTGAGGTCTTCATCCAGGCGGCTGATGCTTTTCTGGATGCTCTCCCTGTTGGTGGCTTGCGAGGCACCTGTGTGGGGACACGTGCACGGCATTAACCCCTCCCTCCCTGGCATCACTGGCTGGAGGGACTGACAGGTTTTGGGTGGGATGGGACACTCCAGCAGGCAGTGACAGACCTTTGACGATGTCCACGTCCTCCAGGGGCAGCTTCCAGAGCAGTTTGTACTTGCTGGCAGTGTCGATCACGCTGGCTGCCGTGTACCTGGGAGGTTGGGGGGGATGGCCGAGCTGCACCCACACCCACAGCCCCCTAAAGCCAGGCCAGCTGGCAGGGACACCCAGGGGCTGTCCCCAAGCCTGGTGGTACTCACAGGCTCATGGAGCTGCGGCGGAGCGAGCCCGACTTGCGTTTCAGCGTGGTGCACACCAGCAGGTCCGTGAAGAGGAAGAAGGAGCGGTCCTTCTTCCCGCCCACCGCCTTCTGTGGGGCAGTGGCAGACACCAGGGGGTTAAAGACCATCCCTCCCTCTGTGCCAGTGCTGGGAGAGGGCCCTGCCTCAGTTTCCCCATGTGCTGCCTTGCCCTTCCATTTGTCTGTTTCATCCATCCATCCATCCGTAGCCTCCCATGGCTACACAGGCATCCCATGACCCGCAATCACAGCCACCCAGTGTCCCACGGCCCCACAGACCCTGCTCTTACCACTTCCACGACCATCTCCTGGCGCAGGAACCTGCGGAGCGGAGCCTGGAGCTGTGGGGACAAGGAGACTCGTGGGTGGGAAGCCATGGCAGGGAGCCTCATGGGCTTCATCCCCACCCCTGCATCCCCCAGCTCAGGACTGGGACCCCAGTCCCTTCCCAAACCTCCCAGGAGCCCACCAAGGCATGGGGAAAGCAGGACCCAGAGGAGAAAATAAGTGACCCAGCCTGGGGTGACCCAGAAAGATCAGAAATGAGGACATTTTGTGGAGAAGGAAAGACTGACCCCATCTAAGGCCCCCCCATACATACATCCTCCATCCCTTCGATGTGGGACTCGATCTCCTGCACGATCCGAGCGTTCCTCTCCACCTCCTCCGCGCTCTTCATGCCCTTGTTGATCCTCTCAGCCACTTGCTTGATGTTGCGCTGGGCGTCGATGAGGAAAGGGTGGTCGGGGTGGTCCTCCGGGGTGTGCTTCAGCAGGTCCTGCCGCGGGACACAGCCGGGGTGTCACCCCTGGCACAGCCTGGACAATGGCATTGCCCGAGCCCCTCCCACGCTGCTCTGCCTGCTGGGGATGGAGACCGGCCCCAAGGAGGGGGTGGCCATGGGACTGCTCCCAAAATGACACCGCGATGTCCAGCAGAAAGGCTGAGGGTAAGGGGGGCTGCAGCAGGGGGGCAGCGGGGTGACAGTCCTCAGAGTGACCAGCTCCAGGAGGGCAGAGCCACGTGCACACCTGGGGACACCAACTTCGTGTCCAGGGGTGGGAAAAGGGGTCAGGAGAGACCTGAGAGCCCTGAAAGCTGCGTGGAGGTGAGGGGGAGCGGTGGCGTCTGCCATCCCCGTGTCACCCACCTTCACCAGCAGCTCGTATCGCGGGATCCTCTGCACCGGCTTGATCATCAGGTCGGACAGGGCCTGCTTCTCCTTGTTCTCCCGCATGCTTTGCTGCAAAACACCGGAGGGGGACAGGGATGGGCCCCTTAGGTGGGACACAGCCTCCCACCAAGGCAGGATCACCCGTTTTGGTTTGGGGTCACTTCCTTCCACACCATCTGGAGTGATTCTAGGTCATCCCAAGTGACCCTCTTTGCAACAAGACCAAGAAGGTGGGGGGAAAATTCCCAGTCTGGCAATAAGTTTACTCCCATTAACTCCCATCCTGGCTGGCTCTAGATCTTGGCCAGGATCTGTGGAGAGAGGAACCAGGACCCACCTCCAGGAACTTCATGAAAGCCGGCCGGGCTTCCTTGGCGATCCTGACTGCATCCTTGGCGTTGAGGAAGTTATCGATGTAGGCAGAGTAGATGTTCACCAGCACATCCTTGGAGAACTGGGAGGGGAAAAACAGGGCTAGATCCAGCATGGCCATACTGGGAGAGCCTGGAAGAAGCTGCCCCAAGGGTTAACTCTGGCTCTGGGCTGGCGCAGGGAGGGCTCACCCGCTGTCCGCCCACCTCGATTTTTCAGCCCTGACGTTTGTGCTCCCGAGGCAGAAACACGGAGCTGCAGAGCCAGCCGGGAGCAGCAGCTCCCACCCTTATGCTAAGCAGACAGCAGGCCTGGAGATCGTCTCCTGCTCTCCATCCCAGGCCTGCTTGGCCCATCCTTTCGTCACTCCCCTGCCTCCCGCTCCGAAACCTCTGCTCTGGGGCTGTGCCCAGCAGCGGGCACACCCGCATTCCCGGGGGGAACCACCCCGCCAGGACCTACCGACTGCACCAGGAGGTCGCCCACTTTCTGCTTCTCGTGCCAGTTCTGCACGCAGTCGTGGATCTGCTCCAGGAACTGCTCGTGGTGCTCCAGCAGCTCGGGGATCTGGTCGAAGATCTCGTCCACCAGCGAAGGGTCGCACAGCAGGGAGTTCTCCGGCTGCTTCAGCGGCTTCATGTAGCCCTGCGGGCAAGCAGAGGCACCGGGGTCCACGGGGGTTTCCTCTCCCAGCCCACCCAGCACGGATCTCCCAGCCCATGTAAACATGGGGATGGATGGCATCCTGCAGCAGGGGGTTCCTCCAGGGGATGTCAGGTTGTGGGACACACCAGCAGGAGCAGACTGGTTTTGCAGCTCAGCCTCCCTGGGTCCCATCCCACCTGGTGAATCCCCATGGCTGTGTGGGGAGGGGGGCGGGTCTGCACAAGGAACCTGCATGGCACAGGACCCTCTGTCCCACGGCCTTAAGAGCCACCTTTGCTGCCATGAGCCTTTGTCACCTCCATCTGCCTGACCCAGCTGGGAAATCATGGCAACACGACCCCGGGATCCAAATGCCAGTGTGCTCCTGGTGGGATTTAGGGTGTTTGGAACCAGGAGGGGCTGGAGCCAGCAGGATGCATCCACTGGATCATGCCCTGGACCACCACACAATGGCCAACGAGCAATAGGCAGGGCCAGCAGGACCTCAGCAAGGCTGGGTGGGTGGCTCTGCTATGAAAGCCCTGCCCTCCCTCCAGAGCTGCAGAGTGGAGCAGTGCCCCTGGAATGGGAGAGGTGGATTTGCAGGGGATGCAGCAGGATGTGGAAGGTCTTCTCAAGCCTTGCCACCCCCTCAGTCTGACCAGTACAGGGTGCTGGTGGCTTTCAGGATGCTGGGAGGACCACGCAGCTGAGCACTGAGGACAGGACCCATCTCAAGTGGCTTTGGACATCTCCAACCAAGCTGGTGAAGGAGGAGTCATTCTCCGGGAATCAGGTTCCTCAAGCTGATGCCAGATATCTCGTGGAGGCCCAAGTTAGAAGGACCAAATCTGTCCTGAGGCTCCTAACCCCTTTCACCTGCCCTAATGTGTCCAGCACCTCCAGCAGGAGCTGGGATGGACTGTGCCCTGCATCCCGTGCTTCCCACATGGGGGTGAAGAGCACGGAGGCAGCCCTTGCTGCAGCACACAGGGACAGCAGGTAGGGCTTGTCCATGCACCATCTGGCTTGGCTGGAAGATGATGCTCCAAGGTGGTCCTTGTCCCTGGTAGCCACCATGCCACGTGCCACCAAGCCATGTCAAGGATCTGAGCACCTCATTCCAGCTGAGACAGGGAGCTGGGGACACCTGGAGCCCAGTGATCCCTGCCAGAAAGCCAGGTCCCCACAGCTGCACTGTGTCAGGACAGGTCCCATGCACAAGAGCTCAGGCATTAACGCTCTGTGGCTCCCACCCGTGTCCAACGGGTCCCTCCAGAGGGAAACTGGACAGTCCCAGCAGAGCTGTCCTCTCCAACCAGCCTCATGTGCCACCTCAGAGGATGCACAGACCACGGGACAGGCTCTCTCCGTGCCAAGACCAGCAGGGACAGCCCCCAACCCCAGACCCTGTACAATTTCCCCCAAAATCAGCCCCAGGGCTGGGGTCCTCTTGCCCCTCTAAGCCAAGGTCTGCACTGGCAGCAGCCTCAGAGGGTGCTTCCCTCCTGCAGCACATCTGTGTCCACCATGGGGGCATCCTTGTGGGGCATTCACGGGAAGAGCCCATGAGTGTTGGCCATTCGGGACTGTCACAGACGTCCCACAGGCACTGCTTTTGCAGAGCTCGGAGTTTCTGGTGTTTCCCCCGGCAGGGATTTGGATGGACAGCCCGCCAGGTGACGGTCTCCAGGGCGTTGACCACCATTAACCTGCTGAAACACCTTCATTAACATCTGAAACGTGAGGTGGACCCTCCGGCCAGGCCGCTCCAGGGGGGTTGGAACCAGCTCGGCCAAAAAACGCCTGAGAAAAACCTTTGGCCCAGGTGTGCAGGTGCTGATCCGAGCAGCACCACATGGGAACAGGGGATCTCAGGGGTCCCCCAGCATGGCAGGGCCATCAGGACATAGGGTGCCACACGAGGAACAGCTTTTGGGAGGCAAGCACGGGAAGAGACTCGGGGACACGATACCTACCAGGTGACAACACACTGGGCATGGCACAGGCTCGCTTTGGGGATGCAGGTAACTCCCACACCCCGTGCTCGGCGCTGCTGCCACAGTGCTCCCACTTCTGCTCCCGCTGTCCCCAACATCCCCCTGCCACCCCAATCCACCCCCGTGCCACACGGGTCCTGGTACGGCACCCGCAGCCGGGGCTCCGAGGCGGGGTGACCGCGGTGACCCCGCGCCGTGGTTTGGGGTGTCACACCCCGGCCCTGCCACCTTACCTGCATCAAGGTGCGCAGGGACTCCACGTAGGACTGCTCGGTGTCCAGCAGCGTCATGATGACGTGTTTCCTCATGTCCTGCCCGGGGGGAAAGACACACGGGTGTTTTGGGGTGACCCGGGGCGGGGGAGCTGCGTGCCGGGGGTCGGGGCCGGCAGCGGGGCTGGCTGGGGAGGCTGAACACCGGAGGAGCCCGGCTGGCGTCCAGCTCCCCTGCGCTCCCTCTCCACCCCGATGGAGGAATCCGGGAGGATTAGGAAGTACATGACACCGAGCGCACAGACGCCTGGTTTCCTCCGCGGCCGCGTCAGGAGCCCGCCCTGGAGCTCACAGCCCTACATGGGTCGGTCCCGGAGCCCTCTGGCTCTCCAGCGGCTCCGCTCCGAGCGGACCCGTAGGAATTCGCCTCCCGCCCAGCACCCCGGGCACCCTGGAGCTGGGCTGTGGCCCCGCGGGAGGCGGATTAATGGGGTGGTGGGGGGCACGGGGAGGTGGCGGTGTGGGATGGCCCGCCGGCCTTGGGAAGCGGATGGGTCGGGGTCTTCTTGGCCGTGGGGCTCAGGGACCCCCCTTGAGAGCACCCCCTGCAGCTCAGCCTGGGCGCCCAGTGCTCCAGAGCCCAGGGCGTGAGACACCCCAGAAGTTCTGGGTGCGAGATGTTCCAAAGGCTCTGAGTGCAGAGACACCCCAGAAGTTCTGGGTGTGAGATGTTCCAAGGGCTCTGAGTGCAGAGACACCCCAGAAGTTCTGGGTGCGAGATGCCTCAAGGGCTCTGAGTGCAGAGACACCCCAGAAGTTCTGGGTGTGAGATGTTCCAAGGGCTCTGAGTGCAGAGACACCCCAGAAGTTCTGGGTGCGAGATGCCTCAAGGGCTCTGAGTGCAGAGACACCCCAGAAGTTCTGGGTGTGAGATGTTCCAAGGGCTCTGAGTGCAGAGACACCCCAGAAGTTCTGGGTGCGAGATGCCTCAAGGGCTCTGAGTGCAGAGACACCCCAGAAGTTCTGGGTGTGAGATGTTCCAAGGGCTCTGAGTGCAGAGACACCCCAGAAGTTCTGGGTGCGAGATGCCTCAAGGGCTCTGAGTGCAGAGACACCCCAGAAGTTCTGGGTGTGAGATGTTCCAAGGGCTCTGAGTGCAGAGACACCCCAGAAGTTCTGGGTGCGAGATGCCTCAAGGGCTCTGAGTGCAGAGACACCCCAGAAGTTCTGGGTGTGAGATGTTCCAAGGGCTCTGAGTGCAGAGACACCCCAGAAGTTCTGGGTGCGAGATGCCTCAAGGGCTCTGAGTGCAGAGACACCCCAGAAGTTCTGGGTGTGAGATGTTCCAAGGGCTCTGAGTGCAGAGACACCCCAGAAGTTCTGGGTGCGAGATGCCTCAAGGGCTCTGAGTGCAGAGACACCCCAGAAGTTCTGGGTGTGAGATGTTCCAAGGGCTCTGAGTGCAGAGACACCCCAGAAGTTCTGGGTGTGAGATGCCTCAAGGGCTCTGGCTGTGAGACACCCCAAGAGATTGAGAGATGCCCCAAGGGCCCTGAGCCCCAGAAGTTTTGGATGCAGAAATGCTCCAGAGGTGCAGTGATACCCCAAAAGTTTTGTGTTTGGTTACACTCCAGCGATTCCAGGTGCAGAGACACCCCAGAGGTTTGGCATGTGAAGGTGCTCCGAGAGACGCCGGGTGCAGAGATATCCCAAAAGCTTTTGGTGCAGAGATGCTCCAAGTGCCCGGGGTGCAGAGATACCCCAAAAGTTTTGCGTGTGCAGAATCTCCAAGACCCTGGATGTGAGACACCCCAAATGTCCTCAGCCTTGTGGGATGAGCCCCTGTTCCCTGGACACATGGGGCTGTGTCCTCTCCAGTGGGGACACGTGAGCTCTGAAGCTGCTCTGCAGCAACAGGAAGACGTTTGAGCCCAACCATCCTCACCACGGAGAGAGGCCACCATGTGGTCCCCAGGGAGCAATGGGGAGCGATCCTGGCCACATCCTGCTCAGCGCTCGAGGACAGAGCCGTGCCTCAGTTTCCCTGCTCCCCAGCAGGCTGATGATGGAGCCAAGCACGGAGGAAATTGTTGTCTAGAGCCAGATATTGGTGACGGGTCCAAGTCTCTCCAGAGAATCAGGAAACCATGGTGATACTGGAGTCCTCGGGGACACCAGCTGAGACCTCCCCACTTGGTTAGGAGGTTTAGAAACGCTCTCACTGCCGGATTAATTTGTTGTAATTATGGGACGAAGGGCACTCGCCGGAGGATGGAGCTTAGGGGTACCTGACCCCTCACCCTGCCTCAGTTTCCCCAGCCCTCTCCCAGCCTGTAGTTCCCTGCTGCTCCTGTTTTTTCCTGGAGCCGTCCCAGCTCAGGACCGAAGCAAAGGGTCAGACCCAGGAGCTGAACAGGCTCAGCACCACACGCTGCACCAGCTGCTGGGGGTTTGCAGCAGTGGGGAGAGGCAGGATGAGGCCCAACTGTTGGCAAGGGGATTTTTTTCCACCGTTACAGCACCAGCATTATCCCGGCAAGGGAAAATTCCCACCGGGATGAGCAAGAGCGGGGGGTAAGGCACCATCCCAGCAGGGCAAAGCGATCCGTGGGCAAGGGCAGGATGTGCCCCACTGCATTCCCTATCCCAGCAAAGCCTCCCCGCTGGGGGGCTGAAGATGCTTCACGCTCCATCTGCTCTCCCTGGGGACGCCCCCGCCTCACCCCGGCCTCATCCTGCCTCCCCCGAGATGCTCAGCACCCTCGGGATCAGCCCCTGCCGCCATGGGAATTGGGGTATTTCCCANTTCTGCCATCACCTCGGTGCCACCGCGGCTGCCGCAGCCCTTCTCCGGCAGCTCCTCGGCCGCCCCGCTGAGCCCGGAGGTGGCGAAGGCCGCGTCGATGCCGTCCCCGATGTCTCGCATGTCCTCCAGCGCGATGGTGAACTGCGCCAGAGTCCTCACCATCTGCAGCATGCGGGTCCCGGGGGTCGGTCCGTCCCACGCGGCCCAAGGAATCGCACCGAAATCCCCTCTCTATCTCTCTATCTGTATCCCCAGGTGTCCGCCCGAGCCGGAACGCTGCGCCGGGATGCGGCGGGGAGGGGAATAAAAGCGAGGCGCTATTTATATCGCCGGGGTTCGGTGTGGATGTGGAACTACGGGGATGTATAAAAAGCCCTCCCGCAGAGCGGCTGCGGGGTGCGAGGCTGCGCCTGCGTCCGTGGCGACGCGAGGGTCCCCGGCCCCGGAGCTGCCCAGGCACGGGCGGGAGGCAGCGGTGGGAGCGCGGGAGGCAGAGCCGTGCCCACACAGACACGCGCGGATGCGGGCAGGGCCGGATCCTGCCGGGGGATGCTGCTGCAAGGGCTTTGCCCAGGGAGGATGCTGGGGGTGGGGTGCGGGGAGCGGATGCTTTCTTGGGGCGTGTGATTTTTGGGGAGGGGGGAGATGGACGGATGGTGTTGGGGTGCTCGGCATCCTTAGGGACGCCATCCCTGCCAATGTATCCCCCTCTCTGACCTTGCAGACAGGGAAACTGAGGCACACCCCCTTTCCCCCGCGGCACCATCACCTCAGCACCCACATCCCTGCTGGCCGGGTGATGCATCCTGCCCAGATCTGTTTGTAACGCTCCCCTCCTGCTTCGTTAATTAAATCTAATTAGCCGCTCACCCCGTTTCCACAGCAACGGCGTGCAGCAGGGCTGCATCCTCCTGTTGCAGCCAGTAAATTTCCTCTTGGAAATGAGGATGATGAGCATCCCACCCCGNGCCCCCTCGGGATCAGCCCCTGCCGCCATGGGAATTGGGGTATTTCCCACCAGCCGACGCCTCCGCGGTGTAAATCAGCACTGGGGGGGCGGTGGCAGCAATGGCTCCAGCCCCCCCATCACCCTCTCCGGGCGGGAGCATCCCCCCCTCCCCACAATCCAGAGAATCCCGGGGGTGTCGAGCTGAGGATGAGGATGGAGGCACCGTTGCCACGGCAATCGCGGTCCAGACCCCACAGGTGCCGGCTTCTGCACACGTGTCCAAACATGACGCATCC